>BMAU01018289.1:0-503143 GCA_019973935.1 Trichonephila clavipes
CTTTACGAAAAAAATGCTGGGGTATAATCGCACAATGTTATTGCGTGGATACATGCTGGAGCTTTCGATAAAGAAATACCAAGATCTTGATATAAATCATTGATGCTTATTAAACGTTCATGGTTTCCTACACCCCATTGGATCCAAAGCTTCAAAGATGCATTCAGATTATCCAAATTGCCAAGAAGTATAATCAGAATATCGGAGTCTGAGCAGCGTACAACAACTTGTGCTTCAACTCTTATCTGGCAAATATGATATATAATTCGAGTATCACACACACACACAGCTTCATGTTCATCCCATGATAATGATTCTTCAATACTTCTAATAACTTGGTTATTTACAACGCGATACGAATAACACTTATCGAGGCTTAGATAAATAGTTTTATTCCCAATAAAAGGATACGTTATTGTTAGTCCAATGATCAATAAAAATTTTTATGAGAGCTTCCTTAAACTGAGTATTTTTGAGTTCATTAGCAAAAATATGATGCCAAATTCGATTAGTTCTGATGGAAACTGTACTGGTTGTTTTGTTGCGACGTAAACGCTCACAATCTTTTATAGAAGGTGTGAAATACTGATCAAATACCATATCAATGCGAGGTGATTTAAACTGTGAAATCATTTGAAGGAATTTTTTTGATATGCCATTGAAAGTTTGGGGTACTTCTTTCATGATGTGTAACATGAAGAAACCGTCTAAAATACTAATCTCAAAAAATAAGGATTGCTGATTGACCTTGCTAACTTTTTTCTCGAAAACTTTAATTAATTGTGCTTTATCTGTTTTACAAATACTATCGTCTGCATGACACATCGATGTTGTTATCGGCGTTAGTGGAAATCCCAGTACTTTTTCAATATCGTCTTTGTTGGTCATAGATATACCTAAGAGTCGACCAAACAGATCTCGTTGCATTCTTATCTCAATAACTTTGTTACCAAGAGTTATTTTTTTTCTTCTTTGGAGCACCAGCAAAATTAAGCACTTGATTTTTTATTGGCTTATCAAATCTATCCTGATCTTCAGCACATTCAGTAAGAAACTGTTTCCGTAAATCTTCACTCTTTTTCTCAATGTTCAGCAAAAAGTTCGTTACATTTTCAGGTACAGGCTGGGCAGTTGCAATATTATATAAACTATCTTTGTCTAAACTTTCATCAAATGGATTAATATTATTTTCAAAAATTTCATTGAAATCAGCGATTTGTTTGCCTTAAATTTTGATTCTATTCGGTTGCAAATCCTCAGACACGACTAGTAATTGCTTCAATCCACAAACGTCGAGAATATGAGAGATTATAGTAGCTCTAATTGACTTTTGATCGAGCGTTGACGGGTAGCTAAGGAATTAGTAAAATGTGCAATACCACTTAGGCGTCTTGTCGCTTCAGCATTGATAGTCTGCTCCAGTGTAAGATCAATTGGTATGCTCGAAAATGGTTTTTTTTTTGTCGGTTCTTTTTATTCCAAAACATCCATTCATGAAATCATTTTTTAGTCCAGGATGTGTTTCATCTACTTTATTTAGATTGTCTAAATATTTAACACACCATCGAGCATAATTCGGTTGATTTACTGCGAAAAATAAATGGGTTATTTTTGGAGTAACATATTTGAACATTTCGAAATCTCCCATGAGTATGCTTCTTGACAGGATAATATAATAGTTTACAAGCTGGATGTAAATCAAATAGAATTGAGCCGTTTTCCCATGCTCACCTTGTCTTGTTTCTTCTACGAATTTTTGATATGCAGATAATACTCTCGATAATACATTATTAGGTAATTAATTCTATTGGCATAGATGAATAAGAATCTATAACTTCTTGATAATGAAAGAGATCGTCGATAACTTGTTCCTTCAGGAAATTGTTTTCAATATTGTCCATCTTCAAAAAATGATTAAAATGTAACATTTTCAAGCCTAGAGCCATCAACGGATGCAGACGTAAGCAACGGTTAAAATGTTTACCTTCAACTAAACCGTTCACTGGGCCAGAAGCAATAATATTACTCTCGATCATCATATGAGATAGACCACTCTCATTTATAATAACTCCTATGGCTTTGAAGAAAGCCATCATTAAATGGAATGAACCAAGATGGATGAAAAGATTATTGAATTGTGTCTTTGACGGTGATTGGATTTTATATGCTATTTTAGCTATTGCCAGGTCATAAGTAACTTGCACGTATGTTTTATTACATTCCTTTCCACTTATACTACTTGAATTTGTGATATATCTCCACTTGGAAGTACATCTCTCGAAGCATCAGCGTGAGCTAGAGGTGTAGGATCAGCGAAAGAACTAGGATCAAACATTATCTTAATATGGCTTTATTAAGATATTAAACTTAAAACTTTAACAAATGTAGTGATAATAATTAATATGAGAGAATCTACGATGACTCAATACGCAACACACAATATATATATATATATATATATATATATATATATATATATATATATATATATATATATATATATATATATATATATAATATTATCTAATCTAATTCAGACCAATCTCAATAAGCGAACCGCCTAATCCTCAATTCTAATAATTAGTAATCAATCCTACCTTATATTACTCCGTAATGCTACTTGTCTTTATCTGCAATAGGAAGCAGCTTGACGGCTAACTTCTAGTCGAATACCAATATGTTTATCCACGACACGTAGAACTTAATCAATCTTGTACCACGAACTGCAATAATCTTCAACTGCCACCACGCACATCAATTGTCTAACATTCCTTTACATTGCTATACCGCTTACTCTAAGATCCTATATTTAAAGTCCGTTTATTTGCATCTCTTCTTCACATCTCGATTCTTGGATTTGGTTGGAAAATAGTTGCCATTAATTCTGGCCCAAAGAACCCAAAGGACTTGTTAAAGAAAAGACGCGTAAGACGTCACAAATTTAATTCAATATCGTAATCATCACTTAAATTTTGGTAAATGATTCCTACGGTGTCATGTAAAGCGTCCTTTTCAGTTCCAGTATCGATGTATCTATCAAAATTATTGAATGCTACACTTGTGCTTAATGACGGACTTTGAATGATGTCAGGAGGGCAAATTTGAGAACGGTTTACAGATGAGATCGTAGCTTCAGTTTCTAGTTCTTCCAGCGTATTGTAGTTACAAGAATGTCCAAGTCGATTTAAAATATTAATCATTTTTCTTCTACTTATAAGACTTTTCACGGTCATACCCAGCGTTATGTGCTTTGATGGCTTAACAGTACCATTACTTACACAATAAAAAGCATCAGAAGCCAATGAATTGCTTAATCTATGACAATTGACTCCATCTCGGTGACGAATATCTTTACCTCTAATTAATGTTTTGAAAAAGCGATCTAGTTTTTCTGGAATAGTACACTCACCATTAATCAAATCTTCCATCTTCATTACAGCAGGTAATGTTGTTTTATCCATTTTTAAAATAGTACTTCGTAGAATGAAAGCAACTTTATCAATGAGTTCATTCTCTTCGAGTTTTTTTAGATCTTCTTGTTCCAATCAGTTACTATTTTTATGCATAATAATTTTTCTTTTCTTTTTTATTACAATCTTAATTTACTTGAATAGTTTTACTATTTTTTCTTCAAGGTGATGATTTGTCAAGGGGTCATATACCTTTTAAAATTTCCTGAAAATCGATTTTTTTTATTATTATTTTATTTTATAGAGTAAACCTTTCTGAGTGTTCTAAAAGAAACCGCATGCAGATATTCCCAATAGAACGCACGTTATTAAGAAAATAAAAAGAGTAGAAAAGGCGATTTACATATTGTTTACATTTTGGCTCCAGGGTGACAGCTGCGTTTCTCTGTTTCTAATATTTTCATTCTAATTATTATCAAATGCTTGAATCTAAGCCTCAAATATTATTATTGTTGTTCTGAATATTAACTACAACTTCTACTAACTTTATAAACTTCTACTTCTACTTTGTTTTGATAAAGTGAATCTTGAATTTATACTCGCTCGTTTTTGATTTTCATACCGTATCTTATTCTAAGATAAGTTTTAGGAAAAGTATTATTTTTTTTATAAACTTTTGAAGGATGAATTCGACTGAATCTGCTAAAAGACCATCTGGTAAACGTCCTAAGAAAATGAAGTTTACTGGACTAATGAAATGACTGGACTCTACTAACCAAAGAGATTTAAGGTTAAATCTGACAGAATTGATACCAAATGTTGAAAATTTGTTATTGAAGCACCAGTTTTATTCCCTCCATTATAAATATCTGTTTGTAGGTCAGTTATTATACGTATTAATTAAACTTTAATTTAATTAGCATGTGTTTCTTAAGTTTTATAAACATTATATAGTTAGCAATTTAAATCTTTAAAACTAAGTAGCTCTAGACCAACTGTCAAAAAGGCATTTAATTGATAAATTTGCGAACATTCAATGTTAGGTAAACAGGGGTCTACCACAAACCGAAAAACATGACAAGAGGTCTATGAGAAAAAAAAGTTGGGGAATCTGTTTTAGGCCCTCCTAATGCATAGTGCCGATTTATCCATTGGGTGCCTAGGTCGCGAAATGAGCTTAAATCGGCACTCCTAATGCATCATTTCACTTCAGCAACTAAAGATAAAAATTGCCTTTCTCAGAAAAAAGTAGGAAAATGGAGACCTTTGTGTTCTTTTTTTCTTGTCATAGGCTTTTTTTTTAATTTGTTACAGGTGAAAGTATACATATAATTTTTTTTTGTGTTCTATGCTTATTTTTCGAAATAACGTAACTTGTTTTATTAAGGCTGTTTTCGGTCAATGTTAAAGGATAGGGATGAAACGGCAAAGACATTTGTGGGCAGGAAAAAGCTCCAATAATAATAAAAAATTTTATGGATATAAAGAAAATAATTGTTTAAAGGATAGTGTTTCTTGAATTTTGATTTTTTGGAAAATTACACAGTTTTCATCATTTTTGCAAAATGAAATTTGACTTTTCTATGTTAAAGTATAGGAGGTGGAAACGCAAAAGACATTTTAACAGAAAAAAAAATTTAGAGTAGAATTAAATAGTATATTAGAAAGCAAGCTTCCCTCTTTGGACTAGTGTAGCCAGAATTAAGTTTTTATGTTTTCTTAATTAACTTTTTTTTAAATTTTAAGTTCATTCTGAATTATTTTTGGCGTAGTTAGGACTATCTCAAACAGATGGCACCACCATCGTTTGAAAAGCGAATTTATTCTTGGCTACGAATACCTATTTTTGGCGATATCTTTCTGAAATATAGTCGCCAGCTGAATTATATTGGTAACTTTAAAAATTGTGACAAATAGTGGACAATGGAAAAGGTTTATGATGTACAGAGATTTAACATCTCAAATCTGACGAACTTTCCGATTTAGGAAAGTTTTAAATATTTTCTGCATGTGTGCTTTAAAAAAATCGTTCATAATTATACTGCTTAGATTTTTTTTTTTTTTTTGTCATTGAAGGAATGTCTGTAAGAATATTTAAATTCTGCGAAATGACTTAACGAAAGAATGAAAGTATACTTACTTTATACTTGATCGAAAGTTGTGAATTAACTCACAATAAGAACACAAATTACTACTCCTTACTCACAAATTAAAAATTTTAATCTAATTATTGTAATGCAATTATTATTATTATTATTTTCTTTTTTAATTAACAAAAAATTTCCGCATCAATTTTATATTTGACGTAAAACTTTACCATAAACCATTGGAACAATTATTAACACAAAATATTGTTTTCTAATTTAATTAACAGAAACTTATTTTTTCAATTAATTATGTTCAGATTCTAAGCCGCACCCCAAATTCTCTCAGCACATTTTGTGAAAAAAAAATAGTGTAAAATATATTATCGATATATGATATATTTACGGAATGAAAAGTGGCTGCGATACCCTAGTGGTCAAGGTAACGTACTCGTGGCTGGCGTATCATGAGTTCGAGCCAAGTACCGCTGAAATTCTGTCGTGTAGGGGAGTGATGAACGTTAAATCTGAGAGCTCAAACGTCCTCTCATTGGTGTGGTAGTTAGGAGATGGGAGGTGCAAGCTCAGGTGTCGTCCTCGTCACTTGACTATGGTTCAAAGTTACGAGGTCCGTCACCAAAAGCCTTCGTGTAGCTGATCAATATGACGTTTATATTCAATCACTAACTAAACGAAATAAAAAAAATAATAAAAGTGAATAATTATATTACTTTACCAGCATTAAAAACTTTTTTCAGTCTTCGAATCTAAGCTGCACCAGAATTTTTGTAGCCTAAGCATCGGGGAAAAAAGTGCGGCTTAGATTGGAATAAATATGGCAATATCGCGATTTTAAAGTCTCTCTATCTTTAAATTTTTGCCTTTTTTTCTATTAAAAAATACTGTCTGGCATTTTCTGTCATTGAACATTTTCAATAACTTGATCAAGTTCTTGACTAAATTTTTAACATAATAGAAGTTGGGATTTTTCTTTGCGCATTACATTTTACACATATAAAATTTAGAATTAATGTTAATTCAAATTTTATCCATTTTAGTTAAATATATGATAAAAATTTTTAAGTAGTAAAATTTTATTATGAATTCTTTATGGAAAAAAGAAATATGTTGGGCATTACGATATGAACATATATTTATTGCTCATTGGAGTTTTTATTTTATTACTATAATTAAAATATTGATTTTTATTACTAGTTCATTTTTTGAGTTAGAAAGTAAAGCATTCAGAAAAAGATATATTTGCTGAATAAACTTTTAAAAACACTAATTTTTAAAAAATTGAAACTTAATTTTCTAAATAATTAAACGGTGTTTTCATTTTTTAAACCCAAATATTCATAATTTTTAATTTTGGAAGACTTTTTTAAAATGAATGATTTATTTTATAAACGAAGGAAAAATATAACTGTTATAATTAATAATGTTTGCTTTTTTTATCTCGTAATTGTGGATCAAATTGCTCGATTTTCAAATGTTAAAAAGTTTTTACATTTCTTATTTTTCTATTCATTTCTCAGGAAATATCATAATCAGTTAAGAGCAATTTATACCTTTTTTTTTTTTCGGGGGAGGGAGATATTGAATATATCCACTAGAAAGCTTAAGTCAATCTAATTATTACAAAGCTATTTTACCATAAATTATTGTTTAAAAACAATCTGTTACTCAGTATAATCACTAAATGATAAATTACTTTGCCGTTTTGTCAGCCACAATGCCTGCTTTTAGTGTCCTTTCAAAGGCATCTCGTCATGTCATGAGGTCAACATCTCATGGTATTTTTCAAGCACTTAATGCATTCTTCTAATTTTAAATTTTTTATTTCTATTACTGTCCTTAAAATTTTTTTTTACTTTTTTAAGTACTATTATTTAAAAATGTAAGAGTCATAACACTCAAAAATACCTAATGACAGAGGTTATGGCTCAGAGAGCTAAGTACTCTAGTCATCCACCCCACGATGTATAATATCTCATGGGAATTTCACTTCAAGGGACCGGGGAAAACACTTGTTGGTCCCAGTCTTTAGGAAAGAAAAGTACAAAAACGCAATAAAGTTTCCAATTTCTTTCCTATGTACTAAAACAGAAAGAGAGGAAGAATAATTTATTTGGATTCCTGCATAGAATAGGAAACTATTATTTTATGTTACAACAAATATGCCCAAAAAATTAAACAATAATGCAATTTTTCTTTGATTTAAATATAAATGTTAACTTCTCCCAAATTGAAAAATTGTTATTGACATATATTCATTAAATAAACATAAATTTCTTAGAGAAAAATAAAGGCAATGTTTATATATTATATGCTTGATTAAATTGATGCTTCGATAATTAATTTCGCCAGCCTATTTTCTCTCCCTTATAATGATATTTTAATCATTCTCTAAAGTTTCAAAAGTAAATTTTAATTTCAAAATATCTTTCTTTCTTTCTTCCTTTTTTTTTTTTTTTTCTGCTGAACATGAAATAATTTTGTAATGCTTATTTTCATTTAGCATACTCTATTTCTTATAAAAATATTTTTGAATTGAAAAATATTTATATGTAAAATAATGGTCAAACCATAATTAACCAGTTTTTAATGAAATAGCTGCATACTATCTTAGAAAAATATGATAACCTTTAACTTTTTAACATTTATATATATATATATATATATATATATATATATATATATATATATATATATATATAACTACTTTTTAAAGAAAATTCTATTCAAAATTGTTTCCCTTAAACCTTTAATAATAATACACAGGTATAAGTGTATACCTAATTGGAAATTTCTGAAACATTTTTTTGTACATAAGAACTCTTTATTTTGCAATACTTTTAGAAACATTTATTATTCCATTATAAAAGAATATTAAATCGTTTTCTTTTTATATGTAGTGCCTACTAGATTGTGAACATTTCATTGTTTACTGTACCGAGACCAACAAAACAAATTTATTCACGTTAATACATTGCTTTTGCACAACTTCAAATCGTTTTGTAATGGAAATGAACTTTTTTTTATTTGTGGATAAAAACACCTATAGTAATCAAGGAGAGCGAACAACTTATTGACATTTTTAAAAGACATTTGACGGTAAAATCTATTAAAACAAGAACAGCTCCTAAAATTTAGATTGCAAAATACATAGGATTTTTTCCATAGTTAGAAACGAATAAAGCATTCATAACAAATTATCAGAATCCATGAGTCGAAAAAGTAAGAAAGCCATTTTAGATCTCTCTCATGGTCAAGATTCAACACACTATTTTTGTAAAACTTGTAAATAGAGAATATTTTTTTTCTTCTTCCGTTAAATCCTTATTATGGAGAATGTTTTTCATGCGTTGATCAAGTTGACATGCAAGTTTTCATGCGTTGAATGTTTTTCAACTTGATCAACGCATGCGAACATTCCATCTGATTTAACGGAAGAAGAAAAAAAATTCTCTATTTACAAGTTTTAAAAAATATACGCACTTTTCTAACGAAAATCGAAGAGAGTCTGAATCAGTTCCAAAATGAAAACATCTCTATCAGAAAATCAAGAAACGGAATCATTAAAGAAAATCTAAAAAGAGTCAGTAAAGACGGAAAAAAGTGTTTGGGATGAAATTTTTAGAATTGACAGCTAGGTATAAGAAAAAGCAAAAAATATTTTCCCAGTTTTTAAAGTTTCAAGAATCTTTCAGTTGGAATTCTGATGGTGAAACGCTTATTTACAAAAACACTGTTATTCAGGAAGCAATATTGCATTCCTCGTGAATGATTTTCTACGGAATCGAAAATCAGCACCTGAAGGAAGATATGTATTTTTAAGAGCTTTGAATGATGTAAATTTACCGAAAAATCTAGAAATAAAAAATTGTATCAGAATAACAAAATTATTAAGAAAACCAATAATATGCGCAGAAATGCATGGTTGAAACTTTGAAATAAATGATACTCATTTGATTAAAAAAAAAAATTGTCTCAGTTGTCTCTTTTTATGATTTGAACAGTTTTCTTTTCTGAGGAAAATATACTTATTTGATAAATTTAAAAGTTCAAATATATAATTAACAAAATTATATTAATCTTTTTTCATGAAAAAAATTTATCATGAAAAATATTTTTTGAGGAGAAAAAGAAATTTAACATAGAAAAATTTAATTTTTTTTAGAAGAAAAAAATTATCATATAAGAAAATAAATAGAAAAAAATAGAAAAAAAAAATTAAATAAAATAAAGACACACACACATATTTAGTTTCATTCCATTTTTTTATTTTCTAAATACAAATCTTACACCATATCGTTTTCTTTACAAATTGATACATTTGAAAATCATTTATATACAATTGATTCAAAAATATATTTCCATAGAATAGCCTTGGCTGCGTTTGAATAAAAAGTAAATACAGTATTGCCCACAAACATTAAGATGTTGAGTGATTGAAATGAATCTATAATACATCTAAATAGGTAGTAGTACTAATGTTATAGAATACAGGAGGTTGTCCCCAAACGAGTCATAAAATTCTAATTCTCTTTTATCATTTTTACAAATAATGCTAACCAGTGTGTTCCAGGTTGTGATGAGTCATCAGAATTCACAATAGCACACATGTTTTCTTCAGAGGAGGGAGCGTATCTCTAGAATAAACACCTTGAAAATAGGGGATGTTGTCTTCTCTTGAGATAAGACTGTATACATTTGCATTCCATCCATTCTTTAATTTCCGAAATCATACAAGATATTTTCTCGATTTGTTTATTTCGATTAAATTTTCAAACTCGGCGAAAACGATAACACATACGGTTTGTTCTAAAGATTTGCTGAATTTTAATTCTAATCGCAAATTGCTATGTTTTATCAGACTTAAATGTTCTCCTGAAGAACATAAATCCGGTGAGAGGTTAAATCCAAACAATGTATTTGAATCTTTATATACTTTTCTAGAAATAAATATACTTCTGTCTTGACCCATTCGATCTGTCCCAACAAATAGAGTTTGATAGGCCCGTATGTATTGATCTTTAGAAAATCGAGTTCTAATGGATTGTGAGGCACTGGTTGTCCATCCACATACACTCCAATAAAATTTAAATTAAAATGTTTAAACTCATAAGAAGATTTTGAAAATGCTCCGTGAAAAGCTTCATTATCTACACATCCTACAAAAAGTTTTTTTGGCATTTGGCCTGAAAATATGTTATCTTGAATAAAAGACATGCTTCCTTTAGGAATCGAATACACTTTGCACAGAACTCGGTTAATGGGATATTTTGCGCTTGTTTTCCAGTGCTTTCGCATGACCAAAGAATAACTCAGGATTCACACGAACTTTTCGTATGAATAAAGAAACATGATCCAAAACAACTTTAAATCCCTCAGATCCTTGTAAAACAAAATTCGGGCTTGCTTCGTATTAATTTTATTTTCAAATCCACTAAATTGAGTAAAAGACGATCTTGATGAAATAAATCCGATAATGTGGCAACCAATCATGTCTACATTTGCACTTTCTTTAAAAATTCGGTTCTTTTCTTGAGACCATCATCAGAATCCTTTGTAAAATAGTTCAGCCGTTCATTGGGAAGTTTTTGCTGTCATATCCATGGTTTAAAGAGTTTCAATTGATGGGAGGTGCGGATTCATTCAGGGAATATTCAATAGAACTTCAAAATTGTGAACTCAGTTAGGTGGAAAGTGTTTTCTTTCCCCCCACCACTGAAATTCCTTACCAAAGGGTGCTTACATTCCACGCCTGCAGGGATCATTACGACCCATAAATATTGGGGAGCGTCAGAGAAATTTTCCCGCTCGAAAACAAGGCAACGACCTTTGCGCTGGTTCGGACCAATCAGAAGTAATTTAGTGGAGAAGGCAAAAGAGTCCGCTCTAGAATTTTGGAGAAAGCGACATTGAACAAAAGGGAAGCACCCCGATTTGGACACTCGGACTTTGGAGAGACAAACTAATCAGATCGGGCCTTGAACTAGACTCGCAGGACTTCGAGGCAGCAACTATGTCCCCACTCCTCCAACCCGACACCTCTGTCTCAAAAAGCTAAGTAAAATCTCAATCTAGTTATGCTGTACATTGTACAGTTACTTAAATTTACATCTGTTAATTCATTAAAATTAATTGATACTTTAAGAATCGGCCTTTTAATTTAGAGTACCGTATTATGTCTTTAGAGTATTAGTGTTTAATTTTAACTTAAGCCATGATGCGATGTAACTTACGAACCTGGGAATTTAAGAAACTAGTGTTTGATTAAAAGAAAAGAGAAAGTAATTAATTAAGTTTCATCAGCGTCGCAGCACAATATAAGATCGATAGGGATATGTATTACTGGAATTGGAAACCACTCGATCATTTAAGGATGCATCTACTTGAGAAAATAAGGAATGTAGAAATAAATTCACAGGTCCTATAGTATCATCTTTAGTAATAGGCGTATTGTCCACTTTTACTATTTTCGCTTTTACGTATAATTGTGTTTGACTGAGATCTATGTAATCTTCTGCACTTCCGGAAATGTGAAGTTCTACAGGTGCGTTATCGAAAACGTTAGAAAGAGGATGAAATTGTTTCCACTGCCCATCTTGAATAACTGTTTGAGTTCCTGTTAAGTTGAAAAGTTCCAATTCAGATTAAACACATTCAGGAGAATCTTTAAGAATAAATGCCATTTTTACGAGTCGAAAATGTCACGTACACTCACTTTACGTGCTTTGGATGAAATGAATTTTTTCTGTTTCTTACGCTTTCTGTTATACTGTCCTTTTCCTACCATAGACTGAACTCTATCAATAGCTTTCTGAGCTAATTTTTTTTCCACTTTCTCTGCTTCTTGTTTTTACAGCTTCTTTAAAATTTTCTCCTGACAGTACATCAGAGGCAACACGACTCCCTGTCATTAATACTTCTTTTCCAATAGTTTTACCTCCTTTTACTAAAAAAGGTAAAGCTGCTCTAAACAATAGACGAAATATTCCTCCGATTCCATAAACCTTTTGAAAATTAATGCCCTTGTAATGAGTCAGACCCGAACCTATTTGACCTGCATAATGGTCTTCAAATCTTTTAGTACAGCAAACGTATGGTACACTCATCTTGGTCTTTTATCTCCAAATGAGGGTATGAGAAATGCATTGCTTTATTTATAGTATTTGCCTCATGCGAAAATGAAGCACTATGATCACTTTACCTCTTTCAAAGGGAACAAAATCACCCGAATTGAGTCTCAGTTCAGATTGAATAGTTTGAAACGAGTGTCTCACCAAAGATAAGTATTGAGGTCTATCATAATATTGACTAATCGTTTCCCCCGTCTTTACCTTTAGTGCGAACGATTCGCAATAAAGGAGCCTGTGTATCCCCACAATTTGGGGTGAAATTAGATCGGAGTAAACGTAAAAAACTGAAAAATTAGACCATGCATCAGCAACGAATTCGCTTTTCATGTTACCTATTATAATTGCATTGCGTTTGAATCCTAACAATTCGCCTAAATTCTCTAAGTGAAGGCTGCTACCTAGAACTGCATTAATTTTCACCCGTTTTGTTGCTTTATTGTAAATTATTGTGAATCGATTAGGATTTTTGGGTAAAGCAAGTTGTACGGCTGATATAATATCTAACATTGTTTCATAACAACCCACATCAATTGTTCGCTTAACAGTTGAAGAGATATTGCCGTCACCAGCTTTGTATAGAAAATAATTGTTAGTTTCATTTACGTTAAGCCAGTGTTTCTCAAAGTGTGGGGCGCGCCCCCCTGGGGGGGCGCTATGACCCTACAAGGGGGGCGCGAGCGTATCAAAAATTTAAAGATTTTTTTTAAAAAAATAACCGGAAAGAGAAGTAAAACAAAATGCTTTCTTCCATAATAAAAAAAAATACACACAACAACACGGACATAATTTATGTTTATTATCTGGCTTTTTTCCGTCATCAAATAGCTATCTTTGATCCCAAAACCAAGTTAAAGAAAAAAAACATTTTGTTTTATTTGCTGTATTTCCTCAATGAGTTTTTTATTACGTTTTAACATAAAATATTACTCGTTAAATGAAAAAACGAAACCCAGACCCTGAGAAAAATTTTAAGAAGATAAACAATTCACCACTGTAATTATTATTGAAATACTGTACATTAGTTGTAGAAAAAGAAAAGGAAGTCATGATTCACTTTTCAGCCAGGCTGCATAGTACGTTTGCTAATTATTTGATTGACCTTCAATCTTATGGTATGGTTATTATCAATATTAGTTCCCTCCCATCTTTTATGCGTTTGCTTTTCGCTTAGGGAAATTGTAAATAATTGAGTTTTGCGATATTTGGAAAAGGATTGATTAGTTTAACATTTCTGTAGGATAATTGAAAAGTGTCTGATTTGCGTCCTTTATTATGGTCTTGGTACTTTTGAATCATTTTAGTTCAATTTTATTGGATTTTTTCTCAAATCATCAAAGAATTGAATAGTCCTTGAAAGAAGGTAAGTATACTTTCTATAAATTCAAATATTCACTAGAATTCCAATTTGTATCGTGTACACAGTAAAAATAATTCTAAACAAATGATTGCGGTGACTGAGTCCCCCGCACTACCATTAATGTTAGTATCAGTACGCGCCTGCTCCCGGGTTAAAACATTTTGAAGTCTTCTCGCTTTAAATGTTAAAAAGTAACACAATTATTCTTCATCGGAATTTTTATATTCTTTTCATAATTTAACATTAATTCTAAATGCTAATTGTGTGAGGTTTAAAATTACAGTTCTTTTAAACAGTTATTTACAATTATAGCATTTATCTAAAAAAAAAAATAATTTTACATTTTTGTATACAATGTCGTGCACACAGTTTTACTCTCCTTACAGTTCAGCTATTATATCAAGAATAATGTTTTATTTTTTTAAAAAATGAACTCGTGCGAAGAGTCGGTGTTTCAGCCAGTATACGTTTGATGTATCAGTACTGAAGAAGGTATTTTATAAATAATTTCTTATTACTGAATTTGGCCGCGGTAGCCGAGTGGTATAGGTATCGGATCGTGGCTTGCCTTGTCACGAGTTCGAGCCCAGTACCACTAAAGACCCGCCGTGTAGGGCAGCGATGCACGTTAAATCTGTTGAGAGTTGAAACGTTTCCCGTTGGTGTGGTAGTTAGGAGAGAGGGGTGCCAGCTCAGGTGTCATCACGTCTTGACCATGGTTCAAAATTACGTGGTCAGTCGTCAAAAGCCCTCGTGCAGCTGAACAGTGCGACGTTAATATTCAATTAATCAATCTTATTACTAAATTAAGAACAAGTTTAATAATTATTAGGGACTTCCACTGGCTTGTCTTGTAGAGGAAAGTTTTCAAAGGAAGGTTTAATATCAGAAATTGACACTTAAAGAGTTATTTTTCTATATTTAGCTGAGATCTATATTTTGTCTTCAAGGCATCCACTGCAGAAAATCCGGTTTGAAAAAGGTAGGATGTTGAAAATGGTAATAGTATACGAAGTGCTTTTGTTTTCAGTACAGATAATTCCTCATCCACCTCTACCCCAAATTCAGAGCGATTTATTACAAAATTGCCTTTTACGTTTTTCACTGGATGTGAAATCTATGAAGATTTCTTCTTCGGAAGTTGAGAGCCCTTCTGAGAAGTATCTTGAAATAGATCCCTAATCCACTCGTAACTTGCTACCAAGCTGTCCTCATTCAGAAAATACTTTTAAAATTCTTTGCCAACATAGCTAAATGATTTTACATGTTTTAAGAACAACTTTCACATGTTGTTCTACAGATTTGTAAGTTTTAACACATATCGAGCTGGGGCTTTTTTCCATCATTTACTTCAGTAGTGGTAAATCCAAAATTTAAGTATTTTTTGAGAAGATCGCCTTGATTTAATTTTCGGAACCATGCTCGTTCGTCTGTGTACTTCTTGATTCTTTATTATGGTCGAATGTTTGCTTACGGCTTAAAAATGTATGTATGATATTGTTTTAATCTACTGCCGTAAATACTTAATTACCGTGAATTACAATTAACGTGGAAATTAAAAAAAATGTACATTCAAGCTAGATTCGGTAGCTATGGAGTATCGAGTCGACCAAAACTGACTGGAATTGTACGAGGGAAAAGCATTTTTACATGTTTTGCGCAGACGTCCGATAGGTTGCCCAGACTCACGCAAACGTACCCTATAATGCCAGATGTGATGGATAATGCCAGATGTGTGCGACATTGACTAGACTATTTTTCTAATGACATTTGTACTTTGAGAAATGAATATGCTGAAGGAAATAAATCTTTAATTAAATACATCATTTTGCGATCTGTTCCAACTTAAAAATTAGAGAAAGAAAAATAACATAATTCTAAGTAATATATATTTTAAGTAATTTTCTTAATATATATATATATTACTTAAAAGTTACATATACACAAAATTTAATATACTTATCGTATTAATTTGTACGGTTTGTTATTAAGATCGTATTGTAACTTTAGCGTCTCTCTCTCAAAGTGCATTTTTATTGCAGTAAATACATTATTGTTGTACAGGGGAGACAAAAATTATGATTGAAAATTGGGTCACCAGTATTGAAAGTTTGAGAAACATTGCTTTTAATGTATGAGTGGTGCACAGAGTATTTTATGACCAATTAATTAATACTAAATTAAGAACAAGTTTAATAATTATTAGCTACTTCCATGGGCTTGTCTTACAGAGCAAAGTTTTTGAAAGGAGTTTTAAGATAAGAAATTGACCCTCTGAGTTCATTTTCTATATTTAGCTGATATCTATATTTTGTCTTCTAAGCAACCACCGCATTTTGTAAGATGTTCCAATTTAAAAATCAGAGAAAGGAAAAATAACTTAGTAATTATCCTATTACTTAACTTTTTTTTGCCTAAAAGTAACATATACAATATTTAATACTTATGTCATGAATTTGTACGGTTTATAATAAATATTGTTGCTTTATCGTAAAAGTGTTTTATTATTGCATTCACACACACACACACAGTAAATTATTATGTATAAGGGGGGCGCGATAAAAATTGTGATTGAAAAGGGGGGCGCCAGTATTGAAAGTTTGAGAAACACTGCGTTAAGCCAAGAATGAGGGTAGATTATTTCAGACAATCCCACTTCCCATTCACCCTTTAAACAAACAGGAGAGGGTAATTGAGTTTTGAAATGAGATATTTTGTTTTCTGGAAATAAATGCATAGAACTATCAGAAGGTAATGTTACGTAGAAAGACATTTTGAAAATGAGTCGGCAATAAAAAGTTTAACTATTTATACTTTTTTGAATATCAGTCACCCCAATCATTAAATTTTCAGGATAGCCTAAAAATTTAACATAAATATTCAGTGATTCCTCGTCTTTTCTTTGTTTGATAACATTTTCTACTGGGTAGAAACCAGAGTCGACAACTTTTTGTAATTCTGCTTCGTAATAAGTACCTTTAATCTCTTCACCTTGTAAATCTTTTAATCTATAAACAATCGGAATTCTTTGCACGATTTCAAAAACTATGAAAAGTTCTCTTCTCCAGTTTTGTTCGTATCCTTTTTCAAAGTGAAGTTTTTGTTTATTAATGCGTACAACATCACCAATTTTAAATCTAGGGGCTTTAGGTTTCTCATTTCTTAGACCACCGTATAAATTTTTTAATACTTGCTTCCGGTTATGTCTACTTACAGAAACAGGTTCCATTTGAATTGAACGGTGATACGAGTGATTATAACTGTGTATTAATTTATCAATGACGTCGATGTAATTTTTAGTGTTAAATTCAGTGAAATATTTCCACATTTGTTTTTAATGTCCGATTAAACCTTTCAACAATGCTAGCTTTTGTTTCGTTATTTGTAAAAAAAAATTTACATTCAGATTTTTTAAATAATTTTGAACTATTTTATTTAAAAACTCCTTACCGGCATCTGTTTGCAACACTTTAGGCTTCCTTTCTTTAAAAATAATTTCTAGCCCAGACTTTACACTTTTTCCAAATTTATCTTTCAGAGGAACTGCCCAAGCAAATTTTTGAAAATAAATCAATCAAAGTTAACAAATACTTATACCCTTTATTAAATTCTGCTAAAGATTGCATATCGACTAAATCCACTTGAAACTGACGATCAATATCACTTACAAGCACTCGATTCCGCTGAAACTTATGTCGAACAGGTTTATGAAGAGTGTAAGCATCTTTCTGCGATAACTAATGTTTTACTTCTTTTTTACTATATTTCCCTTTTACAGAGCGATGTAATGCTTCCACACCCCCGAAGCTATTTGGAACTTCAGGATTTTCGTAAAACGCTGCTAAATCTTGATGCATTGTTACCGATGAAAAGAACTTGATTGAATGACTATTACAATGAATAGTTATATTATTATATATACTTTTGGGAAGGCAAAAGTTTATGTATAAAAACATGAGCATAAATTTTCTCACTTTCATATGAAATACATTTAAAATATCACTTGTACATACTTTGATAATTTCTTTTAAAAAATACTCTTATTTATTTTTAAGATGTGAAACGATTTCAACATAAATTAAACTAACAATAAAAATAATAAGAACTCAAATTCAGCATATAAAAAAAATTTTGGATCTGAGGCCGTGAGTTTGAATCTGGATTTATTATTTTTTTTTATTTGAGCGTTATTTACTTCAATCATTTTAAAATCTATAATTAGTGTATATTTTAATCAATAGGTGGCGCCATGAGCACGTTTAACATTCCCATACTTCCATTTTTTGTGCACATTTTTTTAAAAACAACTCAACTTAGCTGTAGGAGAAAACAATTCAACTCGCCCCCTCAGCTCGAAAATCAATGCCAATGCAGGAGAAAAACAACTCAACTCAACTCGGCAACATGATCGAAACAACTCAACAGGAGAAAAAAACTCAACTCAGCAGCATGAACGAAACAACTCAACTCGTCAGTAGGAACGAAACAACTCAACTCTGCACTGCCGTCGACCGCCTGCACCGCCTTTACAGCAGAATCGGCTTTTTCTACCTACTTACATCAAATCTTTCAATATAGTGAATTGTATTACTTCCAAATGGATTTTTTTAAATATAATTTTGTCTTTTTGGAAGGAATGCTATTTAAGACTGTTAAAAAAAAATTTCTATATAAAATTCCATTAGTTCCCAATAACTTCCTAATTAACATTGATGTAAGCATGAAATCATGCATAGATTTAAAACTGCAGTGACAGTTTAATTTAAGTAGTATGATAATGATTGATCTTCTAACAATTACGCCCATATTCACCGCTAACCTGACCGCCGGTTAGAGGAAGGAAATCTGGGTTTCGCTGAAAACGCTATTCACCATCGCAAGTTAATAACTTAACTCCGGTTCAAGTTAAAAATCCTGACCCAGGGTCACAGTGGGTTAGTTTTAACCGCACATGCGCAGTAAGGGATTTTTCGAGTGTTTACATTTGCGTTTTCTTGCCGCAAAACACTGCTTTTCTTTATCATTTTCTTTTTTAAGGGGAGTAGAAACCTTTCTCTTTCTCTACACTGAGAATGTTAAATTGGCTGTTTTCAATGTACCTTTTCTCAAAATCTATTTTATGTACATGCTTAAAATTTTTCATACTATTAAAGTACACCTCTCTCATTATACTAAAATGAGCTTTTAGCTAATTTTGAATTTTTTAATAAATTATGAAATATTTTATCAAACATTGTGAAATTTGACCAATTTTTTACTTAAAAAATTTGTAAAAATTAAATGTTTGAGTTTTTTACAAAAATCTCATTTTAGTTTATATTAGACATCATTCATAAAAAATTTACATACCTGTGAACAGTAGTTTCTCAGAAAAGGTACAACGCACATTAAAATTTACATTTTTAGATAAATTGATTTTAATGTATACAGTGAGACTTCTAATCGGCTAGGAAATAAAAAAATAAAAGGCTCAATTTAAAATAAAAGATACATGTATTGGTTTATATCAGTCGTTACACTTTTAAGCAAAAACAAAGTAATTTGTTTACAATTTTCGCCATTAAAATGGGCGTGGCCCAAATTAAACGATTATTTAAAAATACGTTTTAAGGGCTTCTAAATACCCTAGAGGTTAAAGCAAGGTATTTTTAGAAAGGTTATAATCTATGGAATCTGAAAATGTAAAAATCTGAAATTGTCAAAAAAAATAAGATTTTAGCTTTCCAACACTCCTTAAATTAAATAACACTAATGGATCTGCTGTGGTGTTCGCTGATTCACCAATCTGTCAGTGTCATTGAATTGCCGCGTTATTTCAATATACCCTTTATTTTTTATTTATTTATTTTTTTTGTGTGTGTGTGTGCTACTAACAGCATTTGTTTCCCTACATTCTATTATATGTAAATGCGGCTTCATCAAAGGCAACACCAACTCTTTTTCTTACTGCGTAAAATAAATTCTGTTGGCATTCATTTTAAACAGTTAGTGATACTCGAGGTTAAAAACAAGCTGGCACGAGGCGAATATAGAAATTGTAGCTCCACCCGGAAGTCACGGGGTTTATTTCGACCCTAGTGATCTTTCTCTACTTTCGACCCTCTTTGTCATTCAATTTATCCTTTCTTTCATTTCCCGTCTTGATCACAGATTTTTACGTCCAGACCACAGACAAATCAAATTATTGATAAGTGTTTTCTAATGAGAAAACTCTTACTTTTTTACTAACATAGTTAGGTTTACATTTTGTATTGCGTTCGTTTAGTTTCTTTTTCTTAGATTTCTTTCAATATTTTGATTATGTTGCTTTATTTGTGTTCCACTAACACTTTTGGTTAGCCAATCCGCATGTTTGCCGTGTGCGGCGTCCCGTAAGGAGGAAAATGGTGTTCTGGGGATCCTTTGCATTCCCTTTGGCCCACGCTTCGCTGTAGACGGGTGGCAGGAGTGAGCCCGCACCTGTCAATCGGCTAGTGGTACCTCTCTTCGGTGTCTCCGAAGAGACACTGCTATATAGGGTGCTGAAGATAAGGGGTGTCGGTTTTACCCGTTGGATCCTCGCCCTGATGCTGTACTACTATATTCTGGATGTACTCCAGGTAAGCGCCGTGCCTGTTTTTTCCAGATGACCGGCACAGTGCCTCTCTTGTTGGACTCTGTGGTGGGTGGAGGCACACCAGAACGAAGTTTTGTACACGCGCTTATGGATCCAATGTAACTGTGCCCGGGTAAAGGCCTTGTATTACCCACTCTCAACGTTGAACAAATTGCTACGTATTACAGATTTTTAATTTTATCTATACCCAATAACGAAATGTCAAGAAAATCTCCGTTTGTAATTCAAAAAGCTATTCAAGGAATAGGCGGAGAACCTAAATCCGTTAAAAGCCTACGTTCCGGTGACTTGTTGGTTGAAACTGCCTCTGCTTTGCAAACAAAATCTTTTTTGTTGGCAAAAACATTTTTAGATTGCCCTTTGACAGCGAGTCCTCACAAATCTCTTAACTCAAGCCGAGGTGACATCTCTGAATATGACCTGATGTACACTTCCGAGTCTGAAATCCTACATGAATTTTCAGGTCAGAAGAATCACTATAAAAAAGGTGCTGAAATTATTACTACGAAACATTCCATTTTAATATCCAATAGCCCGAAACTTCCGCCTACAATAAAGGCTGTTATTTAAACTGCAAGATCCGTCCTTATATACCGAATTCTCTGCGCTGTTTTAAGTGCCAGAGATTCGGACACTCCCAAACTTCCTGCCGTGGTCAATTAACGTGCTCTAGATGTGCATCCGTTGGACATTCTTCCACGGATTGCATTCTGGAGCCAAAATGTATTAATTGCTCACAATCCCTTTCATCAGACTCGAAATTATGCCCGAAGTGGAAAACAGAAAAAGAAATTCAAACTATTAAAACAAATAGATATAAAGAGTGTTTTTTTTCAGGTATAGAAGTTTAAGTTGGCATTACTTTCCAAGATGGCGACCGATTTAACAGCTGTCAAGTGATTTATTCTCAGTTTGGTTTGGCAATTCATCAAAACGATCATCAAGCAAGGCGTAGATTCGTCGAATGGGCCCAAAACGAGATTGCAGTTGTTCCCGATTTTCATAAGCGAATTTTGTTTAGCGATGAAGCGCACTTCTGGTTGAATGGCTACGTCAACAAACAAAACTGCCGCATTTGGAGTGAAGCTAATCCACAAGTGTATGTCGAAACACCGTTACATCTAGAAAAACTGAATGTTTGGTGCACTTTATGGGCTGGTGGAATCATTGGTCCGTACTTCTTCAAAAACGATGAAGGCCACAACGTTACAGTCAATGGTGATCGGTATAGAGCCATGATTTTAGTAACTTTTTCATTCCTGAATTGAACAATCATGATGTCCAGGAGCCGTGGTTCCAACAAGACGGCGCAACATGTCACACAGCTCGTGCCACAATCGATTTATTGAAAGACACGTTTGGTGACCGCCTAATTTCACGTTTTGGACCTCTGAATTGGCCTCCAAGATCTTGTGATTTAACACCGCTAGACTATTTTCTGTGGGGCTATGTAAAGTCATTGATCTATGCGGATAAGCCACAAACGCTTGACCATTTGGAAGACAACATTCGCCGTTTTATTGCCGATATACGGCCACAAATGTTGGAAAAAGTCATCGAAAATTGGACGTCCAGATTGGACTACATCCGAGCTAGTCATATGCCAGAAATCATATTTAAAATGTAATGCCACAAGATTATCTTTCGAATAAAAAAAATTCATGTCAATCGAATAATACATCGTTGTTTTATTGCAATTTAAAGTTCTATAACTATAAATAAAACACCCTTTATATAGTATGTAGAAGCACGGAAATTAATACTCCTCAATTGTCCCAAACATACTCACAAGCTGCCAAACCCTCAACTGTAACCACAACAACCCTAACTGAAGAAAATATTACAAAAACAGTATATGTCCGCTTTTAAAACTACTGCAACCTTTAGTATCCATTCCAAAGCCAATGTCTTCCAAAATTCCTGAAGTTACCAAATCATCAACCACAACTCAAGCAAACCTCTTACCATAGACATCTTTTGTCACAACAACGTCATCAGAGCCTCAACCCCTTATTCCTTTAATAGATACTGTTCCCGAGACTTCTAATAGTTATCTCCCTCTACTGCATCTTCTTCATCTAATAAAGAACTTTCTTCATCCAAAGTATCAATGTTTACACCCTTACCAGATGAAACGTGTCCTGATTTTGAAACTAATACACTATATCCAATACCATACCTTCTACTCCTCAGACTGCAAAACAAACTTCAAGAAATCGTAGGGAAAAACATCCTATTAGAAGTATTCCCTTAAAATTGAAATACAAGTGCCGCCTCACAAACCAAAAATAAGTACACCTTTACAGGATACATCAGACGAGGACATGCTTACATATGATGTTGAAGAGGTGAAATCGCCGAAAAAGAAAAAGGATGAATACTACTTGTGTGGGAAAAATGGTGGCAAGACGAGGCTTGGAGACGTGAACCATATTTGCACACGATAACTCCAACCCGTTGTAGAAACACAGTCCGAAATAATTTTTTACCTATTACTGTTTAAAACATTTTGCTACGTACTAGATTGGAATTTAATACCAATTTTTACATTTCTGTCATGTCTCACAATTTAAATTTTATTGAATGCCTTTGTTTTAAACCTATCCGTTATTTTAAGGTCTTATTTGACATGGTGGGGGTACTACTCTACCACAATGTGTGTATTGTTTTTTATCATTAGAATAGGTTTTTTTATACATGTTTTGATATTCTACCTATATTGAGAGAGCACTGTTAATTTTCTTTATAAATATTTTGACAATTACTTTCATAATTTAACAAATGTTTGGCGCAGCTTAGCCAGATTTGGCTCTTGCGCCATAAACCCAAACACTCACTCACGCGACTGTTCCATTGTAGTGTCTGTTTCTTAAGACCTTCCTTGATGAAGAATCTTAATAGCTTTTGAAGGTAAAACTAACCAATTAAAAGTTTATAAATGCATAGACAGGGAAATACTTCAGGCATTTTAAGAAAATACACGCACTTTTTTTTAAAATTTTTCAGTCATGAATTCAACTGTCTCGAAATAAACCAACGTCATAATCATCGCATCGTATTTTGTTTTTGATGTTGGAAGTTTTTTGTTTTAATTGTTCCATAATGAAAGGCTTGTTACATTTTGCCTTTTTCTTTAAATGTTTCAGTCAAAAATAAAATTTCAGGTAACTTCTTCTGTAATAAATTATTTACGAGTCAAAAAAAAATAACTGAAAATACATTTTGATTCATTAATATTTATTGCTAATAACAAATAGCATTATTTATCAAAATAAAATTCACAGGTTTCAGATTGTGATCTAATAATGAAAAGTTTTCGACTGCAATCTGGAAATATGTATGAAGATTCCTTTGGAATAAGAAATAAGCTTGAAACCTGAATTTAGTGCTACATTTCATAAAACTAAGTAAACCTATGGGTAAATGATTTTTTTTTATGAGATTTATTGTGAAAAATGTCTAGAGCTTAATATTAAATGGAAGTTGCATTTTATACTAATGTAGTTAATCTTATTGAATAATGCATACATTAATTATGATTAACCAAAGATATCTGCATTAAAAATATTTTTAAAAGTTCACTTACTGAGCGGTCTCATGCTGTATTAATGAAATTCGGGATGATTTTTGTTCATCTTTTTCTGTCTCTAAAACTTTAAAAAGTTCCTACTTAAATGTCTAGCACACGTATATATGCATGTACATGCTTTATATTATAATTCAAATAAATAAATATGTATCACACACACACTTGCTTCTTAATATAAAAAAAATTATCTCTACATCTTAGGAACTGCAGAAATAAGATTGTCAGAACTCTGATTATTTATTTATCACACTACATAAAAACTTCTTGAAAAGGAAGGGATTAACAAACAAAAGTTTTTGTTTTGTGCTAATTACTGATTTTACAAGCATTCTTCGATTATTTTTGAATAAAAATTAAATAGTTTATAATTTGTATACCGAAAATAAATTTTATGTCGGATTAAATTTTTAGCATTTAATCACTAGTTCAATATGTTTGACATTGATGGTACTTAATAGGTAAAATTGTGTGAAAAGGGAATGCCTTTTATTAATAAATTATATTGCTTCAAAATCGTGCCAGATAGAAAGAACATAGCTGTATGAGATTATTGAAAATGTTATTCAAATTCATATTTATGTCCAGAACATTCAATCAACTTTTGGATACATCTGTGTCAATGCTCGAATATTAAAACTCTATTTCATTCATTACATTTAACATTAAATTAGACTGAAAACTGTCTTAATTTACACTGGTGTTAATAGGAATAGTTTTGCAAAGCACTTTCTTTCCAATATTATACCCCTTAATTTAAAATTCATCATGTAAAAGCTTGTTTTACACAAACCAAACTTATAAGATATTAAAACATTTATAAACTTATTTTGTGTGCTGAATATTTTGATATTTAATCTCGCACTTGAGAGACTTCAATTTGTTATTGTATGTAATCATTATAACTCATTTCTAACTTCATATTGGGTAGTTTTTCATTGGTACTTGTATTTTAACACATTTAAACATTAATGTACAAGAAATGTGCACTGCAAATGTCTAGGGAATGTGTCTAAAAACCAACTTGGCACAAAAGTATTTTATTTATAGAACAATACTGTGCATAACAGACAATTTTCGTATAATCCCCCCTAACAATTAATTTAGTCACTCACCGAGTGGAGAGTGACGACTTTCATTGCTAAATTTTCTTTTTATTTTATTTTCCATTTGCATTTTGTTTAATTTAATTTCTTTTAACTTCTTAACTTTTTTACTTATTTGCAACCCCCACACAGGACAGATTTCTAGACCTCCCCTTTGATTTGTTAAAACGCATCAGTGCAACCAATAGAGTGCCTACTTTCACAGTGCCACTGACCAATCACAACAGTGCCATTCAGACACAACTCAGGACTTTCCCGCCGAAACCGCATTCAAGAAAATCTCAGATTCTGTAGCCACGCCTTCTTGCCACGTTCGACCAACCAATCAGGACACTCTCTCCCAGGCAGGCCCACCCACATCAGGCCACATACACAATCTAGATATGGGATGGAGGAACGCTTCGCGTTCCGTTTCCCAGTGACGCCCAGCATCATCATCTAACAGACAATTAAACAAATTCCCTTTTAACTTGCAGAAATGTGTCACTCCAAAAACTTGTTTATAAAAACTTCATTTTTATAAGTTTATACCATTTCGGGTAGAGTGGCAATTGCTCAGACAAATTAAACTACTATAGAACAGGCATCAGCAACCTATGGCACTCTACAAACTTGTCAATTGTTGAATGGATAGAAATTGATAATTCTGAAATGGAGCTTCAGAAAGACAGCTCTAAAGATAAATCAACAGCTATTTTAAATTATTAGATGTCATTACCAGAAAAACTTACTATTTGAAGAAAACTGTTTGTGCTTTTTGCTCTACATATGGATGTGTGAACAATTGTTTTCTCATATGAAAAATATTTTGAATCCGGAAAATTGTTTAAAAACTGAATGCTCAGAATTGTGTCAAATTGAAACACAAATTATATCTCTCATTGTAATGTGAAGTAAAGTGGTGCAGAGAAAAAGTTTGCATTAAAACACTTATTTGTATTTAATTATATTGAAAGGGAATACTTATAGTTAATGCTGTTTATTTCTTGCTTCAATAAATATTGTTAAAAGATATATAATCCATGTTCAATTTTGATTTTTATTTATGTTGAAGAAATAGTTGTATTATATGATAAATATCTTTAAATTATACAAATTTAATATACAGTCGACTCTCGATAATACGAACCTCTCGCTAATTCGAAGTATATGCTCAGCCCCTAGAAAAACTCTTGACATTTCGAACTACAACCATACGTTTTGGTACTCTCAATATTTCGAAGTAAAATTTGGGACTGGCCAGACTACAACACGCGATATAATTCGAAGTTATCCTATAAAACTCTCGATAATTCGAACCTTCAATATTATGAAGTTAGATTCACTTCCTGAACCTAATTATCTCACGAGCGATTTTTTTAATGAACTTATTTTCAGTTCAAATTGTGCATGTTGATAGAATAACTATACTTTGTTTATTATATTTCCGGTATTTGCTAAGCAGAATTTTGATTTATTCCTAAACCATCTGTTTTTTCTTTTTCTGTTCATACCCAAGCTTTAGATGGATAAAGGAAAAACTGCTCTTTTTTATTCACTGTGCAGTAATGAGTGATGCTTCCTTTTACAAGTATTGCACAATAATTTTGATTTTCGTTGAGTATTTATTACTAATAATGAGTCACATTTAAACATGTTTTTTTTTTAAATAAAGCACTCCAACTACATCCAAGATAATTCAGCAGAATCGTTATATGGCAGAGTATTGAAAGCGATAAATAAAACCTTTATATAAAAATGTACGAGACAAAGACAGGAGAGAGAGGGATTTAACCTTATTCTATTATTTTTTTAAAAAAAACAGCGGTAATGTGCCACTAAGAATTGTGCTCCACGTGTCTTAGTTGTCGACCCCTGCTATTAAGTATACCCAGCAGCTGAGTGTGAACTGTGAATACGCCTTGTGTTCATTTTAGATTCCAAATTTTAATTAAAAATATTATTTTACTAAAGTTGGGGTGATTTACATTTCCTACCTGTTAATTTCGATAAACCTTGGGCCACTCTACTTTACACTTCACTTTAGTGTCGACTTATCACGCGTAAGGAACGCCATGTCTTCTTTTAAAAAGTACAAGTGCTTAACAATTTCTGAAAAGAAAAAGGTGATAGAATCAGTTGAAGAAGGTGACAGGAAGGTCGATGTAGC
Source organism: Trichonephila clavipes (assembly GCA_019973935.1). NCBI lineage: Eukaryota > Metazoa > Arthropoda > Arachnida > Araneae > Nephilidae > Trichonephila > Trichonephila clavipes. The sequence goes on from BMAU01018289.1 coordinate 27,457, forward strand.
CAAAGCATTTGAAATCCCACTGAGCTCACTCTCCACTATTCTGAAGAATAAAGAGAAAATCTTTAGTGCATCTTCGAGTAGAGTGAGAAAACGCGTTAGTAAAGGTAATTTTCCACGTCTTGAACAGTGTTTAGTTTCATCGATGAGACAGTGTCGAGGACAGAATATTCCGATGGGTTGCTCGTTATTGAAGGAAAAGGCTAAAGCATTCGCTAAAGAATTAGGAATCGAGTTTTCAGCTAGAGAGGGATGGGTTACAAATTTTAAGAAAAGGAATGGGATAGTCTTCTAAAAAATGTCCGGGGAAAGCTTAAGTGTCAACATTAACGTTTGTTCTAAGTGGCAGATCTCGCTTTCGGATCTAATAAAGGAGTACGAACCACGTAACATTTTCAACACGGATGAAACCGGACTCTTTTTCAAGTGTTTACCAGAAAAAACATTTACATTCAAAAAAGAAAAATGCCATGGAGGAAAACATAGCAAGGAGAGGGTAACTATTTTACTGCCTGTAAACATAGACGGCTCAGAAAAGATTACTCCTCTCGTCATAGAAAAATCTGCAAAACCTCGGTGTTTCAAGGGCACAAATTCGTTCCCTACCAAATACCGCTCAAACAAGAAGACATGGATGAACACCGAATTCTTTAATGAATGGTTGGTCTCACTGAACTCGGATATGAAAAGAGAAAAACGACATATTCTCTTATTTTTAGACAATTGTACTGTGCACAATAACGCACCACCTTTATCAAATGTAAAACTTCAATTTTGCCCTCCAAACTCAACCTCAAAACTTCAGTCACTCTCTCGACCAGGGCATCATACATAATTTTAAAACTTTTTATCGGCGTGAAGTTGTTAAAAGCGTTTTGGATAACCTCGAAAATCAGCAGCATGTAACTACTATTTCTACTTTAATAGCTTTGATCATGATTGACAAGGCTTGGAGAGCTGTTACTCCTTTGACAATTCATAGCTGTTTTAAAAAGTCAGGCTTCCCCTCGCCGAATCTGGTTGATGTGGACAATACACTCCCTGAATTTAATGCTGAACCATCCCTTTGGGATGTTCTTCCAGAACAAGATTTGATATTTTACGACTATGTGTTGGTTGACATGGACATTGCTGTATGGGGAGCTGTATCTGACGCTGAAATTGTGGCTTTGGACCACAATAATACAGAAAGTGATGAAGACGAATCGGAGTTGACTCCGGTAACTCTGTCATAAGCTAAAGTGTCACTAAACAAACTTTGCAACTTTTCCCTTCAAAATCATGTTGATGCAGACATTTTACTGGCTTCATTTGTTCTAGAAAAATCTATTGACAAAGTTAGATTGAATGCCTTCAAACAAAAAAAGATATAACAGATTTTTTCGACAAAAAGTATTAATTATATATAGTATGTATATTCTTTTATTGTTCTTTTCAAGACATAAGTATTCTTTTAATATAGGACTTTTAACTTGTTTTCTTTTTATACTGTATAAAAAGTACTTTAAAAAAATTATTTGCAATTGTTGCTTTATTACATAGTTTTAAATTTAAATGTGTGTTAGAAAAAAACTTCTCTTTGTGTATTTTGAGTTTTTTCCTACCCCCTCTTGATAATTCGAAGTTTTTCATTGGTCCCTCCAACTTCGAATTATCGAGAGTTGACTGTATAATAAAACCCTAAATTTATATTTTTTATCTCTATTACCAAACTCTGCATGAATTACCATGGGAATCAAATTGTTTCAAATATATCCTACAATGTGGCACCCTGAATCAAATTGGTTTGGCACATCACAACTATAACGTTGCACATACCCCTGTCTAGAATATCACTCTGTAAGTATAAAGAAACTGATATTCTTGCATATCCTAATTATGATTTTATGTAAAAGGTTAATTTTGTTCTACTGAACATTTTATTTGTCCTTAGGTCATGTTTGAATCAATTAACATAACATTGTCACATCTTTTTTTGGAATGATAATTTGAATTAATATATTATTATTAAACATTTGTTTCAACTTTTTACAACCCTATATCAAGCATTAAACAGTGATACACAGTATTAAAAGTTATTAAATGTTTAAAATTAAGTATGTATTTTCCAATAACTTTCAAAGTTATATTTCAAATAAAATTACCATAAAATCCAGTGTATAACATGCACCCATACTTTCAAGCTGTATTTTTTTATCTTTAGGTATATGCGCTTTATAACACGCCCCCCCTTTTTACGAAGAAATCTGAAATATTAGCATACATTGCTCTTAAGTTCTGAAGTCATTTTTTTGAGGTATTATCCCCAAAATTTGAGAAAATAGTATACTTCTAGAACAAAAACTCTTTTAATTCATAAAAGGCAAGTCATTTCTTTTAAATAAACAGTATTTTGATACATCTAGAGGTAAAACAAAAATAATTATGCTATAACCTCTTTCGTTATTTTTAAAGTTATACTTTTTATACCTGGTGTATAACGCACAACCTTAAATTTCCACCTTATTTATTGGGTTAAAAGTGCACGTTATACGCCGGACTTTATGATAAATATAAATATTTGATATAGGTCATTTCAATGTTTGTAATTTCATTCAAAGTGTTAAAAAATTGTATACACATGAACACTTTTAATAAATTATTTATTTTCGGAGGGTTTTAATCATAAAATTCTCAATTCAATGTTATGTTCTGTAAAAATGAGAATCATAAAAATGTATCAGTTTTGTGAAAAAAGGCGACAAGAAATAGACACAAATGTTAGAGTGATAGCTGTTTACTGACATTACGAATAACTTAACTCACTGTTCAGAGTGCTTCAGCAGAAAAACAATTTTTAATCAGAACAGCCCCTTTGGAATATATACAATAACTGGACTGTCTGAGAGACACACACAAAATATAGACACTTGAGAAATTTTCACATCAAAAATAGAGCAGCTGAACTTGGTGGAAATCACAATGAAAGAAGTGAAAATATCTGCTGGTACTCTTTGCAGTGATGGCTTTTGAGCAAATATGGGGAAACAGATGCAATGAAAAGACGTCACTGTACATTCATCTGTCATGCGATGTTCATTAAACTTGTGCCTGTACAAAAAAGGAAAACAAAACAAAAACAGAAAATTTACACTTTTATACATGTTGCCTTCCCTGCCATTTATTTATTACAGGGACTCTCAATCCTTAGCCCAAATACTCTCCTTAAGCTCAATTTTTTTTAGGTGAAGCAACGAAGAGCAACACAGTTTTTCATCTTAATATTTGTATTTATATATATATATATATATATATATATATTTTATATATATATTTATATAATTCATTTATATGCAATTATGTATAGATATTTTACAATGATGTTGGGTTTTTATACAACTGGGCAGGCTAATTACTGTACAATTCTTGTGATTTTACTTTGAAAGCAATCATCTGGGCAGTTATAAAGTCCATATCGCTATTGAGTCCTATGGGATTAGTAGTTCGTTTTTGTTATCTTCCTGAAAGAATTTACAATCACTAAAACATTTACATATATACAAAATATACAATCACAAGCCCAATGAACTTATGATACAAATGGATGACAGTCAACACCTTTCGCGGTGTATGAGGAAAATGTAACAGATGGCTTGTGTCTTTTTACAATATGCATTGAGACCATGGAGAAAACACTGATGAACAGATGGTATTATACAAAGAATGGACCTAATTATACTTTATATATAACACAGATGAAATAACAAAACACAACCTGCCTTGGAATTAAATACACTTTGTGCAAACTGCACAGACAGGCTTTGTACATTTGTAACACTAATTTTATCGAGCCATGTATACTCTCATCATAGCTTTCACAATTGTAGAACAGTCCAATCACAGACTTTATCTGGCTCTTATATTCTTTTAGCAGTTGCTTAAAAGTAAGTTTTTCAGTATTAAAATCGAACTCCCTATAACAACTAATACATACAAATATAACTTTTATATGCAAACACCATCTCCCATTTTTCTTATTGAGCATTGCCATTTCTTTGACTGCATTCCTTAAGCCTGTATTAAGACAAGTAATTATTTTCTTTTGATATCAGTAGGACTTGGATAGAAGAAAAGAAATATAGCAATCTTTAAAACAACATATATTAGCTCCAACATGGGCCATAAATATATCTTGTAACTTAATTTCTATTTTCAACATAGCAAGGAGCACACATTTCTCACTCACGATAAGAATTTGTCTTAAACAGTGTTCTTTGCTGACTTTTCCTACGGTACAAACACCACAGCTTCAGGGCCTGCGATGGGCGTCATACCAAGCATCGGTAAGTGGTTGGATAATGAATTATCAAATACTGCTAAACACAGTGGTAGATTAAAAATTGACCCAATAGTGAGTTAACATTTAAGTCACACAGTTGCTATGACAATCACCAAATGGGCAATTTCACGAATAACTTTCAATAAATCTTGTGGTATCTTTGTTAGCTGAGAATTCGCAAAATCACATGATGGAAATATGTGAATCACATACGCAGGCTACAAAAGAGAAAAGTATTTCATTAAGACATTATACAAAATCACAAAGCATTTTGAAAATATTTCTGGTTTAAAGTATTTATAATAAAAGAAACTAAATATTAATTCTACAAGTTGTAAGTTTTGGTGATTTATTTTCCAAAATATTCTAATTAAAAAACCTCTTACTTTATTTTTAAACCATACATTTCATAATTTTAATTACATTTTTCATGACTTTCTTCAGATCTATTAAAGTAAATGTGTAGTAGCAAATTAAAAACTCTTGGAAAAAATCATTGCAATAAATCAATATACATTTAACCATACTCAATGAAACTTGAAGAAATTTGTAAAAAATGATATACAGAAGGGAAAATTGTACCTTATAAGAAGCATTTTAAAAACACAGAATTTATCATTAATATTTCCTTTTTATTCTCAAACTTTTAAACTGGCCCTTTTAGTTGCATCATATTTGAAAACAAAAACAAACTAGATTTTTAAGAATAATTAAATATACTCGAAAAAAATTTTATGCAGTAATAATATTCAGGTTTCTAAATATAAACTTACATGATTTGATCCTGGATGTGCAGCATTTACAATCCCTGCAGCTGTTTTACGTTCAAGGTAACTGATGAAGCCAGACCTTAAATTGCTGGACTGGTGCAAAACATCCATATGATCTTTTCCACAAGGTAGAGCCATAAGTACACAATGTTCATCCGCCAGCTAGACAGGAAAAAAAAAACCTTATTTGAATCAGGGTTTTAGCGTGAGTTTTAATGCAGCAGAAATAAATTTTCAAAGACACTGCTCCAACAAATCATTCAAAAATGTAACTTTTTAAAATCGCCTTACTCTTGCAATCACTTAACTTTAAAAATTAGACACATGTAAGAAATAAAAAAAAATACTAATAAATGTAAAAATATAATTGCACTAATTACTTACATAAATGACACGTGACATTTTTACACACAATTCACCTCCAATAAAATTCCAAAAATCCTTATCTCACTTGAGTAACTATTTCTGCATCATTAATATAATTTAAATTGCTTTACAAATGCTACTAAAACTAAACAATAAACAAAATTAAAGAAAAAAATAACACACACACACAAATGATTTTATAGAGCAGCATATAGAATGCAATTAAAATGAAAGCAAATATGTACAATCAGAACATCTAAATTTTTTTCACACATAATGAAAAAATCATTCAATTTTAACACTGAATTTATTTTTGTTAATCTAAATTACCTTAAACCTACCACTGTTTTGAACACCATTATTTTTAGCTAGTGAAATAAATATTATGCCATTAATCAAATTTATTTTAGCAATACCTTCAAAAAATCTTTAAAGTGAAAACTGATATAATTCAGCTTTAGACATTGAATTATAGTGAAATAATTCTGAGCTTAGGTAAAACATTTTTAAGAAAATTTGATCATTGATTCATTATATAAAACTGAATTCCCACTTTTATGAAGAAAAAGTTTCTTTGAAAAGTAATGCATAAATAGGTTTTTTAAAAAGTGCTCAATACAAGTAGATATTAATTATAAAAATACTTTCTTTAAGAATGTTTTTACCTTTAAACACTTAAATTAACAAATATTGGGAAATGTTCTTTGTATATGGAGAAACAAAATGTATCAAAAAACAACAAAAAGACTTTGTTGCAATATATACTAAAAACATGAGTAACTTGGGGCATTCAGTGATTAACTTATAAGTATTTACTAAATTTGTAAAGTTAATGACCAATGATTTCTTTTATATTCCACACAAAAATAATAATTTTCTCCAAAAAACTTTTAAACAAAACATATTTATAATAAAATATCCAACTCCTGTTAAAACACATACTAAATTAATACATGAAAATAAAATAGCTTAATAATCTGAAACACCAGAAAAATATATTAGTTTAACAAACCTGTATTTTCTTTTTAACTCCTTCCAACTGTAATGGTTCTAACCTCATTCTTTGAGCTATTCTCAGTGGAGATGGATCAACATCATATGGTGGAAGTGATGCTCTGGCAATAGCAGGATTCCCTGATACAAAATGCATTTGAACTGCTGCTTGGTCATTTTTAAGAGCCAAAATACCTTGCCATGCAACAGGATAGCGCTAAATTTTAGGTAACAACAAATAATTTTACATCTTAGCATTTGGAAATTTGTGCAAAAAAAATGAGTTTCAGCATTTTTCACAGGCCTCAATAAAAAAAATAAAGCAATTTTTCTTTTAAAAAAAATTTTTGAATTCCCAATATTTTAGTTTTAATTACATAAGGATTATATGAGGAATTATGTAAGGAACATTCCCTGCATTTCGTACTCTAACTTTATGGAACTGTGGCAATTTTACATTTTTTACCTACAACAATATTCCTTTTTAAATTTAAAGAATTTTTTTTTTCACATTCAACAGAAATCAGCACAACATTCAGACGTAGTGTAATTGTGAATGACTTTCAATCTCCCCTTTTTGCAGAAGGAAAAAAAAATTTTTAACCAATTTTCGGACTTTACACATCTTAAACCACTCAAGAGTTTAGTTCTATTTGGGAGGGTCATGCACGGAAGCCATCTCTTTTTTAAATATCTTGTGTGCTAACAGTTTTATCTAAGTACCAGAACTAATAAATTATGTTTAATGTGTTTACAGAGAATAATGGGTCACAGTGACACACAAAGAATACATGATGTGCTCAGAAAATTTTCACATTTCTATCTATTCTCCAGCCAGTCACTTTTTTTCCCTACTTTTATTTGCACAATACTTACTTTATATTTTATACTTTTGTTAGTTTCCTTCCTTTTCATAAATATTTCATTATTATATTTAAATTCACACAAATACAGGCAGACTTATCTTAGTGCAGCCTCATTCAAAGCTGACCCTGCTAGTAATTTGAAAAATAAATTTCGATTAGTACTATTTGATTTACCATTACGATGTTGGGAGATTTTGTGCCCAACTGAAAAATGCCAATTGGTGTAAGTTAAATGCAGTAATTAGTGTGCCCATATGAACAAACTTGATTTCTCAAACACACTTTACAGAGATAACTAGCCTCATAGTTTGTAAAAACTAAGTAATAAGTGTACAGGATTTGCATCTTATTCAGTTGCCTATGGACATTGTTGAAATGATTAATGCTTACCAAAGAAAAGCCAATTATTCAATTGTGTGGCTAACAATTGCTCAGAGAACGTTTAAAAGTAACAACTAACATATTTTATTTTAGTCAAGTCAAACTGTTTGATATGCCTTAGTTTATAGAAAAGAGTTGATGAGAATACCATGTGTTTCATCATTTTATCCTTTTATAATTTATAGAAATAGTTTTGTTTTAACAAAACTTTATATGAATGAATTATTTTCTTTATAGAAATAATTTTTAATTAGTGCAGATTGATTTTATGCAGTATTTTCGAGGAACCAATTAACAATACTAAGCAAGGTATTCTTGTAATTCATTATTTGGTATAGAAGATATCTAATAGTAATGCTTTTGTGCATAATATTTAAAATAGATTCTACAACATAAAACTTCTACAATTTCAGCAGAAAAATTTCATTATAAATAATACTTGAAATAATGTTTTTATTTCATAAACATTATCAAGAAGAATTGCTAATCTATAACATAATTAAAATTTATTTTTTCTTATTCTTAAAAAGAAAAGAATTTATATATGTTCATGCATTAAAGGGACATGGTACGATTTACGCAAAATACTTTAAGGATTTTCAAAAAAAATTTTGTAGTCTCCTATGTGTGTATACTATGTAAAAATGATTTGGTGTCCAAAATTTCATAAAAAGCCAGCAATTTAATTTTTTAAGCAGAAAACTTAAAACTTGTGAAGTTATTTTAAAAATGCTACTCCTCCTACAAAAGCGGACTTACATTTATGAAATTTGATTTACATGTACATCAAACTATGTATAACAAAAGTTTGAATGGGTTCTGCGATAACATGATTAGTATTCGTACAATACTTCTTTTTATGAATGCTTATTGAAAATTCCATAAAAAATGTATAAATTCTGAATTCAAGTACTTTTTTTAAAAATAAGTATTGCTTTGATTCAAAAATGCATATCAACTATTTTTACATGTATTATGAGCAATAGGTAAAAAAAAACTTCAAAGCATCAGGCACAATAGAAAAAAAGCCTTAGCATTTTAAATGAAGACAAACTAGTTATTTTATCTTTCTGAGATAAGCAAGTTTAAAATTTTGATTTACCATAGAGATGTAAATAAAAACGAACGTAAAAGCTAGGTTATAGAAAAGTGTATATAAAGAATAATTTGGGCTATAAAAATTATATTTGATTTTTTGACCGATTTTTGTCATTTGAATCAATCATACTGTGTCCTCTTAAGGCAAAATTAAGTCAGTTTGTGTAATTGGGAGGGAGGATGCAGCTTGAAGGCAATATAAGATAATTTCAACATATATAAATGCTTTCTCTACATAATTAGCCTGTTTTTACAAAACACAAATTTCATTGCAATGACAAAATGTGCTTCCCAGATGTGCAGTATTAATGTCTGTATGATAAATCTAATTTTTTTTAATGGCAAATTTTTTGTGTGAAGCTTCCTAAATTAAAAAATGGTTTCATATTTGATAAATCTTTTATGTGCTCTCCTTTAAAGGATTAACTATCTTTTTCTGCAAAAATTTTGCAAGCCTGATTAAAAAGACAACACAAATACTCTAATCCGCGTTATCGACATAGATTTCTATGATAGAATTGCAACTTGATAAAATTCAAAAGAATTTTAATATATAAAATCTGAGATACTCTTTTAGGAGAGATCTCTTGAAAAGAATAATTGCAGCAAATTTTATTAATTAGTAAGTGTATAAAACTTTTCTTCATAAAGAAGAGGAGAAAATACTGTATTGCAGTGTTGCTGTGGATATATGACATGAGTAACAAAAAATGATTATTTATTGTTTAAGTGTGAGTATATATATGTATATGATCCCTATGATTTTATTTTAAAACACTGTCAAGACATAAGGACAACACCTGAGCAAGCACTCCTCTCTCCTAACTGATACGACACAAACATGAAGGGTTTCAGGCCAATTGATTTAACATGCCCCCTACACAACTGTTCTTTAGCAAAATGACTTAAACGCATGGCTTAACAGAAACACTGCTAGCCATGGATTGTGACCATAACCTCTTGGATACCATGGTTGTGATGAAACTAAGAATTACCAAATATTAACATACCTGTATTAATAGTTGATCTCCATGTTGAAGAGGGTATGCTGGTACTCCTGCTTGGTGGGATATGGCAATATTAGCAGACTGAGACATTGTATGTGCAGGAGGAGGAACATGAGTTGATTGTTCATTTAGTATGATGTGAGGACGTGGAGATTGAATGCCAGATGACCATGGACCAGGACTAATAGATGCTCCAACTGGAATACCTAGAGTTCTGGCATTATAAGGTTTAGTTGAATGGTCAGAACTAACTATCTTGTCACTGGCAGGATTATGAAGAGATACAATTTGTTGTGAATGGCCTGTGTCTTTCTTGTATGAGTGAGAATTAGGAGAATGAGCAGGATTTGAAGATCTGCCATCAATGTGACCAGGTGTGGAACTCATTGGTGGAACACTTAACAATTGCTGTCTAGAATGATATGGACTAGTAGATGGTTGTGTCTGATGAGCATTTGGAGGTTTAATTCCTTCAACTACATCATTTTTGTAAAGATGAGATGAATGAACTCCTAGACTACGATCATCCACTTGACCAGCAAGTGAAATTTGAGATATTCTACCTTGTGCATTATATAAATTAGCAGTTACAGGAGAATCTGTAGTTCTATCATGAGGCGATGGTATATGTGGACTTATCTGAAGTATCTGTGAAGCATAATGAGCATGTTGAGGTTGTCGTGAATTATGAGGTCCAATGGCAGAGGTAGGAGGAACCAATCTATTATTTTCAACTTCTTCCCTACTTTCAGAATACATCATTTTTAGTTCTTTTTCTTTCTGAGCAGCAGCCAATTCCTTTTTATTCCGGATGCATTTGGAACGTGATTTTTCCTCAGCTCCTCTAGTTTCATGCAAAACTTTAGATAGATCATCTATTACTTTCTGTTCAGATTTGGGATCCATAATAGATGATTGGTGTCGATGTTGAGAAGGCTGTTTGAAATTACTATTCACATCAGCTGGTGAAGACATAGTATGGTAACTAAAATGAGAATTCATGCCCATAGTTCTTACATCTTGTGGAAGCCTAAGATCAGAATGATGCGGATAAGAATTGTGATGAGCAAACATCATCTGTTGATGATGCATCAATGCAATTTCTGGATGGAGTGTTCGAGAAGAATGAGGCGGAACCATAAGAGGAGTCTGTCTCATATGAAGTGCAGAATTAACATGAGGATGACTGTCTGTGGAAGATAAAGAATGACCAGATGACGTAACCGATGGTGAAGGAGTATGTGGAGATTCTACCAGACGAACCAAATCTGATGGAATGCCGGATGCAACTGGGGTAGTTGAGCGAACCATCTGGACAAGATTTCTATCATGATGTTGACTACCAGGGACAAAATACTCCTTATGTTGAAGAAATTGATTCTGTAAAAGATCTGCTATAACACCTCCACTAGACGGAAGAGTATGAACTCCAGGATGCTAAAATGATAAATAAATGTACATTAAAGCTTAAAATATAACACAAAAAATTATTTTCTTTAAAGTATTAGTTCCCTTTTACAAAATAATTAAAATGGCTTTGATAAACATTGAAACAGTTTTTGAGTTCTTAAAATACAATACTTGAACTTAACAGAGTTTATTTTAATTATATCCTTTCTCTCTCAATAAATCGATTGATATATTTAATTTTCTTTTTCATTACCTCTTTTAATACATCTTTAAACAAAATCACTATGCAATTCAATGCAACAGTATTCCAATATTATTTAAACATTTTACCTTGTAAACCAGGGTCTTCAAACTACAACCCGCAAGTACTAGCAATTACGCCCACCACAATTTATTATGAATACATTGTAAAGTTTAAACAATTCATTAATCTGAATCTATAAATATTTTTTGTATATTTCATTTTGGACAGTGTTTTTTTTCCACATAGATAACTAGTACTGAAAACACTAAAAATGCCACAAGCAAAATTATGCGATTGGTCAATCCGTGCAAATGTGTTGAACACTTTTACAAAATTCCATCAAAGAGGAGCTTAAAATATTTTTCTTTAAAAATATTGCTACACTGCAAATCATTTACTTCCAATCTAAAGTTCAGAAACCAAATATTTTTTTATGTCAGCATTAAAAAGATTTTGAAACACCTTTATGCTTGCAATTGTATAAAAATCTGAAAAACGTACCTCAAAATTTATTTTTAAAGCATTCAAAGCTTCAACTACAAAATATATCAGAAAAGGAAGCTCGATTTTCTGATTTAATGTACGGCCTGTATTCTTTCAACAAAAATTTTCCTTAATCATCATTGAATAAAAATATAAGAAACATCTTTGTTCAATAACGATTAAAACAAAATGTTTGTCGAAAGAACGTAAACATGAGTCATAAATCAGGAAGAAACTGGTTTTCTCCAAGGACATACAGCATTTCTATAGGTTTGCCCCTTCTGCACTGAACTTCTCCACTCAGCAAGGCATATTTTGCATGATTGTAAACAATATGTGATGCACAGCTCACACACTGGCCATCTCTGCCCCAATAACATTTCCTTATAAAAATTGTGTATGGAGCAGAATCCATCCCTACACCAAAGATATCTCACTAGTCAGCCAGTCCTAAAGCAAAAATTTGTGCTAAACTATATGCTGATATGATAAAAACTAAGTTCCTTGGCTTTTCAAACTTAGAGGAGAAGAAAAGGTGGCCATTAGTCTGAAAAGTTTGGAGATCACTGTTCTAAATGACAGGTTGAATATATATAGATATTTGTAGGTTATACATACACCTTAACCATTCTTTCTAGATTTTGTGAAAAAATAGGTATTTAACAAATGTTAATCTTTTGATTATTTAGTAATTGGGAGGGGATTTTAGCAAGTTTTGAAATCTTTGTAAAAGGATTTCTAGTATAATAAATAACTTTTTTTTATCAATTTCTTCTAAATAACATCGGAGAATCTTTACAAAACTATTTCAGTTCACTGTAATGATAAAGAGAAATGAACTCATACATGAAAGTAAGCTAATTTTTAAGCATTTAACATGAAATAAGCTAAATTTTTTTTGAATTACTCATAAGGTATTAAACTTTTTTTTTTCACATGAAAAAATGCCTATTATATATTGCAACGTTGCATCCTTCTTATCTTTCAAGCCACTCCGTCTAGAGTCCAAAGTATAATTTTTTATACTTTTTTGCATATTTACTTGCATGACAATTAGAGTCAGAAATTCAGATAATTTTCCAATATGAGTTCCTCTGTGAAGATAATGCAGCACAGACGACCTAAGAGATCAACTTTTTTGTTTCCAACTGAAACTACAAATACACTAGCACACTTTGTGTGTGGTTTGTAAAATTTCTACACTTAAAATGAATCTCCATGGGAGGTAAAAATCAAACAACAAAGAACTCAAAGTTGTGATCGAATTCAGTACAAAATTACAGATGGTTGGCCTTAAAAATCAGTGTTTCCAACATCATGACACTGTCTTATTTGCTAAAACCAAAATTCCTCAGAAAAAGCCGATTATTACTTTTTTATATAGCTCAGGAGTAATTCAATTTTCCTTTATGAGAACTAGATAAATGGGCATAAGAGAAATGGGAACCAGCACACCAATAGCAGAAGTTAATATTCAGTCAATTGAAGAAATGATGCAGAATTTGACAGATAACAAGAGCTTCGCCAGCCACCTCATTCTGCAGATCATGCATTTGTCTATAACTGTTTCTAAATAAAAACTTAAGTTAATTTTCCAATAAAAAAATTTAAATACTGGGCCACCCTCTACACACTATAAAATCAACAAAGACATTAACTTTCAAAACAAATATAGTAAAACTCACCTTATCTTCATAATTTGATATTTGAAATGCAGTTTGTTGAGTGAATGCAGAATTATTTTTTCCAGTATGTGGAACCTTAGATGACCTAGAGTCTAGTTTTGTTGGATAAGCAGAATTGTTGGTAGCAGTACTCTGTATTGTACTAACATGGGCATGTGAATCTGTAATTCTACCAGATGGAATCTTTGAACTAGGCCAAGTAGTAGGTACATTATGAACAGATGATGATGAAGATGAAGTTAGTACTTCTGGTTTTGACAAAATGTTGGAATGTTCTGCTGGTACAGATGCTCCTAATGATAAAGGTTTACAACTCGACACTGAAGCATGTTCAGACACTGATGTAGGTGGGATGTTTGCAGAAGTATACACAAGTGGAATCTGAGGGAAAAGAAGGGAAAGAAAATGATTTACATGTATTGTTGGAAAAAAAAATTAATGGATTTATTTATATATATTATATTTTCAGGTATTATACTACATAAAAAATGTTACCATTCACCTTTCTTATATCAACCAATCCATTTTAATTTTTTCACCCACAAAATAATTTATTTAAAAAAAAAGCCTACATGATTTTAACATTTTCTAAAGAGCAAGTTCAATTTTTTTAACCATGATTAATTGAATCCAAATTTTGCTATCAAATTGATTCCCTATTAGATTGAAATGGATATCATACTGTACTTCATTTAGGCTCTTTGACAGATTTCTACTGTCAATAATTCTGTTTTATAAAGGAAAGAATACTTGAAATAATGTTTTAAAATCTAACAAAAAATCAGAAAATTTTAAAAGAAGAACATCTAATATAATCAGTAATGTTTCCAAAAGTTCTTGCAAAATGTATGTATGTCATTTTAAACAGTACTAGGAAAAGCAAAAATACATGAATATAATTTGAGTTACCACTACCTAATGAGCAAAAATAACTTTTCATAGGTATTTTCATAAATTTACATTTTATTAATTATTTTAAATTTACAGGTGTTTTTCAAAAAATACTTAGAATAATTAAATAACTATAATAATGAAATAAATAAAAAATTTTGCATGCACAATTCTTTAAAAATTGTGCTTAAAACTAGATAAACTAGAAATAATGAATAGAACACATTTTACCTCTGACTGAATTGAAGTTGAGCAAACAGATGCAGATGTCGAGCATTTATTTTGCACAGCCAAAGAATTGGATGTCAGAAGATCCACAGATGTTGGTGTCACTACAGCTGTTGTTCTCGCAGGATATTCATAAGTGTGAACAGTATGAGCAGCTACTTTAGATTGAGTACTGTCATTAGATGAAATAGTTGTTGTTCGACTTATTACTGGAGACTGTCCTTGAGAATTTTGTGTATATACTGAACTGATTGTACTTGCGGAGTCTGTCAAAGTAACAGTATTAATGGATGAACTAGGAACAATGGAATTAGCCATATTTAAAACACTTGTAGACATTGAGTTTTTCTTATTGGATAATTTTAAGATTTCATTAGTTTTTTCTGGATGTTTTGAAATATTTTCAGAAATAATAGATGGTACATCATTTGAGAATGTGCTAGCAGATGGGAGAGAATTAGATCCTTGTCTAGAACGCAAACTTTGCACCAATGAAGGTCTTTCAGGGGCATTATCATTTTTAATTACATAATTACCTTTTGAACTATCTTGAATTACTGATGTTGCACCAGAAGTTTTAGTAGAAGAAACAATTTTGGAGACAGTTTTAATGTTCAGGACAGATGTTGAAATTGTAGGCTCAGAATGTTTGCTTTCTGAACTAGGATTATTAGTAGAATCAGAGTAAGAACTGCTTACAGGAGCTAAGACCCCAGTATATGGATCAACAAGAACAACAGGACTTGAACGAGAATTGCTATCATCTTCATTTTCTGGTTGCTTTTCTAAATTTTGAATTTCTTTTGAAATTTCAACTTTATTTATTTCAACTTTAAGTACAGGTAAAGGAGGAAACACTCGGGGATTCTCCGGGACAATTTTAGATTCTTTAGAGGTATCTTTGGATTCAGTATTAGATTGAACAATGTCTGCAGTTTCTTCAGTTGATTTGTTGGTAACATTATCTTTCTTTTGAAGTTCAGAATCTTTATTTGAAACATCTTTGTTGTTACTAGATTCCACTCTAGATGCTGATCTTGTAAATCGGTAATTCCTTAAATACTGCACACCTCGAGTCTGGATTTTGTCAGAATCTGTTGTATCTGTATTTGCAGGCAGTTCAGTTGATTGACTAGAAACTTTTCTTTTATTCCCAGGAATATCTTTCACAGCATTATCGTGAATAAAAAACACTGGTTCATTTTTATTTTTATCATCAGTTGTGTCATTTGAATTTTCCATGGGTCCTGGTTCTTTGGATAAGTTTTCTTCACTACGGCGATTTGATTTAGATCGCCGTGTTACTCTTGTAGTTACAGGTTCAGTGTGGGTAGCATTGTTTTTTCCATTATTTTTTGCTACATCTTCAATTGAAGATCTCTGAGCAGCTTGCTTCATAAGACGTGTAGATTTTCTAGTTGATTTGCATGGAGCATCAGCTGAAACTTCATGCTTAGATGATTTTTCATTCTTTGCAGGTTCTGGTTTTACTTCTTCAATGTTATCAGTTTCAGTAGTCTTAACAACCTCTGCTGTGCCAGGGGAAGTGCTACCATGTCCATCTTTGGGGAGCAATCTAATAGTTATCGAAATTCTTTTTTGCTCTTTGACTTCAGGATGGTGCTCTTTCATAGATACATCCCGCTCATCATTTGAAGAAGATTTTTTAGCATCGACTTTCTTCTCTTTTTCAAAAACATTTTCAGTTCCTTTATCAAGTTTCATATCTAATCCCTTCTCATGCTTTTGATCATTCCCTTTATCATGCTTCTTCTGATCACAACCTTTATCGTGTTTTGAATCGGTTCCTCTTTCATGTTTCTGATCATTTCCTTTATCGTGTTTATGGTCACCTCCTTTATCGTGCTTGTGGTCACTTCCTTTATCATGCTTGTGGTCACCTTTATCATGCTTATGATCACTTCCCTTATCAGGTTTATGCTCATTCCCTTTATCATGTTTCAGATCACTTCCTTTTTCATGTTTCTGATCGGTCCCTTTCTCAAATTTCAGTTCATTTACTTTATCATATTTCTGATCCATTCCTTTATCATGTTTAGTTTCGAAGATTTTATTATGCTTCAAATCAATTGTTTTATCATATTTAACATAACCAACAGATGTACTACTTCTACTTGTATCATGAAGCTTTTCTTTTACACTTTCAAAAGTAAAAGCAGTATCATATTCATCTTCCTCAATAAAATCATAAACATCTATTGCTTTAGAAGTATTATCTTTTGACGACTTTTGTTCTTTATCACTGGATGATAATGAAAGCCATAAACGGGATTCCTTAGGTCGATGAAGATCTTTGGAAATTTCATCCTCAATTTTTGAATCAGATTTATCTACAAGTTGAGAATTCTGAATTTCTCCCGAAACTTTCTTCCTTCTACCTCTTCTTTTCTTAGGTTCTTCTTGCTTTGTTTGAAGCTTCTGATCAATAATTGTATTAAAGGCAGAATCTGTTTCTGTTACACCCGCATCACTCAACAGGTGATCACTAGTTTCTTCAGAAATATCTTTTTTCAAATCTTCTGTTTCTAGTACTACTGGTTCATCCACAGAGAATCGTTTCTTTGCATTGTCTCGCAAAAGAAGAGGTTCAGATGTGTCACTTCTCAATGATCGCCTAATTCGTTCAGATGAAGTCTGTCGAATACGGCGACTTGAACTGCGAGTATGTGCAACATTTACAGTAGACTCAGGACTTTGCTTCAGGGCAATACTTTCAACATATTTTCTAGTTTTAGGTCTTCGACCTCTGCGTGGACGATCAATCTTGGGTTTAGTAGCTATGCTGGTATCCTCCACTTGACATTCCTCATGTAATGGTTCTTCGCTAGATACTACATGACTTGTCTCAGTTTCATTTTTTGTTTCAGGAATAGTAATATCTGTAGTGTCACTACACACAGATTCTACATCAGTTGGTCTTTGCTTCATATCCAGAGTATCTTCTATAACTAAATGTCCTTCATTGAAACTCTCATTGTTTTTATCATCACGATTAATTTGTTCATCTTTAAAAGAAATATCAAATTCTTCAGGATTAAAAGTGTAAGGTTCTTTTATAGGCTCACTAACTGGAACATCATCTACAGGCAAAGGATCATGTTCAGCAGGAATATTTTTTGTTTCATTGACAGGTATATTGTCCTCTGTATCAGGGTTGGATTTGTTAGGTATATCTGTAAATAATTGTTCAGAACTAAAACTCAATAGTTGGGGTCCTTTAGAATTTTTACTGGTATCTGAAGAACGTTCAAATATTTCCTGATTGAATTCAGTTGCTTCATTTTGTTCATTAACTTCTGAAATTTGAAATGAAGGATTATCATGACTTGATTGATTTGTTTCTGCAAAAAAGATATCTGAATCATCATTTTTGTTCTTTGAGTCAGATGTAGAAACAAAATCATCATCATTCTTAACTTTTACAGGCTCATAATTGGAATTTGTTTCATTTTCAATAGATTTTGGCCCAAAAAGGTCTAATAAAAAGCTATCAGAAGAGCCATGATTTGTATCAGTGCTTGTATTACCAGATCCAGTAAAAGACTGCATTCGAGATTTATGTGATGAAATTGAATTAAGATGATTATCTCCTTTTCTTGGAGAATGTATAACAGTCCCACAAGATGAACTCAAGATATTCGAATAGTTTATAATTGGTTGATTCAATGCAGAATTTAGAGAATCTGAAAGATACTTATCATGGCATTCATCATCAAAATGGCTAGACAAATGGTGCTCATCACTTCCATATGACTTCATATAAGGTTTAAGAGATGATGGAGAATCATTATCAAAAAGTTCAGAATTACTCAGCAACAAGGAATCACTACTATTGTGATCAGATAAATCAGATATACTGATAGATGTTTGTATGGGTTTTGTCTCAATTCTGCTCTGCTCAGGGTATCTATTGATAATCTCTCCAAATTGTTTTTCAATATCAGACGATATAATTTGGATCTCATCTGGTATTTTGCTTGAAGTATTTTCTGGTTCAGTGACTGATTCAGGTAATGATTTTGCATCATCAAGACTTTGAATCTCCTCATCTGGAGTCTCAGGAATTTCTAATTTCTCTTTAGGTTCTGCAACAACTAAAAGATTACGTGGTGATTCAACAGGCTGTAGTACTGGTGGATTATCATCATCTTTACTATCTGTTGTATCCATTGTTATATCCTCAAAATGAGTCAATTGATTTTCTGTCAATTCGGAAACTGACTCATTATCAGTATCTTCATTACTTTCAGTTTTAGAAACACTGAGTGGTTTTTCTTTATTTCTGTTTGGAAGAACTTTTGTTTGTTCTAATTTGGGTGATACTGACCCTCTTTTTTGCTCTTCACTGTCTGGAATTATAGGAATATCAATAACTGGAGGTTTACTTTCATTCAATTCTACACTACTCTCTTGATATTCATAGCATGATTCAGGTTTTGATTCTGGAACAATATCAGTGCCATTTTCTAGCTGAACTTTTACAGATTCTGTAACAATTGTTTCAACAGCATTTTCAATTTTCAATGAAGATGATTCTTCAACATTAGAAATTTCTAAAGCAGGTGGTTCAGAGTTAGAAGATGGAGACAATAACATATCAGAGGTTTCCAACTTTCCATCTTGATTTTCAATACCTTGAACATCTGGTGGACTGTCTGCAATATGAAGCGAGTTTTCTCCATCTTCAGGTAACAAATAATTCATTGTATCTTCTGGATGAGTTTCAATCAAAGGATCTAAGTAATCAGTTTCTTTCGTTAATTCTGGGGCAGATATTTCACCACAATGCATTTCTTGTAAAAGTGCCGAAACAGCCATGTCATCTTCTATTTTACGTTGATCTTCAATTTCATTGATATCTTTATCATCTAATTTATAAGTATCAGACTCTGAATGGCCAGAAAGGAAAACTTCATTGTCATTCTGAGGAGTTTCTGTAACAGAGGAATGCATATCTATACCAGTGAAAATGTTTTCTTCTTTATTTGTTAAAGGATCAATATCACCTAGATGCTTATCTTCACACATATCTACTGCATCTTCAACAGAATCATAATCCTTCTCTTTCATATGCCAGGAATCACGGCCAGTTGAAAGTAATTCAGCTTCTAATCTGCGAGTTTCTTTAGCAGCTTCTTCTTCAAATCGCCTTTCAAGAACTTTTTCCTCTTTCTTGGCAGGGCCTTCATCCTCAAAAATTTTAGTTTCTTGGGAAACTATCATGAATTCTTGTTCGAAACGTCTTGTTTCCTCATCTAAACGCATCTCTGATAATCTGCTATCATCATCTGCTGGAAGAGGATCAAACAAAGGCTTTGGAGAGGGGAGAGGTTTTGCAGGTGAGGCAGGTGTTACCTCGTTGACCACAGACATTTCTTTTACTTCTCGATTCTTCTTCTTTCGTTCCTTAGATTGCTTTTTTGATTTTTTCTTTCTTCTTCCTTCCTTGGAAGAGCTACTTTGAGCATCCGAATATTTATTTACATCTTGTTTGAGATTTTGATCATCATGTTTACTTTTAAAGGGAGATGAAGATGTAGCAATATCTTTATCCTTCTTAACAAGAAATTCATTACGCTTTTCACTTGAGATATCACTTGTACAATCAGTAGGTTCACGGCCAGTTTCAGAATCAGTGATGTCAGATAGTTTCTCAAAAAATGCTTGTGGCAAACTAGATTCTTGTTCAGGAGAATGCATAACTGAATACTGAGGCTTTGATCCAGCATCTTTTTTCTTATTTTTAGAAGATTTCTCAGAATTAGAATCAGACTTAACATCATTCTGCTTCCACGTATCAGATGTCAGATCTGCATCCTCATTAGGATTAACTCCAAAATCAAAATCTGAAAAATCTGACTTGAAATCATTATCAGAGAAGATTCCAACTTGAAGACAAGGTGGTGAAAGTTGCTTCTCGGGTATTGGATTAGATGGTTTCGGAGACAACACTGGCAATGACGACTTTGCATCCTGATCATCATTCTTTCTCGATTCCTGATTTACTTTGTCACTACTACTTCGTTTTTCTTTATTTTTCGACATTTTCTTTGATTTTTTCCGTTTTTTACTGTAAGGTTTATGTTTTTCATCATCTATTTGCATTTTTTCTACAGAGCTCTCTCGTTTTTTGTCTTTAATTGAAATTACTTTTTCTTTGCTTGAATGATCGGATTTCAATTTTTTCTGAGATGACATAAAATCAGAATCTTGTTTACTTTCTTTAGATTTCTTCTTGTAATTTTTCATATCATCTGCTTTTTTAGTGATTTCATAATCCATATTCTCACTATCTTGTTTAAGTTCAAGATTCTTCTCTTTCTTCATTTTCTTAGGCTTGACATCTTTTTCTTTTGATTTTTGCTGTGTTTCAGAATCAGAAAGCTCATAATCAGATTTTAACATCTTTCTCAATTTTTCAGGGCGGGCTTTGGATCGACTTTGAGAGGGCTTCTTTTTTGTACTAGTCTGAGATTTTGAAACAAAATTTGAATCAGAATCAGATGAATCAGAATTAAGTAAATCGGCTTTCTTTTTTCGAACTTTAAGGCTACTTGACTGTCTACGAGATACATTATACTCAAAGTCAGAATCTGTAGCAGAATCACTGAAATCTTTTTCCATTTTACTGATTCTACTACTTGAATCATTTGGTATAGCATCATCATCAGATGAACTCTGAATCACCAATTTTCGTTTGCGAGGCTGTTTAATTTTTGTCGATTTGGTTTGAGAATCAGACTCACTTGAATGATGACTGCCTGAATCGGAATCTTTATCACTGTCCTGGTCAGGTAATTTGCTTTTTTCTTCACGTTTAGCTCGACTTTGTTTGAGTTTGCTGAATTTTTTCCTAACAGATTCTAAATCACCTGTTTGGTGCTTTAGAGTTTGAGATTTGCTAGAACGTGCCTTCACTTTATCATACATAGAAAAGTACACAGGTTCATTTTCTAGAAAACTTTGAATATCAAAAGGTAGAGATGATGATATTGAGGATTTTTTAGATTTTTTCTCATTTGACTTTTTCTCATTTTTAGATTCTTCACTTTTACATTCACTATCACTTTCATTTTTTATTTCATATTTAATTTCACTTTTTGTTTTATGCTTCCCAACAGATTTACTTTCATGTTTGCTTTCCTTTTTACTTTCATGTTTGTTATCACTTTTATTTTCATGCTTAATATCACATTTATTTTCATGCTTGGCTTCACTCTTACTTTCATGCTTAACTTCGCCCCTACTTTCATGTTTAACTTCGCCCCTACTTTCATGTTTAACTTCACTCCTACTCTCAGGCTTAACTTCAACCCTACTTTCGTGCTTAACTTCAGACCTACTTTCATGCTTAATTTCACTCCTACTTTCATGCTTAACTTCGCTCCTACTTTCATGCTTGGCTTCGCCCTTACTTTCTTGTTTGGTTTCGTTCTTACTTTCATGCTTGGCTTCACTCTTACTTTCATGCTTGGCGTCACTTTTACTTTCATGGTTGGCCTCAGTGTTACTTTCATGCTTGGCTTCACTCTTACTTTCATGCTTGGCTTCACTCTTACTTTCATGCTTGGCTTCACTCTTACTTTCATGCTTGGCTTCACTCTTACTTTCATGCTTGGCTTCACTCTTACTTTCATGCTTGGCTTCACTCTTACTTTCATGCTTGGCTTCACTCTTACTTTCATGCTTGGCTTCACTCTTACTTTCATGCTTGGCTTCACTCTTACTTTCATGCTTGGCCTCACTTTTACTATCATGTTTCGCCTCATTTTTACTTTCGTGTTTCACCTCAGTTTTACTTTCGTGTTTCACCTCATTTTTACTTTCATGTCTGGTCTCATTTTTATTAGAATGGGATTCTTTCTTTGATTTGCTAGAAAGATTAGTAGTGTTTGTACTTTTATCTTTTTCAGAATTCCTTCTTTCTCTAGATTTTGTTCTTTGTTCCTTATTAGTGCTAATTTCTTTGGAGTCCCGTGACTTTGAACGTTTCTCCTCTTTACCTTTATGTTCTGGCTTAGATTTTTCTTTGAAATCTGTTTTATTTGTGCACTTAGAGTCACTTTTTGATTTCTCAGGAAAGTTAGAAAAACTAGGTTTTGGAATTGATACTTTGCTTTTGTCAGCTTTATTATTTTTTTCTTTCTTTTCCAATTTTTTCGAATGTTGTGGAACTGGTGGAGAGGAAGAGCGATCATGTGCAACATTCTTACAAAGCTTAGGCTTCTTTGCTTCTGGTTCAGATGTTTTTTCATGTTTTGACCAATTTATTTCTTGACTGTCTCTGCTAGAATCTAAAGATTTCACAGATTTACTGGATTCTGATTCAGTGCTATCAATGGATGACACTCTCTTCTTAGCAGCAGGACATAAAGGGTTAATAGATGAATCAGAACCAGGATTACTAGAAAAAGGTTTGGCACAAGAGTCAAGATTAGTTTTGATTTCATCTTTACAACCATTTTCTCTCCAATGGTTTGTCCCTTCATGAAAGGATAGTCTTGGATCTTTAACATCACAGAATTCTTTCTTATTATGTTCAAATGTGTTAAAATGCAGATGGTCTTTTGGAAAGGATACACAGCTATCTTTCCTCAATGGAATGTTAGTAACATTATGTGCTGATACCTCCTTTTTTATAGGAACCTTACACTCAATTTCAAATTTACACACAGCTTCAGTAGCACTGTCCACAGGTGATGCAGGCTCTTTTCTTATATTAGGAGGTGAATTTAAAACTAGTGCTTGAGACTGTACATCAACAGAACAATGAAGAGGACTTTTGAGAGATGTTGCAAGAGTTGATGAATTAACATGGAAATTTGCTTCAGGTTTTGGTTTAACAGAATTGAAAATATTTGGTACTTTAGAAACATGATCAACTAAATTAAGGCTGAAACCGTCAGAACTTTTAATAGTTGAAGTTATACTGAAAGGAGTAGTACATGGAGAACATGGAGTGAATGCTTGATTTGCCAGCTGAGTATTATACTGCAATGGTGGAGTGACAGGAGATAAAATACTGCCCACAGCACTCTGTGGAGTTGCAGGAGGAGACACAATTCCTTGTGCAACAAGTACTGTGGTAGAGTTATTAACAAGGGAAGACTGATTCAACTTTTGGACAGCTGGAGTGATAGGAGAAGAAAACTCCTTTGCTGCAGCTTTTGTTCGAAATGTAGGCTTCACTCTCGGAGGTGATGCATCCACTTTTACATCTAATGGTTCATATTTTTCATCAATACGTTGCAATCTCTTTGAATCTTGGTCAAAGATGGTTGATCGGGCTAGTAAAGATTTCACAATTTCTGAAGGTTCACGAAGTTCAGAAGTTAAAAGATTAAATCTTGACCTTTTAACAGAACACTTGGAAACTTCAGGCATTACAATGGGCACAGCATCTGGAGTAACAGCAGAAGCAGTTCTTGTAGACCCTGACCATATATTGAACTTTTCATCTAAAGCTTTTATTCTATCTTCGATAGATGGACGGCTTGGAGATGCAGATGGTGAAAATTCTGATTCAGAAGAACTATGTAGTTCTTTAATCTTCTCAGCAATGCTTTTTGGAGATTGTATTGATTCAACATTAGATATGGTTTCCGAAATTTCATTTATTACATGCAATTCAATTGGAGATATTGAATCCACGGGTGAAACAGTAGCACCGTTAACCTTTTCCTCAGTCAGAGATTCTTTTGCTTTCTTTTCAATCTGAAAATCTTGGAGCATATCAGCGATACGGACATTTTTGCTAGATGAATATGAACTAGGAGAAAAACCAGCTCTTGGACTGTGAGCTGTTGTGCTCTTTGGTGAAGTCAAAACACTTGGAGATGATTTAGGAGACCTTAATGAAGCAGCGAATTTAGGAAGGGGAAGGGATAAAGGACTAATGTCCCTCTCTCTTTTTATTTCATGACGTACATCAGAATGAGTTCGTAATAATAGAAGACGATTAGGTACATCTGATGGAAATGAAGATGAATTCAGAGACTTTTTGCTACTCAAAGCATCTTCATCAGAGAAAATCTCCTCCTTAATTTTAGAATGAGATACAGTCAATGGACCATTAGATTCACCATCATGAAAATGGATATCACTAACAGAATTGCAATCTTTTTTCCATGACATATCAGAAGTAACAGGAGAAGCTGCACATAAAAAAGAGTCAATATTCTCCTGTGCATTCGGAAGACATGTTTCATTATCCACAGAAATCCTGCGGCACTTTTGTTGATCAGATCCTTTCCTAGGGTCTAAATGTTTTTGAAATATGAAAGAGTCCAATGACAAGGAAATGCAACTATTGCTGTCTATGCCATCTACTTTTGATTTGAGTTTGTTTAAAATTGTAGAGTCCCTGATCACATTTTTTCCAATCTTTATTCCACATTCATCTTTGGTTAAGGATTTTCCATTCTCACTTTCACATAATGCATTAGCTTCAGAACTAGAAGAAGGAGATCTGTGTTTCTTAAGAATGATTCGATCACCATCAACTAAACCTTCTGTCTCATTAGAGCTGGCATTTTCACCAAGTTGGTCCAATAAATGCAACAGATGCACTTTATTTTTTTGCAAGGTTTTCAAATCACTGGCACTTTCTATTTGTTGGAGTTTTTCTCTAACAAATTCTTGTTGAAGATTGATATTTTTGGATTCACAATTGTTTTCATCAACAAGAGAATCAGACACACAGTTTTTCACAGGTTTTATAGAGTTAACATGACTGCTTTGAACTTTTGCTTTCACTTTCTCATTAAGAGATTTTGAAAGCAATATATTCAATTCCTTAGTGCTTCTAATATTTGAAGTGCTGACAAAACGTTTCCTTCTTTCTGCATGTCCCAGTTGATCACCAATAGAAATAGATTCATCAGCACTCTCAGCATCAACAGATGAACGAGATTTTATAGAGTCTGTTTCTCCTTTGGTTAGCCCTTTCTCTATAATGTCTTTTTCAGAGCTACTCCGAGGAGATGTGTAAGAAACATCTGTCATGACCTCATCAGTTTTTGTATCACTCTTATATCGAAGGTCTTTATAGTCCAAATTTGTTTCCATATCATCTAAAGCTGCATCCCTGCAAGGACTACTCACAAGAGATGAATTATGACTGCCAGGGCTTTTAACCCTGTGGTGTAAACGGTCTTTTAAAGATTTTCTATCTTTTGAAACAGGACTGGTACTTCTACTTTGATGACAGGAGCGAGGTGGAGATAAACTGTGATGACTTTCTTGATCACTTATACTGTTTCGTAATTTATTCCTTTTGCGATTCGGGCATTCAGGAGTTTCAGCATATTTGGCTGGGCGCTCTATTTTACCTTCAAACATTGTAACTTCAGGCACATTTTCCTCACGAGAATTGTACCTATTTGAGAAAAAAGGAAGAAAATTAACACACTTCTTCAATATTTATATAAAAATGCATTTAACAATAGTATGCTTACATACAACCAAACTAACTCAATATAAAATATGGATCACCAAAACAAAAAAACTCCCACATGTATTCATTAAACAAAAAGTGTGTTTCAAAATTAAAATCAATTTTGAACTTTGACATTTAATATACGCAGATGGTTCAATAGGTTAAATGAACTCCTAGAATAATTTTACAGCACTTAATAGTTAATGAAAAATAAAACTAAAAATTTCTGTAATGTAAAATAAACTCTTCTAAATTTACTTTCTACTTTGAAACATGTGACAAACTGAAATAATGCAGTAAAAATACAAGTAGTTTAAGGATAGAGATTTACAACCCGAGTGAAATCAAAGAACTTGATAATTTTTCCTATTTTGTTTTACAACTGACTAAAAAAAGGGTGTTGTTTTATACACCTTTTCAAATGTTTAATTTTTCAACCTAATATGGTTCGATTTGACCCCTTTTAAAATAAAACTTTTGATATCTTCCAGATTTATTCTGATTGTTTGAATAGCATATATTTCTCAAAAATACCCATTCCTTTAATATGTAATATTAAAGGAATATTTGATATTTTTTAAATCACTGGGGAGGGGTAGCTACATTAATAAGATGGATTGAATGAATCCATCTCATTAATATGCTTAAAAAGGCCTGTAGTATCAATTTAGTACTTTAATGATTGGATAGTGTTAGTGTACTGGAATGGTAAAACAATAATGTCCTTATTAATTGATGTCTGCAGTTGCTTCTCTCCCAACTGATTTGCTACATGTGATGAATATTGCATGCAATACATGATCAATCACTGCCACAGAATAATGCTGTCTTGATGTGAATAATGTGTCTTGTGTATTTAAAAATTCAAAACTTAATGGATCCTAAGTGCTATATACAGGACATGTTTTGCTACTTTTAGTGCAATATAACATGGTGGATTGTAAATTTAGTCTTATGGAAGAGATCATTAAACTTGTTACTTATTTATTATACCATCAACCAAGCTCCCCCAAATCAAGGGGCGTTGCCACTTACAAAATGTCAACAAATGCTGCCAATGTTATTATTGTGTCCAAACATAAGGAAAGAGATTTCCATTATTGGCTACATAATGCAGCATCTGGCAAGATCTGCTCCCAATGTTATTATTGTGTCCAAACATATAAGGAAACAGATTTCCATTATTGGCTGCATAATGCAGCATCTGGCAAGATCTTTTGATGTGACAAAATTGATCAATAGTATAATATGCAAGTATCTTAAATTTTTACTAGTGCACAGCAATCAATCTAATGAAATAAGGGGCATTGAGTCGAAGGAAATTGATGATTTCAGAGTAGAAATTTTACACAATCAGACAGATATTTCAAAATCAGAAGAAAAAAACTATTCTTTTAGATCAGGGGTGGCCAACCCAAATGACCTTCGATAAAACATTATAATCCTGCGGGCCACATATAAATTTTTTTAATGTTAGATTTGGACCCTTGTGAACATTTATTGGAGTAAAAATTTAAAATGTAATGAATATCATTCTTGTTTATAATCTTTTTCATGTACGCAAACATAGGTAATTTAATAATAATAATGCAATGATCAAATATGTTTAACTCTAGCAATAAGCAGTGCGACGAAGTTACAGAAACCAAGCGTGATGCTGCAGAGGATCGCTGCAATGCAATATTGCAGTAAACATAAAAACAGAAGCAACGGAATAAAACAGAAAGTTATGGGATATATTTGTACTAAAAACAAAAATATTGCACAAAATAATTGCATTTTGTAAAATTGTAATAAATCTTGCAGGCTGCAAAACTATTCAAGGAGGGACGGCCGAGGGTTGGTAACCCTTGTTCCAAATATTTATCACCCAATTTCCAAAAATTTTAATTATTTTACAACAAACAAACAGATCACACTTTTCCATAATAGGTGACCATTCAGACAATATTTGCCATAAAAGCCATGGTGAAATAAGCAATTATATAATGGTTGGTATCATTGAAACATGTTTTGGAAATCCTTCTGGCAATGAGCATGACGTAAATCATAGAAATGTTGCTTAATGCCTACTAAAATCAATGGAGGAGACTGTTGTTGGAACTCTTACAAAAAAACAAGCCATTTATTAATCCTGAATTTCAATCACAGCATAATCAAAAATCATCATGGTTGCATGGGTTTCAAAAGCATAAGATAATTCTTCAAATGAAATTATGTGTGTGTAACATATTTTATTTTTTTTAAGGTTTTAGTTAAAAACTTTGCTTTATTTATTTAGCTAATATTTCCCATTCTTTATATCTTTTTGTGAACACAGAAAAGACAGATATAATAAAAACTATAACTTTTTAATACAAATATTGTCCTCAAAAAAATTTTCTCTTTAGTTCACCAAAGATTTTTAATTCTAAATTTCACTTTTTGCTCATTCATTTGAAATGCTAGTTATCAAGCCCTTAAACAAAATTATTGCATATAAGTTTAAATAAAGACAATATTAAAGAAAAATATAATTCTTTATAATAATGCTTCTCATTTTTCTATTAATCTCCAATCAATAGAGGAATAAATGAAAGTATTTAAGAAAATAAATTATAAAAATCATTGTACTAATGCTACCAAATAACATGTTCAGAAGGAGTAATAAGAACATACAAAAAGTTTAAGATAAATTAGGTTCGAGAATAAAAACCTACTATAATCTAAAAATTAAATGCAGACTAACTGAGAATATTCAATTTGATTTGATTGAGAACTGGCAATTAGAAAAACTAAATAGAGAGTATGATGATATTATTCAAGAGTTAATTACAGTAAATTGAAAGTGTCATTCACTGTGTACCTAACATGTGTAAAAGTAGTGAGATAATTACATCCACCAAGAAAACAAGAGACAGAATATAAATAAAAATTAATCTTTCATTTAATTGTTTTATATATTCATTATGTACAATTTCATAAAATATCAATATTAAAAACAAGCAGCCTACGCTTGCAATTTACGTAAAAGCAACTAAAAGAAAAGATGCTGTTTTGTTAGCTTACCACATTCTTATTGTTTACCTAAACATTACGTAATTTTAATACTACATCATTATTCACATAAGTATATTACATAGATTAAAGAATGTTATACTGTTACGACAACAGGGTTTTGGTAATACACTTAAGAAAAAGTTTATACTTGATTGACAAAAACAACCAATATCAGCAATTCAAAATAAGATGTACTTCATGTTATGTGTAAGTCTGATTATCCTTGTCAAAGGAAAGTATATTCCTTGGAGAAAAATTGATCAAAATTTTTTTCTTAAATTGTATTGATACACTATTCAACTAATCAGAAATAAAAAGGTATAATTGGCATCTTTCAAATATTTTATACTCACTCTAGACTGAGGAAGAGAGTTAAAAATGGAAAGAGGGGATTTAATTCAAAAAATGGGAAGAGGAGATTTAACTCTAAAAATGAGAAGAGGGGATTTAACTCAGCTATTAAAAAATTTAAATACATGAACAATTAAATGAAACCAACCTATGCCTTCTTTCCCCAAACTCATCATGATAAATTTCATATCGAGCAGGAAAACCTTGCCCACGTCCTCTGGAAGAAAATCCAGCCCGTTGGCCGCCTCTGAAATTTCCTCTTGGTGGTCTTGGTTGTCCTTCATACCTTGGATAAACACGATTTTCAAACCCTATTCTTTGCTCCCTACAGACAAATATATATATTTACCACTCAAAAAGAATACAACTGTTTCACATTTACATTATATAATTACATTTAATTTCTCACTCTTACTGAACTGAACTCAGTGGCACAACAACCCATGAAAACCAAGGACCACTGTGCCTACTCATTTTATGTGACTTTAGGCACTGGGATGCATGTGCAGATGTTTCGGACAAGTGGCAAGTCTGAAATCAAAGTTTCCAAGCAAGCTTGGTACTCATTTATCATCCCACTGAAGGGATGAAAGGCTGAGTTGACCTTACCCAACCTGGGATTTGAATCCCGGACCTGTGGTTTTGGAAGCGCAATTCTCTCACTGACTGACATTAAAACAACACCCTTAACCCTTTCAGGATGGGGCCATTTTCTGCGAGCCACTCGCTAGGGACGGGATGAATGCGTAAGGACTACTCCCTTCAGGATGGGGCATTTTTGTCGCCAAGTCTAACTTAAGAAAAAAACATACAAATAATAAAATTACAGTCTTAACGTCGTAATTTTTGGTACCCCTTCAGATTATTACACAAGTTGTCAGTTACATTAAAACTAGAATGTAATAACGTTTTTCCTTTAACTTGCATGAAGATACATAAAAAAATATGACTGACCTTGGGAAACAAATATCGTAAGCACTATTCATTTTTTTCCAAAATTTTCATTGACTAAACACATTAATACACTTTCAAAATAAAAAAAATTATGCCAAAGATTATTCACAAAAAGAAATAGCAAAATTAATATGAAGATTGAGTGTGAAAAATCTCAAAGCATGGAAAAACGCTTGAGTCCTACATTGTATGATTTGCAAGCATAAAATGTTTGTTAATTCTTTTTTTTTATTTACACACGGTTTGTGACTAAAAACTTTGGCTTTTTTCACCCTTTTTGTTCATATTAAGGTTAGGAAAATGCCTTCAAAACAATCAAATGCTAACCTGAAGTCAAGGTTTATGAAATAAGAAAAGTACGCGAAATATATCCGAAAACAACAAATCTTAAGTAGAACTGACGCTAAAACACCACACTCGGTAGTAAAAAAAAAATGAAGAAAAAAGTATTCGATGAGTTACAAGAAACGCGAATGTTTCATCTCAAGAGGAAAGTTTATGAGCCAAGCTCTGTTTGTTGACCTTTCAATTACCCCCTACTCCACTGATGTGAAAAAAATATCAAATCCAGGCAGAATATAAACTAACTGAAGGTCAGGTTACTCTAGCTACATTCGATTTCAATATAATGGACATAGGGTGCCATCTAGGAGTCATTAATAAAACGTTCCAGCTGAAAATGCACATTTGCACTGCCCGTCCCTCCACAGCATCTTTGTAAAATGCACATTTGCACCACCCGTCACAAAGGGGTTAAACTGCCCATTTCAATATACTTTAAAAACAAAGAAATTAGAATCTTAAATGTGTGAACTGTAGTTAATACTAATTTATGTCTATGTGTTAGGTAAACATATTTATTAGTAAATATGACAATCATATAAAGATAAAAATTAAACCTTAATAAATTCAACAAACAAAAAGAATTTTAGAGAGGTGAACTATAAGAATTTCCCTTTTGATAGAAATAAACTTTAAAAAACTAATTCTACAGAATAAATCTTATTTTTCAGTTTTTAATGTGTTTTTCCTCATAATCACTACATATTCCACATAATCAATTAAAGAATTTATTTGACCATGGAACACACATATAACATCTGAAAAACATAAAATAATTCATTTTATAAAAGTCTAAAAAGAAATCAATACTTTTTTTAAGAATTAAGAAACTGAATATTAAAATATAAATAAATAGTTATGAAACATTAAAATCTATATTTTTTAATTAAGAATACAAGTCTAAAAAAAAAAACCAATTCATTCCATCACCTATCAATGACGATAAAAGAAACTGAACAAAATCAAACAATCAATTCATTAAAAGTTCTTATTAATTACTAGATGTACAAACAAAATCTAAAAGAAAAATGGCACATCAATATATATCTATTGTGGCCACATGCCTTTCATACCGATCATCATTTCGGAGAATATCAAATTCTTGACCCCTTCTCTCTCTCCTTTCCCAAGGTCGAGTTCCATCCCCAGGAAGCAGTTGGCCCGTCATTTCTAGTTTATCAAAAAAAGTTGTCTGGCATTCACGACTAGCAAAATCCACCTACACAACAAAGAGCACATACACATAAATAAATACTATTTCAATTATCAAACTTTTTATTAAATTATAAGTAACCAGAGATTAACAAAACACATTAACAAAAGTTAAAACAAATATTTTTTTTAAAAAAAATACGTTTTTACGCAAAATAAATAAATAAAAAAGAAAAAGGAGAAAAACCAGGATAATAGTAATTCAAGTCCTAACATATTAATATACTCCTCTAAAAAAATTTTTAATAATAGCAAGGCTTCCAACAAAGATAATTGAATAAAATTTTAAAAAAATTATTTCTTTGAATATACCTGCAGCTTCTTTCCTTGGAGTATTCTTCCTCTCATTTCAGAAACTGCTATTTGGGCAAATTCAACACTTTCATAAAAAACCAGAGCGTGGCCTTTTTCCCTATCAACAGCAGTATATGCCACAAGACCAAACCGACTGAAATGACGAGCAAGGAATTTATCAGAGACAGAGTCCACAATACCATCTAACCATACACAGTTTGTTGGCATACTCTTTCCAAATCCAAGTTTAATGCGATTAGCTCCAAGATTTTCACCATCTAATTTTCTCATAGCTTTTACAACACTAGCAATATCAGAATACTGAATAAATGCATATGATGTAGCAGTTCCTTGTTTCTTGATGTCAATTTCCTGAAAGAAAAACAATTCCATAAATATGAGGGGGGAAAAACAGATAAGCTCTTACAACATAGAATTTGAATAGTAAATATATTAAAATTGCCTTCCTTATATACATATGTAAGCCAGTAGTATAACGGGAAATACTATGGCTCTCCTGCAAAGTCTTTACTTTTAATATTTTATAAATTGTTTAAATACGCACTTGTCACTAGTCAGGCTTTGGGCCCTCTAGAACCCTGCTACATCAGGAAGAAAATTTATTGAAAATACAATGCAGTTTCTTTTAAATGAATGAGAAGTAGGGATATCAATTAATAAATTGTTTCTTAAAAGCATTTTTCCATTTATGATTTAAAGTGTTAAGTTATGTGAGCAACTTCATTCCAGATCAAATTTATACAAAATTCTATTAATCTATAGGTCCTTTATCATCACTGTCACTACAATAACATTTTTGGTAACATTAAAATACCTTTAAACTAAATATATAATGAATAATATATTTTTTAAAAAAAATAAAACTCTTAATTCTCAACTTTATTTATAATTTGTAACAAATACACAACTCTGCTCATGCTTAAAAAGACCTAGGCATTTGTATTTCACATTTTTTTCGAATGTTATTAGTTATGTAGCAAGCTATAGTATATAAAAAAAAAATTTGCTTATAAGATTACTGGGAATGTTTTTCATCCATAAGATAATCAGATAAAAAAATAATTTATAGACCACAATTTAAAATTACAGGTTTTTAAAAAAAACTCATTTAAGTTTCTTTAAGAGTGCAATTTTTAAAAATATTAACTACCCTTATAACTTTATGATTTTCAATTGTTATAAATATATCAGCAAATTACTTTAGTTACATTAAAAATCCAATAACATATTGAAATTAATTATTTCAATTAGTTAAAAATAATAAACCACTCTAACTTACGATAATTTCGCCAAATTGTTCAAAATGCTTTCTCAATTCAGGTGTTGTTATGTCTTTCTCAAGATTCCCAATAAAGAGAGTTCTTGTTGCTTTTGGATGAAACTCGTCTAATTCAGCTTCCAAAGGCCTGAACTCATTATCTTCAGCATCCAGTCCTTCATGAGCAGTGACTTCTATTTTGCAACCAAAGAATAATTTATCTTTGGAAACTTCTAAAGCTTTGTCAACATCTTCAGGTCTAAAAAAACACAGGCTTAGTTTCAAACTAAAATATTTTGTACACTTAATGAATTATACTTCTAAAAAAATCATTCTGAGCAAACTATACATTACACTTAATGTACTATCAAATAAAGAATGATTTTTAATTAAAGCAAACTGCTACAGTAATTTTTTTTTAATGAAACCTGAACAAGTAACAGCAAATACTTATAGGAATATGTTTTGGACTGCATAGTTATATTGACAGTAAAATTCGAAGTGACTATTTTGGTTTTACTAATTACTCAGTACTTAAAAAAATTACTTAAGGTGAAAATGTAATGTCAGAAGTTTAAGAAACACAAGGAGTAAAAAAGTTAAATTAAACTAGTTTAAACAACAGGTAAAAATGTCCAACTACATAAAAGGACAGGTTAGAGCGAAAGGCTATATTTAATCTAGCCATGGCTTGCAAGCTGCATGTGGCTTTTTGCATAGAATGTTGAGGCTCTTTACAATTCTGCCTTAATGAATTATTACAAGAATAATTAGGTCTACTAAAAATCAATGCTTCATTTTCTCCTTTTGCTTTATAATTATATATAAGAAAATTTACTTGTATCTGCATATAAATTTAAAAAGTTGATTAACTTATGAGTTACTTTTGCATTGAATTATTTTCCCATCAAATAAGTTTTTCAAAAATCAGTGAAAATATTAGAACAAGCAATGTCAATTTTAAATGAAAATGAAATAGGTTATGTAATAGGCAAATAAGTTTTGCAACTTTTTAGTGCAATGACAACCAAAGACGATTTTAGTTGTTAGTGTAAAATTACAAAAAATTCATTTTGTTATTGGTACGGAAATTTTTCACAAATCTTGAAGGCTTAATTCTGAACAAAATATGATATTTTGACATTAAGTCAAAATATGATATTTTGACATTAAGTGTTCTTGCTTGCACTGAGTTACAAAGGAATGGAAAACGTTATAATAAGTAAATATTTCATTTAAATAGTATAAAAGGTATTTTGTGAAGCACATCTTTATCGTTACCATTGCTGGAGGGATCCCCCTTGTCCCCCAGGTGCACTTATTTTACATTTAAATGGTTCTTTGACATCTTGTTTTAGAGAAAATGCAGTTCTTTTCTCTTGAAAGTCTGCCAACCACTGGC
Organism: Trichonephila clavipes; assembly: GCA_019973935.1. Classification (NCBI taxonomy): domain Eukaryota; kingdom Metazoa; phylum Arthropoda; class Arachnida; order Araneae; family Nephilidae; genus Trichonephila; species Trichonephila clavipes. The sequence goes on from BMAU01018289.1 coordinate 62,525, forward strand.
CTAGCCAATCTTGGTGTAGCAAAGTTGCAGTTAAAAATTTGGAATTTTCTTCAGAGTGAGCTTGGGAACGATGGGAAAATATTCTGATTGGCCATCACAGACAACCAGTTTGACAAGTTACAAAAACAAATTCATGGAAATCAATGAAAATGACAAGATTTAAAGTAAAATTAGAACATTAAAAAAACTTTTTAGTTTATAAGAAAGATGACGCAAAAATGTTTCTTGGTCAACTGAAATTAGGGTCTGGTGTGTATTTTTAAACTTCAGATAAAAATTGTTTGAAACTCTCATAAAAACAATACTTAATCTTTTCAAACAAATGATAAATTCACTAAATGATTTTCACTCATTTATTTACTTTTTAAAGCACACTACTGCATAACGATCTGTTCCTTGTCCAATGACTTTAACCATGGTGACTTTTCCATGTTTTTTGTATTCATGAAACAAACCATCTTTGAGACTTGTATCTGGAATTAAAATTTACAAAATTTATATTTTAGGTAAAAATTAAGAAATTTTTACACAAGGAATTTAAGATTACAAGTTCAATTACCTAACTTATTTACTTACTGTTATGTTCTATATGAGCATTAAAAAATAATTTATTCAAAGCATAAATTTTCTTAAATTGTCAGTATCACAGTATTGTAAAATAGTACTACAGAAGTTAAAATAGTTTTTTTGAACAAGCAAGATCTAGTAAAAATTAAAATTCGTTCTGAAATATATGAAAAAAATTGTAAAATGCTTAACTCGTGCAGGAAGACTTTTTTCTCTCTTGCATAATTCGTTTACATTTTATGTAATATTTCTTCTTAAAATTCCAAACCTTTGAAATGTAATTAAAAATAATTTTTTGTGGTTATTTTAAAAGGCATAGTAGAATATTTAATATTTGCAGGTTATAATTAAATACACTTTATTTTTATAACATGAATTTATAAAATTACTACCTGTAGAACGGACAGGGAGATTTCTGACACATATTCCTAAAGGCCTTTTTTCTTCTCTGTCACAGTGATTTTCCACAATGGCAAGTGGACAATTTTGAGATGGAGCTGATCCTTGAATATTATTTGATGTGCAATTTATGGCAGATGCATTCACAGTAGAGGGCAAATAACAAGTTGTGCTGGAGGGATTGGCAATGGCACTTGACGGCCTATCCAGCCGACCACCCTTTGTGTTTTGACTATTATATGATGCACTCCTACAAAATTTTCTGAGTAAATATATTTCTATGCGAGTTTATACCAGTGATTCTCAAACAGTGGTTCCCAAAACATTATTGGAGCATTTAATAGATTTGCTGTATTAAGTTTTAACATAGATATTAAAAGTTTTATCATAGAAAAGAAAAGAGAAGAGAAGAAACTTTTAAAACATTACTTTCAATCACCGTTTGGAAATAAATTAGAACCTTAATTCAAAAATCAAGAAGAATGTCAGGAAAAGATTGTGACTAAAAAGAATATTGAGGATAAATATGAGAATCACTGGCTTTTATTACAACAAACAAAAATGATTTCATAAATAAAATTTCACCACTAGGAAATGACAAATTATCAAAAATGTGCATATGTATAGCAAATTAATTTTTAGCATAAGTAATGCATCAAGATTAAAATAGTAACTAAATATAATGAATTAACAGTTTCATTACAAGTCGAATAAATAGCTAACATTACCAATGTTCAAAAAATATAAATAAAAGAGAAAGGGAAAAAAATTTGTCCTTATTGTACTTTATTTTTAGAAAAAGTTGTTTTCAAAATTGTACAAGAGTATGAATAGAAAAAAATTTGTTTCAAAAAACTTATTCAACAAATTCTTATACTTATTACAATTTCTAAACTGATAACAAACCTATTAACAAAGCCTGATATACATAATCCCCAAATTTTTATTAATAGTTGACTTTATTCGCATGGGAAGGGAGAAATATAGGAAAGAAAATCCAAAATGCATATATGCAGAGAGCACAATACACACAAATATAATAATCCTTTAAAATTCCCACCCTGTTCTTATATGATCAGAATCTACAAAAAAATGATAATAGCTGCTTGCCTTTACAAAAATTATTATGCTTGAAGAAATGATACTTTGTGAATGCAAAAACAATGCAGCACAATAATACCTTGTTTGCCCCTCCTCCTTCCCATTTCCTACAGAATTTGCTATAATATGAGTCATACTGCACCATTTTTAATATAAGTTAAGTAACATTTTTAAATATCAGAAAATTAATTTAACTTCATTTTACTTAAGAAAATATGATAAAAATTCATGTTTATGAAAGTGTCTATACAAAAATTTATATAAATATAAATAACATTCAAATGCAATGAAATTCTAGACTTAAAGAGATATTTATAATTTGTAATAAATAAACATTTATCGTAAAAAGATTTCAGGATGCAATGAACGCATTACTCTTTTGCCTAATGAATTTCAACTAAGGCCTTGTGGGTGCCTTATTACTTAAATTATGTTAACTATTAATTGTAAGATGATTTTAAAAATGCTAATAGTTTGTTTTAGTTAATTAATAATTTCTCAAGTAAAAACAATAACATTAGTAAGAACCCCTTTTTCAAGCTTCATTCAAAATGGCATGACATGACAGAAAATATGGAAGAGAAAACATGTGACAATTTAAAACTTCATTAAAAAATTGGATATACATAAGAAACATTTTATATTACAAATTTTCAAAAGATAAGAATTGATGCATAAATAGCCATATTACTCTTACTCCTTTCAAAAGAAAAATGAACTTAGTTTCTTTTACCGATTTTAATTTCAAAATTATTAAAAAAAATAGTTATTTATTAAAAATTTGCATCAGAATTCCAAGAAATTAATGCACAGAAAAAGCCATTACAAAAACCAAAAATAATATTAGAGCTAATATTTGTAAAATATTTACTTCAGTTTTAAATAATAAGTTTACTCACACAGGTGATCTTGATTTGGAAGGGGATCGTGACCGGCCACTAGAATCACTTGATGAACTGCGTAACTTTGAAGAGGAACTAGAAGACCTACTACCACTGGAACTTCGAGATCTTGATCGAGATCCTGAATTTGATCTAGAACCAGATGGTGTCCGAGAAGGTGATCTACGTTTAGACCTTCTCGGCCTGTTTTCAGTCCTTAATGTAGTAGGAGATGCAACAGATGCAACAGCAGGTGTTGCAGGTGTATTATTAGTTCGTCTATTTAATCTTTGTGGTATAGCTGCTGGCTCCCTTTCATCATTGTACTGATCACCTACAGGGTACCGCTGCTGATCAAAGTGTGGTCGAGCATTGTGAGGACGAAAATGATTTTGATTTCTGGAGAAGAAAAATGTAAAAAAATTAATGAATTGATCATTTTAAAAAATGATACAAACTTTGTTCAGCAAAAATATGATTCGCATACACACCTGTAAATCACTATTCTATATACCCTACAAATATTCATATTTAAGGCAAAGTTACATGAAGAAAACACTTATGAACATATGATAATTAAAAATAATTGATATATTAATTTTATACTGAAAAAAAATTAATTTCAAAAAATTCTAGGAATATGTTTTAATAAATAAACACACACACACATTTTAAAACACATTGCTTTTTATTCTATCCAGTTTTATTTTTGAAAACAGAATTATAAAAAGCAAGAATTTCTCATTACTGTGGCGCATAAATCTTAGAATTTTTCCTTTGAATCGTCATACTTGACTAGGTCAAATGACCCCTCTCTCCACATACCTATAACTAACTTTTGTATAACATTTAAAACTAGATTTTTTTTTTTAAAAAAAGAATACATGGCAAGAGAACAAACACATCACATAAAAAGCAATCTTGCATGCTTTAAGACATCTGAACCTCCTATATTTTTTTAAAACAACCTTTTTCACAAAAGATATATGCATTCCCAAAAAATTGTTTATTATCTAAAAGCTTTGAAAAAAGAAAAGGTATTTCATAACTATATATTTTTAAAAGTTGACATAAGACATATGATGCAATTATTTCTGATTATTATAACAAAAAGGGAGGACAGTGCAAGTTTTATGTTTGGTTATTAATACACAAATTCTAAGCTATCTTTCACATCATTGAGCAAATTTTTCAATACACTTATGACATATTCAGTAAAGTTAATGCTACAAGTTAATTTAATGCTATCAATTATAATATTAATAGCATATTTTGACAGTTGAATTAACTTTCATTGAAAACAAAATGTGTAAATTTAGTCTAGGCTTCAATAGCCTGTCAGTCACTAAAATTATCAAACATTAAACTTATTATTAATATTACATTAATACTATCAACATTTTTTGCAATTCTTCACAACATATGATTTTTCCCTGCTTAAAATGATTATCAAATTCTGAACATTAACATGAATTTCATTTCTTTTTTTTAGCTATTTCAGTTGGAATTGCAACAAAAATAAGCTTTAAATGCATACAATGTTTTTTCCTCACTGCTTAAATATGAGCAATATTGAGTGACATGCTACTAAAGTACCTCCTGTATATATACTTATGAGACATTGAGAATTAAACAAATTCCCCCCATATTCTGGAGATGTATAAATTCAGTTTTTATTCACTCATTTTTATAAAATATTATTTAACAAAATGCAATATTTGCCATAAATTTTTAAAAATTAATGTTTATAATTTCTCAAATCTTTTTAATAGGTGTGTGCTAAACTTTTGGGACAGGGTGTATATTTTTTTAGTACAGAAACAACTTTGCAAATGAATTAGTTTCATCAAATCATAAAATAAAGGTTACACAAAATATTTTGTCCAGCAGAAATAAGGAAATGTTTTTATAAGAAGCTGTACATTTAAACTAATTTGATTCAGTATAAGAAAGTTATAAAAATGTAAATTCATTTACAAATTAGAATATATTAAGACTACAAATAATGACAAAAAATGCAGGAAATAAAAAAAAACAATTAATCCTTAAAGAAACTTAATCAACATATCAATATAAACAACACTGATAAACTTATTCTTTTGTTACAGAAAGCTGGTTATCAAAAAGTGAAGCAAATAAAATTTAAAATAAAAATTTTAAAGTAAAGAGGATCTAAATTCTTTTATTTTTCACAGGTTTTAACCATCATTTGTCCTAAAAATTTTAAGTAAAAATTTCATCAAGAGATAATACTACATAGCAGATTAGATAAGAAATATTACCTTTCAGTGCCTTCTGTGTAATTGTTACCAGATGTTGACCGGGAATATCTGTCTCTAGATTTTGCCCTGCCTTGATAATTATCTTCATCATGATAACCAATTCCAATTGGCCTTCTCATGTATGGCTCACGTTCACCATAGTAATGACCAGGCCTTTCATAATTTCTTTCTTCAGAAATACTATAAAAATAAATATATAGATCATGAAAAAGAAATCCAAATATCATTTTACTGCATACAAAGATATATATCATATTTATTATGTTTAAAATATATAACTTAGATATTTACTCTACAATTTCAATATTTTATATTCACAATCTTTTAAAATTGAAATTCATTTATTAAACAAATAGCAAAAAATTAAATATGACATCTATACAAATGGATATGAACAAAAAAATGCATAACATAACATCAATCAACAGCAACATAAAAGACTAACAATAATAATGGAAAACATAATTCCAAAGGAGTGGCATGCATATACAGGAAACATTTGTAATCGGACACACATGACTGATTCATTTTCAAGAAATGTCAAGCATAATAAGGATTCATTTACTATCTACACAGAAGCCTTCATAAATTATTGGTTGTTTCTTCAAAGGTTTCAATAGTAACAAAACCACATAAAATATTAACAAAAAGTGTCCATTTCATGCAACTTTTCTATGGATTAAAGACCTAATTTTCTTTAGGATTTAAAGGTAATGCCTATTTTATATAAGGTTATGAGTAGTTCCACAGGTTAGATGAAACATACATTCAAATATCAATTTTGTACCAAAAAATTGTGTGCTCTAACAATACTTTCTTTTTCCTTTTGTCTACAGTATTTATTAATTTAACATTAATATGATAAAAACATATTATAAAAACTCTTTAAAATAAAATTGTTAGTTCACAAAATGTATTAAATGCAGAAGCACTAGGATACACAAAAAATTTGCAAAACATTAATAAAATATATTCAATGACAAATCATAGTCCTCAGCAGGAAAGTCTGTTAAATGTTCTTTTCTATTGCCTATCAAAATTGTTTTCAACTGATTTTATAAAAGAAATATGTACTTCTGTTCACCTTTCCAATTTATCCTACATTGGTTACTTAAGATGCGAGAAAGTTGATGAATCATAACATCAGAAAGTAATATAATAACCCCAAGTGAGAATTTAGAAAAATATCTAAAAATCATTACTTTTAATATATAAACTCTGAATACATTTAAAAAATTCACTGTTTTAGGAAATTTTTCAAGTTTATATTCAAAACAATTTATAATTTTTTTTTGACAAAAATACAAAGCATTTAAAATATAATGCACAAGTGAGCTCTACCTTATGTCTCCTATAAATTAAATTACCCATACAAAAACCTGGGATAAAACCCCACAAAGCACTCTACACTCCCTAAATTAAAAAGAAATTCTTTTCATTTACTAATGAAATTCTTTTCATTAGTAGATCTATCTCTCCATAGTCTGAAGGATCCATATATCTCAAATTTTTATTTGTTATCAAATACAATTAAAACTTTTTCCACAAGGATTAAATAAATATTACACATAATTTTTTCTCCTTCTCTTCCTAACTTAGTGTAGGCCAAATTTATATATATATATATATATAATTCCATTACAGGTATAATTTATGAAAGTTGTAGCAAAATTTTAGAGGAAATCTTACTTTTAACTCAGTTGAAATTTTTAACATAAAGTTGAAACTGTTTCCCTCTCTCAACATTTTCTATAAAGTAATCTTTTAATTTTTAGATATTAGTTTGAGATTTGGACGTAATTTTAATGTAGTTTTTATTGTTCATTTTAAATTCTACACTTAATTCTTCCATAATAATTTTTAACATTGTTGTCCAATTTAAAATCCTAAATAATTAAATCTCTAACATTTGTGATCATATTTATTTAAATAATATTTAGATGAAAGAATAATAGTGCAAATGTCAGGGATAAAAAAACTTTTCAATAAGAATTAAAAAATAGAAACCTGTTTTATACATAAATTTTTTTCCCTAATTTCAAAGTAAGTTTCAAGATATCAAAACTAAAATTGCTTCAAAGCAAAGGGACTAATTTGAAAAAATTTTTGAAAAACATTTTTAAAAAGAAATATCAATACGAGCAAAAAAAATTACAAATTTATTTTTAAAGTTTTGATGAATAATTGCAACAAGATAAATTTGTTAGCTTACATAACAATAAACAAGCAAATAAAAAAAGGCTTTATTCAATGCAATTCACAAAAAGTTATTTAAAAAATAAATACAAATCCACATAAAATTTCAAAACTAACATAAATTCACATAAAATATTAAAAAACAAATTCACATAAAATCTTTAAAAAATGAACAATTTAACAAAAAAAATTATCTTGATAAAGAAACAAATTACAAAAGAATTTTTTGAGATTTTTCATACACAGCAGCATACAACACTTAATAGTAATATTACAGAATTTTTCTTTGAGTATCTAAATTTGATTTCCATTGAAATCGACACTTTTCATAACACTTATTCCAAAAAAAAAAGACAGTTTTAAGTTTGTTTAAGTAGCAAATATGAAAGACAAAAATAAACTTTTTTTAAGGTGAAACCATGTTATTCTTATAAATGAAAAATGTAGTTAGGTCCTGGGGGGAGGGGAGAAAAAGCTGTTTAGAAAGAAACAATACAGGAAAGAAAAAACAATAGTGTCATATGGAAAGGGAAGGGGATGCAAAAATTGTACTGTTTTAATTTAAACACATTGAAAGATCAACATAAATAAAAAAAATAATCATTAGCCATGCTTTAATATTTCGGTAAACAGAGCTGAATAGTAGAGCACTGTGTACAATACATATACATTACTTCATATTTTTATCAACAGATGGCGCTATGTACAAAGTAGCCATTCAAAACTAGTTATGATTTAGTTGGCGTAGTCAAGATTCAAAACAAAATTGGATAATTGCCTTTGTGTTGCTTTTTTTAAAAATTCAATGAACACAAAACTTATTACGCATTAAATCTTAAATTAAAATAAGAAAAATTCACTTTCTACACGATATTTGCATAATTATCGAAGACAGCATAGATATAGAAAAAAAGTAAATACCCATAGCCTTTCCTAGTCTTTTTCATATTTTTAAACTTATTATAAAAATTGTGGTTATATATAAATTCATACATAATCACTGAGAACGTGTTGTATGTATCATTTAGAAAAGTGTATGCTTTTGTTTACAAATTAAAACAGCAATTTATAAGCATACATAATATCAAACAGTAAATTAATAAATTTTAAAAAAAATGTCGAAATTTTTGTCAGTACGTGTTAAAAATGTTTGTGTGTGTGTGTGTGTGTGTAACTTTTTGCCTTCAGTTGAAATAAATTAAATAAGCGATACCCAGAAGCGTGCATTTTTTACAAAACGCTTTGAAAATAAAGGACAGATTGTATTTAATTTCTCATAAATTATTTAATAAACGAACACCTTCAGTTGAAATAAAAAAAACGATAAAATCAAAACATTTTTTACAAAACGCTTTGAAAATAAAGGACAGATTGTATTTAATTTCTCATAAATTATTTAATAAACGAACACGTGCAATAAAAAAAAAACTTAAAATCAAAACTAAAATGCTACAAAAAATATTCTCAAAATCTAATCCATTATAAGGGAAAAGGTACATGAGTTCTCTCTCCTCATTCATATATACTATATACATTCTCCAAAAATACTAATACAGACACAATAGTGCTGTTATATATATTAAATTTAACACCAGAAGAAAATTTTTTGAAAGTATCCAAGTTGACAAAAAAATTCTCATTTTGAGAGTTGAATTAATAATTCATTACCGCCGCGCTAAGGAGTAATACGAGGGCTATAAAAATAAATTATTTGGGAGACAACCATAAACGTCTTGAATAATACTTCAATTTTTGAAGGAATTTTATATTATTTAATCCTCAACACACTGACGTCGCTAGTCCTGAGTGTGCCCCGTATCAAAATTCCTTGGAATTAAAAATGATCGCAAATAAAACTTATTTGAAAATGTCAAAATATTACACATGTGGGGCCCTTTAGCTTGAGGGTGGCCACGTATCATCGATACGGCGGTAGCTACGCCTTTGACCTTTAATATCACATTTCCGTGAATATATAAGGGGTAAACATCACACAATAATAACATAATAAAGATTATTACTTTTTACCAGTATGATAAAAATATTTATAAGATAGCGAATAATGCTCACACAATATTAACATTGTTTAAATGTCTCTCCCCTTGTCTAAAAACGTTTAAGGTATCTGCAAAGCATTTAAGTGCAAAAGAAATCCAATAAACATAGGAAATTTAGCATAGAAGACTAAAAAAATGTCGTTTATCGGCAATTCTGGAAAAGGCAGCGACTTTTCTCAAGCTCTACTAGGTCTGATTCCTTCAGAATTATTAAATTCTGACTAATACATATTAATCATTAGCATCCCCTAAGGTTGGTTAATCGAATGTATTCCTGGGGGAGAAAGACTTGCGCCAAGTTACTTTGTCACAATCAAAATCACACAAAATAAGGCTGAGAAACTGACAGTTGATGCAAGGACATATATATAAAGCTAAAGCTTACTTTTGAAATGAAGCGCATCAAATTTCCGCACCAAACGTAACTTAAAATAATAATAATAAAGACAGTTTAGCGAATGTTACTTAAAATATTAAATATAGAACACTAAATTCACAATATCACACAACAAAAAGAGTATCCAAACGTTGGTATCTATTGAAAATGATTTAAAAGAAGTCTTGAAATGCAAGTAAAATTATTGAAAGAATAAAACTAAAGAGTTGCAATAATTTTTATTTGTAAATATTATTACTTAGATTACATAAAGTGTATATATTCTTTATTTAAAAAATTGCTTCCTAAGAATTTATTTATTTCTTCATTTAATTATCTGCTAAAACATTTTTTTTATGTCCCGAAATGTTGTGACTGTTCCGACAAGAACAATGGATGGATCTGACTTAAGTCTATACACATGTACTTCATATCTACCTTATGGGTTGATTGATTGATTGATTGAATAGTAACGTCGCAATGTTCAGCTACACGAGGGCTTTTGGCGACGGACCACGTAATTTTGAACCATGGTCAAGTGACGTGGACGACACCTGAGCTGGCACCCCCCTCTCCTAACTACCACACCACACCACACCAACGGGAGGACGTTTCAGCTCTCGACAGATTTAACGTGCATCGCTGCCCTACACGGCGGGTCTTTAGTGGTACTGGGCTCGAACCCGTGACAAAGCAAGCCACAGTCCGATACCTATACCACTCGGCTACCGCGGCCACTCTACCTTATGGGGGGAAGGACTTTCGAAAGGTGTTCATTAAGTTTTGATATCAAAATTATCTGATGATCATTTCATCATGTTTTTACGAGGCGTGTTTGTAAAGTAAGTACCGTTTTTAAATTCCCGCCGACTGCGAAGTGCGTGCTGTAATACGGTTTCTCTGTGCTCAAGGCTTCAAATCAGTTGACATTCATCACCAAATCAGTGAGGTGTATGGTGAAAACATTATGAGTGATGGAATGGTGCGGAAATGGGTTAGGGCCTTTAAAGATGGCCGCACAAACATTCATGATGAGGAACGAAGTGGGAGACCTTCAGTCATTACCGATGAACTGATTCAAAACGTGGACTGTAAAGTGAAAGAGAACAGACGATTCACGATTTCGTCCTTAGCTGAAAAGTTTCCTGCTGTCTCAAGAAGTGTTCTTTACGAAATTGTGTCCGAACGTTTAAATTATCGGAAATTGTGTTCACGCTGGGTGCCAAAAATGTTGACTGATGGGCACAAAACCAAAAGATTGGGCAGTGCATTGAGTTTTCTCGAACGATTCAGTAACGAGGGGGGTGATTTTCTAAGCCATATTGTCACAGGCGATGAAACATGGGTAGCCTACGTTACACCGGAATCGAAGCAGCAATCAATGGAATGGCGGCATTCATCATCCCCTAAGAAAGTGAAATTCAAACAAACAATTTCTGCTCAGAAAATCATGTGCACTGTGTTTTGCGACAGAAAGGGTGTGTTGCTGGTCGATTTTTTGACTCGCGGCGACACGATCAATGCAGCAGCATAGTGTGCGACTTTACAAAAACTGCGCCGCGCAATTCAAAGCAAAAGGCGTGGCATGCTGTGTGCAGGTGTCGTTTTGCTCCACGATAATGCCCGTCCACACACAGCAAATCGAACACAAGACCTTATCACTTCTTTTGGCTAGGAACAATTGGACCATCCTCCATACAGTCCCGATCTAGCACCGAGCGACTACCATTTGTTTATGCACTTGAAGAAGTATCTGGCGGGGCAGCGCCATTCCGATGATGACGAAGCGAAAACGACTGTTAAGCAGTGGTTGTCTAATCAGGCGGCAAGCTTCTTTGACGATGGCATACAAAAGCTGGTCCCAAGATACGATAAATGCCTCAATAGTAATGGGACTTATGTAGAAAAGTATGGCCTTTCAAGTGAATAAATTATTTTTGAAAAAAATTTACTTGTTGTTTTTTTATGTCAAAACAGTACTTACTTTAAAAATACGCCTCGTATTTAGCACATAAATATTTATAGATTAATCTTCAGGCGTTATTTTTAAGTAATACACAGTCAACGATTCATTTTCATTTATCCCCCCCTGTTTTTATCAAAAACGGGAAGCTCGTGTGTTACATATTTCCCTCATTCTATTTTGACAATAAGTGGTTGAGATCATGAGATCCTCAATTGATTACTTTATAAAGTACTTGCATTTAATTCGGTGTTAATGACTGATTTATTTCCTTTTTCAGTAAAAATAAGAAATTGGTTAAGCAATTCTTACAAATAAATATACTGCGCATAATATGCTAATACGTTTATTTCTTGAAATTCGCAGTACCTTTTCAGAAACTCATTAAAATAACAAAAATTTATTCTTCTAAAGACGTACTATATATATATATATATATATATATATATATATATATATATATATATATATATACACACACTTCAATATAAACTTCAATTCAGTAATTTAACACTTTTCTTATAATATATATATATATATATATATATATATTATAAGTAGAAAGTGTTAAATTACTGAATTGAAGTAATTTATATTGAAGTGTGTATATATGTATATATATATATATATATATATATTATATACACACTTCAATATAAATTATTCAATTCAGTAATTTAACACTTTCTACTTATAATATATATATATATATATTATAATATATATATATATATATATATATATTATAAGTAGAAAGTGTTAAATTACTGAATTGAAGTAAAACTGAAGACCTATTTCCAACAGTAAGAAATTCGAAAAAAGTATTTTCAGCTACGCCTTTACTTCAAGGGTTCTTAAAACTGTTTGCCGTGAAATAGACGCCACGAGTGAAAAAGTTTGGAAATCGAAGCTTTGAAAAGTTTGATATTATTAGGATACACGTCTTTAATTTAGGATAAGAGAGTACAGACAGGGCACCCATAAAATTTTGTCTAAAACGAACGAAGATAATGCTAATAAAACCAAATTTATTTAAAAGCCAAAGAAAAAAAAACACTCGATGAATCTAAAAACCAAACCAACTCAAAATTCTTAAAACTACAAACTCATAGTTCAAATCAAATCGAGAAATTTTTTTCAAGAGTGAGCTTGTTAGTTCGTTCACCTTGTCTTACAGCATTCATTTTAACTAAGTGTTATTTGTCTTACAGCATTATTACGTATACCCGTCTACTAGGATTTGGAATGTTCGACAAGTCTTTAATATTAGAATTTCCATACATATTTTTCATGAGGTATAAAAAATTATTTCACCAGAAATCTAACCATAAATTCTTACAAATTTTTTTAATTAAAATAATAAAAGTTAATACCAAAAAACATTTGGTATCAAAAAATTAAAATATTTTTTCATGTTTTTATTTGAATTAAGAACTGAAATACATGGAAGTTAATTTTTAGGACAAAATATTTAACACAATTCAATCTTTTCTTGCTTAACACTTTTTTTAAAAAAAAATACGTATCTTTTCGTGTCTTATTTTATTTTTAAAAAGAATCATCTCTCTCTCTCTCTCTCTCTCTCTATGTGTAACTTAACTTTAAGAATGAAATTACATTAGGGGAGGAATGATAGTTGGAAGAGAATCTTAAAAATCATCAGATCCAAAAGAGCAGACTAATAAAATGATGAAAGTCTTATACACTCCGAATATCTATAAAAAAAATTTTAAATTATTTGTTTCAAAAAATTTTCTAAATAAATTTGATTTGCAGGAATAAATCAAACACAAATATTTCAATTAAATTTTCAACGAGATTTTGTGTAAAATTACGAATGTCGTGCATTATTTTCAAAATGTTAAAATTTATATCTGGAGTAATCGAGAAAAATTTCGTTTATTTCAATGATCCCTACAATTCAACACTGTCATTTTTTTATTTTCCCAATAAGCATAAAATTTGTTCCACAACCGAATATTTAAGATTTCTTTAAAAAAAAGAAAAAAATTATTAGTGGTTTTTATGGGAAAAGCAAGACAAAGTGAAAAATAAATAAAACTGTTAATAGTGCATGATAAAAGGTGTGATTCAAAACTATCAAAGTGTCCAAAATAAACTATGAGTTTTAATTAACTCTGATTTGTTATCCATGAGAAATCGAGTTAATGTACGAACACACGAAATATTTTGCACTGAGAAAAAAGTCAGAACAACGCGACTACGCATCTAAAACCAGAAAGAGAATTTAAGAAAACGACGCATGGCTGGTTTTGGATCACGTGCGTTGCAGATGTTGACGTCATCCTTATTAACCGCAAGGAATGCCGGGAGCTCTTAAGATAATTTCGCTGCATGTTGTAATTTATCGACCTTATTTTTCTTCCTTAGTGGCTGAATGCATTGAATTGCGACTTCCAGATGGTCGTTTCACCCAAGATAAAACAGACGTTCGTTTGTGCGCTTGCGGTGAATGGCTTTTATCTTTTTTTAAACATTAAAAGCTGAATTATTTCTCCTTTTATACAATTACATTTATTTTTATAAAATCAACAAATATAATGCAGTTTTTTTAAAATTAAAGAAACATTTATTTTGATCTATTTATGTACTTATCTCAAAATAATCGAAATTATAAAAAGATAAAATACGCAAGAAAATAATTAAAATAAAACCTACAATGACACACATTAAAGTAAACAAAATACAAGATTCTTTACGCGCGCGCGGGGATCCTGATATTTATTTCAAATGGCCTGAGATTATATATAATCTGCTTTTATTTTTAAAAACAACTAACTATAACTTGGTATTTTCTCTTACAAATTATGGAATCAACTGCATCGTACATAAATTTTTCGGAAATCTACATCACACAATTCATAGTTCTAAACCAATTTAATTACAGAAATCTTGCATTTTCTCTTATAAATTATGGAATAAAGTGCATTATGTATATAATAAATTATCAGGAATTCCACGTCACTATTCACAGTTCAAGTTTCAGCGACTACCTTATGGACTATTTTGAAATTTCTCACATGTTAACATTTAAGCGCATAATAAAACGTAATATACCGTATTTGTGTATGTATTTTGATAACCCTCTCCTTCCTAAAAATTATGGCAACGAAACTTTATGAAATAAATCAGTATAGATACAAATGCAAGTAAAACAGAACAGGATACACGAAGCAGAACTTTTACTAAATATATATATATATAATAAACGATTATTAAAATTGCAAATATTTTTAATGAAAAAAATATGAATTATAAGTTAGATAGATATCACTTAAAAACAAAGATTTAAAATTTTCTCATAATGTTAAAAAATAAGACTTCAAGCTCCCAATCTTTTTTTTTCAGATAAGTTCTCCAATTTTAATATTACATTCTGACTTAGCTAGCCTATAGAAAGCAACTTATTTTATTTTACTGCTAATTCTAGCAAGAAAAAACAAACATTTTGCGTTGTACGTTGAAAATTTAATCTCTTTAATTTCACAGCATGTTGACTGAAAAAATTCGTGTATTCAATGAATATTTCCAAATTTTACACTATAACTCATTTAATGAATATCATTATATATTCCTGTCTGAAAATGAGTTCGGTTCAGGCTTTCTGATAATGGTTGGAGACGGCTTTAAAACAGTCACATAAGGGGAGGGGGGACAGGGTCTTCTTTTAAAAAAAATAATTCGAATATATTGTATCATCTCTCTGAATGGTTAAATAAATTAAAAAATGGACGACATCGATAGATTTGTTGACAATTTGATTATAAAAAGGACAATGCAAAAAAAAGTATATATATATATATATATATCAAATTATTTTTCAAAAACTCAATAAATGTTTTGTTTTTCAAAAAACTTTAAAATATTGTATTAAATTTCATTGAGTTCGTGTGAATGTTTTTGTTCCATTGATTTTTTCTATACACATATACATATCTATGCAAATAAAATGTACTCGTAACTTAATTTTGTTGTGAATGAGTATGGTTTTTCTTTTTTTACAATATCCTTTAACACGAAAAAATATTTTAGTCCCCCTTAGTTTCGTGTAATACGATTTTCAATGCATGCTGTATCATGAATGCTCTCTGTCTATACATATGTAAAATCAAACTTAAACCTAAGCCTATAATAAATTCGATCAAATAAATACGTTTTTACTAATCGTTATTTATCAAACATTGTCATACTGAACTAGGTTCTATCTCATCCGTTAGTTGTGATAAGTTTGTTAGTTAATCGATTGATGCAATCAGGAGATAAGATGACTTGACGCAGTTCAATTTTACACACAATCCAGACATTCTGAACTTTATACGAAGTAACTTATTTTCCTTCAAGAATACTTTGAGAATAATACAACGAAGTCATTTCTATATAATATCGGTTCATTAGAAGGAAAAAAATATTTCATCCAATTCTTCTAATGACTTTATGGTTGGAAAATATATAGTATACTGTGACCAAATTTGATACTTTACAAATGAACATCTTGTAACAGAACAAACACATTTGCAGTTGCTTAAATTTACCGTCTTCAGCCGTCACACTTTTTTAAAATAAATGTGCATTCAACTCTTTTTTACACGGTCCTTATTTACACGAATTTTTTTGTTCTAACACAAATCCCCCAACTCCATTTTTTTTTTAATTTTAATAGTGTAATCAGAAGACGGTCGGTTTATGCCCCCAACAAGTATGAGTGACTTGGTCTACTTCATGGCTTGTTCATCACTTTTTCAATTCCTACTATTAGCTCACACTCTCTATATATTTATTTATTCAATTCCTACTGACTCTCTCTCTATATATTTATTTATCTTGGTGGTATTTCCAATCGTTAATAAAATACATTTTAAAGCGCTCAATTGAGCTGAAATTTTATATACATGATTATTTTGGATGATAATACAATAATTTAACTACAATTAATAAAAATTAATTGATTAAAACTATTTAAATTACAAATACATCCACGTTGGCATCATTTTTGGCGACTTGGCGACCCTTTTGGCAACTTGTCAAAACTTGAAACGATTTTTTTTTCTCACATTTTAAAGCATTCGGTTGAAATGAAATTTTATATACACGATTGTTTTGGATGACAATACGAACTTTTAATGATAATTAATAAAAATTAATTAACACTTAATGCTATGATTATATCATATGTATATGTACATATTTATATCAATTGTAACTATTTAATAAAAAGAAGCTAAAATAAAAAAAAATTTCTTTGATCTAAGTAGGAATTGATTTTTTAAAAAAAAATTTATATTACTCGTTCTTTATTTTGTTGCACTTCAACTTGAACACAGCATTTCGTAGGATGCAATAAATAATTTCAATAAAGCTCAAAAATCTGATGTTCAGATTAAAGTTTTTTTTTTTTACTTCGATGGTGAAATTTCCAGTATAACTTGTGTTGATAATAATTTTTAACAATTAAAAAGGTAATATTGATCCAGTTCGTAATAAACATGAACGCTTGTTATCAAGTAGCGATGAATATAGTTGTTAGTAGTTTTATTCCTAGTTTCAATTTGAATTTTTGTATGTCGCGCGCGCGCATATGCACTTATAAACTAAATTTTCACAGTACACTAAATTTTTAATTTTTTTTAAAAAATTGATTGTTTTACAAAAATGTAACATAGATTTAATTATTAATTTTTTGTACGGTTTTTTTGCGAAAATATTTAAAGTTTTTTAATCTTACACAATTTTTTAAAGTTGCGGAATATACCCCCAAATTTATCATATGTCGCATGTATTTTTTGCAGGATTTTTTTTTGGTTTTCTAAGGAACGTATCTACTTTGTAAAAAATGAGTTGTGTGTATTTTGAATTAAAACTAAAACCTCTCAGTCACGTAATAAAACTCCCGATTCTACCTTTCGTATAAGCGTTCGAACAAAAAAAGAATTCTAGCCATGAACTTTGAAAACTAAATTACAACCACATGGCGCGAGTGAGATAAAACTGATGGAAGTATCAAACTTCCAAGCTGCGTCACAAGTACAAGTATCCTAAAATTAACCGTCTTTTTTTAACAATTACATCTACTCAAAGGTCGGTTTTTGACTGAGTCCCTCTTTACCTCGTTTTTTACTTCTCGTATCAAGCAGGCTAACTTTAGTTGTGCAAATATTTTTTTTAAAAAAAATTACAATCAATCTTCAACATATACTTTAAACCAGGGGTGGGCAACTAGTTTGGGTTCGAGGGCCATTGTGCGAGCGGAGGGTACCCCGAAGGGCTGCACTTTTTAAAAATTCCATTCATTATAAAAAAATAATAAATAAAGTTAAATAAAATAGTAGCAGTTTTATTCAATTTATTTATGGAGATAATTACATGTTATCTATATCTGCAAGCACATTTTAATTTTAGAATCAATTTAAATACACAAATGTACCCTGTGCAGTGGCGCACACAAGGAAAGTCCGGACCCCCAAACCCTTGATTTTTTTCCGATCGATTATAATTCTAAGTATATAGTAGGTAAAATTTAATTACTTGTTATTAATGATTAATTTTATTAATTAATGCTAATTATTTATTCAAAAATTAGTTTTTTACTGTTTTGTTCCGAAAATCGACAAAATCAAAAGGAGCATGATACAAGAATGGTGAACTTTCGATCTCGGATTCCCCCCCTTTGAAAAATTCCTGTGTGCGCCACTGACCCTGTGTGTGTCACGTTTTTTATTCTCATCACAGCCTGCAAGTTTGTGTCAGCAAATTTGCAGCTATATTT
The DNA here is from genome assembly GCA_019973935.1 of Trichonephila clavipes. Classification (NCBI taxonomy): domain Eukaryota; kingdom Metazoa; phylum Arthropoda; class Arachnida; order Araneae; family Nephilidae; genus Trichonephila; species Trichonephila clavipes. The sequence goes on from BMAU01018289.1 coordinate 81,131, forward strand.
ATTCCTGTTGATTCTCGTGCAAGAAAAACTATGCTCACAGATATGTGTCGTCTAAAATACAAAGAACAATTCCTCAGAAAATTTCTTCATAAATAGACATTTTTCTCTCAGCTGACTAAGATTTGTAAAAGTCATTTCATGTCATAGCATAAAACATTTCCTTCACACTGCGATCTGACTGCAAGTCAATTAGTTCAAACTTTAATGGGATATATCAGCATATAATATGAATATCAGCTATAATTGGAAAACAGTAAACTCAGATCTTGTAACCTTGTCCTGGTCCTCTTTGGGTTATCTCTTTGTAGAAACACTTTTAGGTTTGTTTTTCTAAGGAAGAAATGAATAAAGGGATTCTGTCTTCCTAAACATGAAAAATACAAGACGAATCTTTGATTGCGCACTGGAAAGAAAACTCGATTCGAAGTGGGTTTTCTGACCGTCTTGGCGAGTCACACAAAAAAAATCCTTTGTGGGGCGCTAGTTGCCCACCTCTGCTTGAAACCGAAAAAGAAAATAGTTTTAGTTTCGAATCGTTTTTAATGAAGTTTTTAAAAAAAAAAATGATAATTTTACAAACTGATTGCTCGCAAAAATCCACAATTTTTTTTTCATCAAAATTTTAAAAAATAATTCAAGGAAAGTTCCTCATTTTCACTAAACTGAGAAATTTAATAACGGAATACATTTCTGTCGTACATTTTTTAAATTTTTAATTACACAACAGCACAGCCTAAGGTTAAATTGGAATTTTCAAGACGAAAAGAGCTTTTAATACATAATTATTAGTCATGACCATTGGGGCATACGGGAGGAGGGGGTTCACAAGTCCAGACACCCCCACCCAACGCCCTTGATGTTTGTTTTTTCGATTGATTATAATCATTTGTATATAGCCCGTAAAATTTAATTAAGTATTTGTAAATAATTTATTTTATTTAGGGGGTTCGCCCATGTGACAACCTGTTAAAGCATTTTTAAGAATTTTTTTTTATGACCAGTAAAATGTTGCAACTTTTTGCGTTTTTTTTATCATTTATTTATTTATTTGTATCTTATGAGTATGTATATAAATTTTTAGCCAAAAATATCCAATAGAACGTGTGAGTTATAGCGCTCTGAACACACCCACATCGAAAAAATGGACACTCACTTCCACCACGATTCCGTATGATTGGCTTATCCGAAATAAAAAAAAAATAACTGCGTTTTAATCTATAAGCTTAAATGCACCATATGAACCATAATCAATTGTAAATATCAAAAAATGGAAATTTAGTAGACTTCTGAAAAAGATTTTTCAAATTTCATGGTTTCTTTTATGTTTTTGATACAAAAAATAGAAATACTCGTATTTTGAATTTTGGAATGATCGTACTTCATTCGTGCTGAGTTTACCCTATAAATTTGAAGTCATTCTGTCTAACCGTTCTTGAGATATGATGGAGGAAAGTTTGAAAAACAGATTTGAGAAAAACGCGGTTAAAGTTTCAAGTCCGATTCAAACAATGAAAATATTAACTTAGAGCGACGAACAGCTGCTCTTCCTACACCTGCTTCTTTATAACGACTTCAAATTTTAAAGAATCACTTAACCACCGTATTCTAGATATGAAAAGAAAGCAATTTATGGAGGAAAAAAAAATTTTTTTTTCGAACCTATCACATGGATGAAATCTCTTACTTAATACCAATCACTTACCGTATAACGCGTACCTTTACTTTCAAGCAGTAATTTTTAATTTTGAGATATATTCACCGCATAACACGCACCTCCCCCCGACGAAGAAACATGAAAAGTTCTCGTATGCACTGCTCTTATGTTTTTAAGTCATTTATTTATTTGAGTTAATATCCCAGAAGGCTTTTGAAAGATGGTATACATCTAGAATTATCACTCTTGAGGTTCATCAGTTGTCATTTCTTTAAAATAAACAGTATTCCGATACATGTAGAAGTCTAAATTTTCTTTATATATTTAAAGCTATCATTTTTATACCCGGCGTATAACGCGCACCCGTAAATTTAGGCCTTATTTCTTGTATTAAAAGTGCACGATATACGCCGGATCTTGCGGTATTCAAATTATTTGCTTTTTTGTTGTTGTTGTTCTTCCCGACAATCGACAAAAAGAAAATCAAAGAATGTATTTGGCGGCGTATTAGGGTAATAAGAAAATTGTAGACTTTTGGTATTCAGTTGTTCCTCGGTTTCTAGAAGTCGTAGATTGATGTAACCCACAGTATTTAGAAAACAAACGGCTCTCTATGTTCCTTCATTGGAAAGTGCCCGGCAAATTTATGGTGAAATTATGGATGTTTATGGAAATAATAGCTCACCACATTACACTGTTGTGTAAAGTGGAAATCACAGACTCACAGACGATTCAATAACAAGATGACTATCACTAAAAGTCGATGCTGCCAGTGAAGAAAAAGGAATTAAAGCAATTAAATCGAAGAACAACCATCCAAATGATCATGGTCTTAATTACGGTGATCTTAAATTAATTTGGTTAATTAAGGTAATTTGGTGTTCTGGAAAATTATAAGATGGGTTCTACGATCAATGACTCCTTTATAGAAAGCAAAAGCGGTGTGACTTATCAAATGAAAATGCTGAATTGTTTTGGAACAATGCGAAGGGAATTGGGATGGGGAAAGGGAGCCTGGTACCAGTGGACAAATCTCGGAGCTAACGATGGGAGGATCTAGAGATCAAAGAGTGGAACCACCTTCCTCCCTACCCCTTTCAAAAAGGGCAAAGGTGTAGAGGGTTGATTAGTATCCCGTATGCCTGAAGACAGATTCTAATTCGCTTTAAAAATGTTTGCTAGTCATGTTGTTTGTTGCATGACAGACTATCTGGAGAAGGGTCAAACAACATCACCTAGTGCTTATTACAACACACTCCTTAGCAAATTGTGTGATGCTCTGGTTAAGAAACGGCACGATATGATCACCAAAGAGGTCCATTCGTCTTGCTGCACCTGCTTGTTCATTAACTCATCTTGAAATGTGGTCAACGAATCAAAGCGAAGACTTTGAAATTTAGCTACATCCGTCCTATTCTCATAATCTCGCCTCCAGTGATTTTACTCTTATTTTCAGAACACTAAGGAATATCAGAGAATTGAGACGACAAATAACGCCGTTCAAAAGGTGAATTAATAGCTGCAATCCACCGAGTTCTTTAATGAGGGCCTTCAAAAGATCAAGAAACGTCGGGAAAATATGAAAAAAAGCCCTAATAATAAATAAAATAAAATTCTTATTTCTGTTATTTTAGTACTAATTAAAAATTTAAGATACCCTCTCGCACGTTTAAACAATGCCAGACAACACGCACACATTTCTAATACGAACGCGACGTACTTCAGGCGAAGGAGAAAATATACATTAGATAAAAGTATCATGAAAAAAATATTTATCAGATAGCAAAAAAGAAATCAATATTTGTATGTTATATACTGTTCCTTACAAGCGACAGTTTAAAGAAAAAAATTATAAGCACGAGGCCGATCTAACATGAAATTGAATAGATCAGAGGTTCCCAAACTTGTCTCACAGATAACCATGTTTTTCGGTTTTGTCTAGACCCCTACTTACCTAATATTAAATTTTTGCAAATTTAACAACTTAAATGTTTTTTGACAGGTGGTATAGCACTACTTACTTTCAAAGTTTTATGTTTCTAACTGCAGTTAAGTAGAGTGTTTAAAACTTAAGAAACACAAGTAAATTAATTAAATTAGAATTTAATTAATTTATAAAATAATTGTTACATAAAATAATGAGTCGGGTGAATCTGTAGCTTCAATAGGAAAATTTCAACATTTGGCTTTAATCTTTTCAGGTTTAACCCTAAATCTCCTTAGTTAGTAGTATCTAATTTTTCTTTTTTCTTTGTTTTTATTTTGGAGATTAGCAAGCACGCTGAAACCCCTCCTCTTTGGGAAAAGCAATTAAAAATTTTCGTGACATGTTCCATAATTGGGAATAAATAGCAGGTATACCTTTTTAAAGCCAAAATTGCTGACAATCTTTTCTAACCATTACTTTAAGATCTTCGTTAGGGCTATTAAAATCAGTTCCTTTTAAAATCAGACATTTTTTTATGTGACAACATGAATTCATTACCTACTGTGATATTATCAGTCAAAGCATTCTCAAACCTAGTTTCCAAACCTGAACAAAATGAATTTAAATATTGAACATAGGTTAAAAACGTTATTTTTCTGGCAGATTGTCTGTGACAAATTGAGAAACTGTTAAAATCCGCGACGCCCAGTTTTACATTCCTTTAGTTTGATTCTCGCAAGAAACACTGAAATGATGGTCCTTTTTTAATAAAATTTATGCTCTCACCTTGTAACTGCAAAGTAGCGCCAGTAAATTTAGTAAATAAAGCTGTTAAATAGGTAGATCTGTTTTACACTTGATTAAATTTTCTTTTAAAAGTAAAGTCACAATCTGGTTTAGGCTATCGTAGACCCCCATTTACACCTCATGGGCCCCAAGTTATTTTTTCGCTGACGTGGTCCCCTTGCAGGTCGTCATAGACCCATTGAGGTCCATATAGACCACTTTGGGAATCACTGGATTAGATTATCCAAATAGAAATACTTTTTTCAGTTTTGACACTTATAGATTTGTATAGTGGATGGTAATAGAACCATATGAATTGCTGTCTAACAGTAAGGTTTAAGCTATTTTAGACCAGTGCTCAGCAACCTTTTTATCGCTGCGGACCGGTCAACGTTTGATAATTTTACCGTGGCCCGCTGAGGGTGGGACACGTTGATTGTTTATATTTTAGATTGTTTTGATTTATCAATTTTAATTTAGTTACATTTATATATGCCTTCAGAAGAAAATAGTTACACCAAAAATGAATAAGTGATTTCCGTGGAAAGTTGCGCAAATCCGAGAGAAATGCACCACTTTAAATATAATGGCAACAGTTTAATGTTCTTTAGGTGGTTCGGCACCATTTGATCCGCGGACCGGGGGTTGCGGATCACTGTTTTAGACCACCCATTCCAATACCAAGCAACTAATTCTGTATTAATAACAGGAAGAAATTAAAAATATTATGATAAAATGTTAGAGGTTCGTTGGCAAAACTATTTTTCTTATCAATCTAAAATATTGGCCTTTATGGTAACTGCATTTTAAGTGATTATACTAATTCTTTGCACTTTATCCTTCAAAATAAAAATCTTACAATTTAATTATTGGACTGTGTTTGCGATTAGATTGTTAACAGGACTAACGTTTACTAAATTTAAAGATGTTTTACAAAAACTACAACAGAATATTTCATAATTCAAGAGCCAAATATTTTGCATGAAATTCAGTATTTCAGGGGGGGGTATGTAATCTAATTTAATACTAAGTTAAATTGAATTATCTTACGCTTTTCATTCACAGTAACGCTCGATTAAGGATAATTTACGGAAAACTACTGCTAAAAGCGAGGCAGGAAAAAAGGGTTTTTTTTTAATATTATTCTTAAATCAAATGGCAATGGTGTATTTTGATGTCAGTAAAACAATGTTAAAGTCGAGAAAGTAGCATAGAAAGACAGCGAGAGCAAAAAAGATTTATGTCAAGTTTAACGAGTTTTTTTTCAAAGTAGGCATCCAAACATCTAAATGGAATCAAATTTTCGAATCAATGTCAAATACTGTTTATACCACGTTTAAAATTCCATAATACGTAATTTACGCAACGATACATAATATCCTTCTTCAAAAAATATTAAAATTCAATTCTAACACATCTTTTGTGTGTGTGTGTTATGCAAGGGGAAACAATATAATCACAACTTATTTATAACGGATATTTTTCAACCTCTCTTTTATTTCCCTTCGTCTACAACACAAGGGTATCAAACTCGCGGGCTGGACAATGTATCGAAACACAATAAAAACAATAAATAGCAGTAACAAAATAAAAAACAGACACGGAATAAAAACAAGATAGGTAGAATTCGGTAAACTGTTCATAATTATACTCTTTTTTTTTTTCTTTTTTTCCCCTATAATTAAACAAAAAGCGTACATTTATTTCGAATATATTTATTAACTTTTTTTAACATTAAAAACATGCGGCCCTCAACTTAATATAAAATAGAACTTTCGGCCCGTAATATCATATATGAGTTAGACATGTCTGGTCTACAACAACGGTATTCAAACTTAGCCAACTCGCGGAACTCTCAGAACTATGCGTGTTGGTTTGTTTTCAGGAAACCCTACCCCATCCTTAGGAAAATGTATCCTAAAATAATATTTGAAGTATCGTATCGTGAAGTATATATATTCTCTTATGTTTTGAAGTCATTTATTCGAGGTAATTACTCCAGGCTTTTGAAAAAATAGTATACTTTTAGAATTACAACTTTTGTCCATTAGGTACATGTCAGTTCTTTAAAATAAACAATATTTCGATGAAAATTGAAGTTAATTTCCTTTATGCTCATCTCTTTTTATTTTTAATGCTTATTATTTTTATACCCAGCGTATAATGCGCACCCACAAATTTCGAACCAATTTTTTTTTGTGTTATAAGTGCGCGATATACGCCGGATTTTAAGGTCGATCAATGGTTTTCAAACTTTGTCGACTCATGGAACCTTTAAAACTACGAGGTATTTCTTGGAAACCCTATCCAAAAAGTCTTTTATATTTTAAAAGTCTTGTTTTATAATGATAGTTATAGAATAAATGAACATGCTATAGTTACTTTAAGTGAAAAATTTTAAACATAATATTAGCATAATTTACCTATTAATAGCATTATAATCCGTGTTTTCCAGGTGTCAACCACACTTGCATTACACTTAGTAACTGGGAAATGTGTTTGCATTTTTCTCCACTCACTGTCGAAGTCGCGCTTCCTATTTCTGCGTTTCATTGCCATATACATTGAGATATTATTTAAGCTGCATACATTGTTCAGAATAGCATTAAGGCGTATATAACAGAGTGAGAAACTTGTGTGTGTTCAGCAAATTTGCAGCCCAAAATTTAGGAGTTGTCCCTGCTTAAATTCAGATTTTAACACACACTTGGAATCTGTAGATAAATATACAAGTTGTTCCTTTTCCTTCACTGGCAAGCCTTCTGATCTACCCATTCATATTTGGTTTTCTTCTCCGGTAAACAATAATTCGCAAGAGTGTTTTTATAAACATGTTATATTACAGTCTTTATTTTCAAATGGGAAAAGGTACTTTAGAGTACAATTTTAAACACTGTCGTCTAAATTCAATTCATTCCAGTTCATCTTGCAAAATGTGTTGCACTTGAAAGTATTAAAAGTATTTTGCGGCACCTAGAGTCCTAAGTACAGAAAAAATCCCAATCCAGATAGTATATATAAAGAAAAAATACTTTAATATTCTATTATATATTTTTATAAAATAGCAGAAAATTATTAAACAGACTATCCGGCACAGAATTTATTTTTCAAGTTTCCCCTCACAGGACCCGTGTTGGGAAACACGGATTTGGATACATATGTTCAAAATCAGGGCTTCGAGCCGTAACTTTTTTCGTTCCGGTTCAACTAAAAAAATATAGAGATAGAACGGTTCAGTTCCGGTTTTCGTTCCGCCAAAAATAACGGTTTTCGGTTCGGTTCCGAATGAATAATTTCATTTTATGTATATTCTTATTTGTACTAGAAATATAATTCTATCATGAACAAAAAATGTAATTCTATCAAAAAAAAAATTTAGAAGATTTTATTCTTTTTTTTTCTTTGGTACACTATGTGAATTGATACAATTAACCAGCATGTACGATATAAGCGGTGAGCATTAGCATTGTTATCAATTATCAAAGTTGCATTTGACACCTAGGTTTATGATTCTGGTTTGTCTATCTAAACATTCTATACAAACCTTCGGAGATAAACGTATGCTGAGATGCGAAAAATATAACTCAAACTGATATTTTTCTTTAAAAAAAATCCTCTATTCTTCTAGTTTATTCAACTGAATTAAATCTGTTTTCTACAAGTAGTTTCATATATGCGAAACTGAAACAGAAAAGTACCAGTGAACATCAAAACAAGAAAATCGAGACTGGATGTACATGTAATAATATAATTATATGGTTGACGTCAGTGGCGCACACAAGGAGGCCCCAAAGCCCTTGATTTTTTTCCGGTTGATTATAATTCTAAGTATATAGTACGTAAAATTTCATTAATTACTTGCTATTAATAATTAATTTTATTAATTAATGCTAATTTATTTATTCAAAAACTAGTTTTTTACTGTGTTTTGTTACCGAAAATCGACAAAACCAAAAGGAGCATGATACAAGAATGGTTAACTTTCGACCCCGGACCCCCCTGAAAAATTCCTGTGTGTGCCACTGGTTGACGTTCCAATAAGAAAAAAATTGATAAGTTGGTTATATTAACAAAATGACTGAAGATATATCGAACCGAATTAAACCTAAATATTTTTTTTTTTTCTGTTCAGTTCCGGTTTTCGTTCCAACCAAAATAACGGTGTTTTCCGGTTTCGTTCCGGCTCGAAGCCCTAGTCAAAATCACTCCAAAGAGAACATGAACCTGTTTTGCAAACATATTTATTTTAGGGAAAATCTAAAAATTTCCAAGGAGATAAATATATGTTTATTAAAAAGTGGACAAACTCCTAATCCCAACACCGAACCATAGACAAGGAAAATGAAACAAACAATTAAACAGAAACTATAATTAACAGTAATGAAGTTAAGCAAAACATTTTAACTTACAAGGAAAAAATTCAGACATTTAGGTTCGAAATCTCCCCTGTACCTTTAAATATGGGACGTTATAATAAAAGCTATAAAGAAATTAAGGGGACATGGAACAATTCATAAAAAACATCTTTGATTTAACGCTTTTCGTAATTTTTTTCGCTTGTTTCTAGGGAATGCAATACCGGTATTTTGAGAGAGCCATTTGTACAATTTTGTAATACCTGTGTTCATTCAAATACAGTTTTTTCGGTATTTACCAGAAATTTTTTAAATTGTCTCCATTATATGTTCAGGGATCACCAACATAACAAAATAATATACGTTTTTGTTTGTTTGTTTGTTTGTTTGTTTGTTTGTTTTTTGGTCTCCCTAACAGGCGAAGTTACTTAGACTGTGAATGTAAAAAGTTGCCTCGTACAATCAAGAGAAGTGATGAAATATGTGAATCATCCAAGGAGGCGGACCGCAATTATTCTATAATAGCTCAAAGCGATACTACACACGCGCAGGATTCATAGTCTGATATTCGTTGTAGTTGTGATGCAAGTGCGTAATATTTCGATTTTAGCGAGTTTGTTATTCACATTGTATTTGCATATCATTATTTTGAGTTCAAAACATTGTTCATATTCATTATATATATATATGCTTATAAATAATAACCCATAATAATGAATACGATTTAAGATCACGTTTCAGAAATTTGTAATAGTACCACAGACTGAATAATGATATTTACACTTTTTAGTGATTTAAATTTAAAAAAAATACTCCTTTACTTTTCTGTGATTCTTTAATTTATAAGTTACAAATTATTTTTTGTGATATTTACACTAGCTAATAAAACTGGCTTATTAAACAAAGAAACACCTGTATTTCTACTAAATTTCTGCAATCGGTATTAAAACCTGTATCCCGGTATTAAACTTTTGGCCCGATATTGCAATCCCTACTGGTAACCTATGTACATGTATTACATAAAACAGATTTTTTGTGTTCTCAAAAAGATAAACATTTAATTTTCTTAAGAAAAATTTTAAAATTTATGAAGAGATTTTAAAATGTTACTCCTCCTACAATAATTGTCGTACACACATTAAATTTGATTTACAAGTATATGCAACTATGTGTAGCATAAGTTGGTGTATGGGTTTTTTTTCTGTTAACATGATTGATTTCGTGAAATAAATACTTTATTTAATGAATGTTTTTTCAAAATTCCTTTAAAATAATGAGAACATTCAATTCAAACTATTTTTTTTTAAAAAAAAGCATTGCTTTTTGATGAAAAAATGTATTCCAGCTTTTGTTACATGTACCAACAGCAATAGGTAGAAAATATATCAAAGCATTTGACGCAATAGAAGGAGGAAAAAAAGACTTAGGATTTTAGATGAAGTTCTTTCTGAGATAAGTCAGTTTTAGGTTTTCGTTTGCCAGTGGGATGAGAATAAAATCGGACATGAAAGTTATCAATACTTAGCATTTTTTTAACTTACAGCTTTTAAATTTGAGATCATAGATTATATGTAGAATTTAAGCAAAAATAAAAATCATTTTATTTGAATTTTTTACCGATTTTTGTTTTCTGCATTGTCCTGTGTCCACTTAAAATGGAGCAACTTTTCGGTAAATAACTAGAAAATAGTATTTTAAATTCCAAGACATTCTAATAACCTTAACTCAGCACAACAGCCTAGTAGTTAAAAAGAATTGCGAAGAATTTTGCAAGTTCATTAACTAATTTGCATTAAATATTGAGAAAATTATTTTAAAACAATATAATGTTAATTTAAAATTTAATTAATACGTAACATAACTTATCAACAAATAAATGTTTATAATTGGATGGATGAAACTGGTACTTCAACAACAAATTTTCAATGTTTGACATCAATCTTGTCCGGTTTGACCCTGAATCTCCTCAGTTAATAGAGCCTCTTTTGGTTTCTTTCTTTTATTTTCTTAATTTAATTTTGGAGATAAACTGTGCTTAAACTACTTCTCACTATGAAAAGCATTTAAAAACTTTCTCGTTGTACTTTACAATTCGGGATAAATCCAATAACAGGTTTGTCTTTTAAAAGCCAAAATTGCTGACAACCGTTTCTAAAATTCATTTTAAGATTTTCGTTATTGCCTATTCCGATCAGTCCCTCTTATAATGACATTTTTTTTTTCAATAAGACCATATGAATCCATTGCCTATTGTGTGGTAATCAAGTCAAATCATTCTAAAACCCAGTTTCAAAATTTGAATAAAGGGCATTTAAATGTTGAACGTAAGTTAAAACGTTATTTTCCAAGCAAATTGCCTGTGACCTATTGAGAAACTGGGAAAACTCGCGACGTTCAGCATTATACATCTCTATAGTTACAGCTTATTATATAATTATAGCTTAATTCTGGCCAAAAACGTTGAAGTGATGGTCCTTGTTTCAATAAAATTAATGCCGTCACGTTGTAACTGCAAATCATCCCCATCAAATTTAAATTTAGCAAATATGTTAAATAGTTAAAATCTGACTTGTATTTGGTTAAAATTTTCTTTTAAAGTTTAAGTTACGATCTGGTTCAATGACAGCCACTATCGTAGACACCCAATTTACACCTAACGGACCCCAAAATTATTTTTTCGCTGACGTGGATCCTTTGTTGGTTGCAAGAGACCCATGGAGGGTCGATAAAAATCCACTTTGGGAATCAATGGTCGAGTGCAAAATCAACAACCTACTACCCTTTAATATGAGTTGATAGAACTGATGGAGTTTCGATTTTAAACAAGCGTTCGTTAAAAATGCTATAATTTCTGTAGAGTTAAAATGTGACAGTTGTTATGTATCGAAAATGTGAAGTAATATCAACTACAATTTATTTTGGTTTTAGTGGGGGGAGTGTACAGGAAACAAAAATTCCCATCACATGAGTGCGCATCAAACGTTAAATCTATACAAGTTCCATGAAACGCACGTGGCTGGTGCTTTGCTACTGTTCTTTCCGCTCCTGTGCACTTTACGCGAAATGATTCTTTTCAAAGAAACGCTCGTTGTCTATCCCAAACTTCCGGGCCCCGTGTACATATGTAAAAGTTTGACTATTTTAAATAAAATAAATTACTTAATGTGGGAGGGGGTCGTCCAGAATTATTATTAATGAAGAATAGTGATACACAAAAGGTATGTATCGTATATGAATGTTTAATAGATCGAATTTAGTAATTTATTTAATTACAGAGTTCAATATTATATACACATTGAGAAAGAGAGAAGAAGCTCAAGTGAATCAATACATTTATAAATAAGGATACATATATTAGGTGAAGTTTAAAAATATGTTGATGTAGATTCAACTTTCCATTTCTTCTCATAGAGTTTGAGGTTTTTCTATCTCTGAGTAATAAAATAAGTAATATAAAGTTACTATAGTTATATTGCAAGAGTTCTGGCAAGAAAAATAAAGTCATTAGATTTTCGTATCATGGGTTGGGATGTGTCACCCTTAAATATCAAAAATTACATAATGGAAGCTGAAAATTTAAAAAATTTTTGTCTTTTATAAGGTAGTGTATTCCAATGGCGCACACATAAGGCGTCCTGGAAGTCCGGACCCCCCTCAAAGCCCTTGATTTTCTTTCCGATTGATTATAATTCTAAGTATATAATACGTACAATTTTAATTATTTGTTATTAATGATTAATTTTATTAATTGATGCTAATTATTTATTCAATAATTAGTTTTTTACTGTGTTTTGTTTCTGAATATCGACAAAATCAAAAGGAGCATAATACAAGAATAGCGAATTCTCGACCCCCACCTCTCCTCCCTGAAAAATTCCTGTGTACACACTGGTGTACTCACTTTAGAAATTTCAAACTCTTATCAAAAACTTCTTTATGAAAATATTTTAAAAAATAAAAATTTCCCAGTTTGATAAATGTATGAAAAATATGTCCTTCACTCATGGCAAAATTGGTTTCTATTTCAGGCCCCGTTGATATTGTCCACTGATCAAATATAAAAAGCTTCAATTAAGGCAAACATTCTATGGACGAGAATCACACAGATTTCTCGTGTGCATTTTGAAGTAAAGCTTTGGCAACATCAGAATAATTGTCTGCTAATTTTCCTTTTGATTGGAATGTAAAATAAAAGATTCTAAAAATGGCTCCTAATTCTAAAAATTCATGTCTGGTTCGAAGGTTACGTAACTGCACTTTCCCAGGAGAGAAATATTTATATCAACAAATTATGATGCGGCGTAAAAATATCGGTTACTGTATTTCAATACAAAAGTATTTACAATAAAAATATTATATTTGAAAGGGGAAAAAACGTCTAGCTGAAAACGAAAACATGACCAAGAAACTTCCTCCTAAGACTGTTCAAACGTAAGCAACGATCAAGAAAGTTAAGTCCCTGATGCTAAAAAAAATCCGCCGAATGGTTGCATCAAAACTAGGAATTGTCTTCCAGCACAGTAATTAAAATAATTCATAAAGATTTAAAATCATAAAAGACGTTTAAACCAAAAGTTCGTCTTCTTTTTTTAAACCAATACTGAAAGAAAAAAATTGTAGAAACTTATATAAAAAACACTTAGCTGTTGAAAAATAGAAATTTGTGGTAACACTCGATGAGACATGGATATATTTAAGTGACTGTAACAAAAGAAGATCAATTTTCTATTGCTCAGCTGACGTGATTGCTTCGTCAGTGTATAGTAAAGATCTCAAAGGGGATTTAAGATAGTTGCAAGATTTTCTACTAGCAAATTAAAAATCAAAAAGTTTTAAGTGAAGCCAAAATTAATTTACTATCAGCAGAATATTTTAGAACCAATTTTGGAAGAAGAAATTCTAACCTTATATGGAAAGGGCATTGATAAAGCTGAGCTTCATACCGACAAAGCCTGAAGTCGCTTATTTAGCAAAGAAAGAATCTGAAGGAAGGAAGGTTCGTTCTGAGTACCTTCCGCTTCGAACGAATGCGAGTACTTAACCGATCACGCCAAAACGATAGTTTTCGCGTGATGTTGGTACTAGTTCATATAGATATCACACCGCCACATACTTCCCTGCCAGTGTATCTGCGAATAGGCGAACGAACGATATCATATTCGTGGCGAGCATGTAAGCTGTTGCGACACTTGGTGGGTTGGGTCATTCGATCGTGACGGCTTGAGAATTGCGTCATTTGCGTGAGACGGCTTGAGAATTGCGTCATTTGCGTGAGACGGCTTGAGATTTGCGTCATTTGTGTGAGACGGCTTGAGATTTGCGTCATTTGTGTGAGACGGCTTTTTGAGAAGTAACGGCTTGTTTGCGTCGTTTGACGGTTTGGTTGCTTGTGCGGTGGATAGATGGCGCCATGACACGGGCGCGAGAAGGGTGCGGTTCAGATCACGGCCAGGGTCACCAGTGAAGGAAGGAAGGTTCGTTCGTTCTGGGTACCTTCCGTTCCGAAGGAAATGCGAGTACTTAACCGATCACGCCAAAACGATCGTTTTCGCGTGTTGTTGGTACTAGTTCATATAGATATCACACCGCCACAAATCAAAAAAGGAATGAAGTGTATCCAATGATGAAATATGCGTAAAACCCCCTTACGCTTCTGCAATGGACTTTAGTGCTTTCGGTTTATTAAAACGAGCCTTAGGAAAATGGCATCGAAGAACTCAGAGAACATTGGAAAACGGTTCAAGAGGAATGGAATAATAATCGCATGACAATTACTAAGAAAAGGTTTACTTTCATGAAAAATTCGAGCTAGAGCTATCGTCAAGAATCGTGTTTTCGTCAAATGTACGAGAGCTTAAACAAAACGCGGAACACATTTTCAGACATAAAAAGCATCTACTTTCATGAAAATTTGTAATATTGCAACTCATACATTTGTTTATAATGTAGTGTTTTGAAAAATTTCAAAATATTCCACAAATAATTAATTTTTCCTTTTAACATGTAAAAGAATAACTCATTTAGCATTACGGTATAGGAGAAAAATACGAAACACATTTTATAAAAGAAAAAACATGTCAATTAGGATAAAAAATGAGTAATATGATAAAATAAGTGATCCTCTACAGCAGGGATGGCGAACCAACGGCACACGTGCCATTGATGGCACGTGACACAATATTTTGGGCACGCCACCAATCAAAAAGGTTCACATTTTAGTTCAGAAACTGTATTATGACAAGAAAACCCTAACTTAAAAACAATGTCAAAGATTAAGATGCACATGAAAAACCAGACAAAGAAAAAATTGAAGAATTAATTTCCATAATTGATTCTTCAACCAAGGAATTTTCAATGACACTTTCTCTTTTCAAAGAATCATCAGAAACGCTCAAGTTTATTATGCATCCTGATGCGATTTTCATTTGATAAACTGAACTTACCACAATTCGATTGGTTGGAAATTTAAAGAATTTGGAATGCAACTGCTTGATTTCTAGACTAGTTTCAATATGGATTCAAAAATTTATCGAAACAAGGGAAAAGTTGGAATTCAATGAAATAAACATTGAAATGAAAATGCCACTTACGAAATTTTGGAAACATTGAATTCGATTCAAAACACATTAAACTGTTTGAAGAAGCAGGTTCATGCTATTTTAACTATATTTTCATCGACCTGTGCCTGCGAGTCATTATTTTCAGAGATTAAAATGACATTGAAGACTCTTAGAAACCGTTTGGCAGATGACTCCGATTCAGCATGCATTCTGCTAAAAGTAGCATCTTACAATCCTAATCCATGTTATTTGTCATCTTATCTGCAACAACAGAAGTTACACTAATGTTACTTAAATTTAAATACACGTATAACTAAAACATTTCATTTTATACAGAGCACAAAATGCTCTTTTTGTTGTTGTTTCTAATGCCACTTGTCTGACGTAGTCAGGTCGAGGCCCACGAAATTCATCGTGACATGGGGCTAGAGGTACGCCTGTCGTTGGCCTTGAGCACCATACAGGTGACAGTACGATTTAGCTCGGCGAAATTCCCCGAAGGGACGATAGATGGCGACACTACATATCTCCGCCTCTACAATTTCTGCATGGAAACTGAAGGGAAGGGAAATAGTCACGAGCGCACGGACTGGAGAATAAACCCACAAGACTACAGACCCACTGATTTAACGAGCACGTACTCCGTGTGTACTCAGAGGGTATTTGGTGGCATCGGGCATCGAACCCAGGCCTTCCGGTCTGGAGTCCGATGCTCTAACCACTAGGCTACCCACGACCCTGTGCTTTTTCGTAGTAAGTAAAAGAGTTTTGTGTTGTTAGTTTTTAGTTTTTTTTTTATTATTATTATTATTTCCCCAATAATTACAAGTCAAAATTACTTGACGGCACGTGTACACCTCATTAAACATTTCTTTAGAAAAAATGGCACGTTGATCAATAAAGATTCGCCACCCCTGCTCTACAGGATAGTGAAACCAGAAAATAAAATTAATGTTCGAGTACTTTTATATCATGAAAAAATATATCGAATTCGGGTCCTATTCTTTACATTAACCGAGGATAGCCTTAATGCTGCACTTAAAGACTGAGTGTTTATTACCTTGCGCATTCAGAAGCAACACGGGAGTCATTGGCAACCTGCCTCATAACTTTTAACCATGGTCATATGACACCTGAGCTACCATCCCTCACTCCAATTTCTACACCACGCTAAAATATAAACTTTGAACGACAGATTAAACGTGCATCTGCCCCTCGCCACGAATGACCATAGAACGTCAAGAAAAACTGAAAACAAGAAATCTCTTGTAGCAAATGGATAAATCAGCTATGGGAAAGAATGAAACCACGGTGATAACATACGCAGGACATGTGATAAAGGTCATTTTGCTGAAGAAATGTTTATCTGTAAATCCTTTCCAGAACACCTTGAAAAATACATATCGCTAAAGAACTACTTTGATGTGAATAACAGACCAATAGAAAATAAAGCAACTAGTGTTGCAAACGATATTCCTAACGTGATGGACAAGAAAAAGGGCTATTTAAAATGATAAAAACTGAGAGCATATCGTGTAGTGTGTTAATCATGGAGAGAGCGTGATAGTTATAAATATTTCTCTTGTTTTTAATGTACTAAAGGTACTAAGTACTAAAATTTAAAAAAAGTATCTATGCTAATAAAGTTAATACCAAATGCGAGCATCTCTTCCAAGCTATTTTGTGAAAAAATAAAATGAAGACGAAGTGAGGTTTTTTTTTTTTTACTTTACTACAGTGAAAAAAGGCTTTAACAGATAGATTTTTATATGGAACTACTTTATACCCTTAGTGAATTTTTAACAGACAAGTCTAAAATGAAATATTTGCACTCAACGGTAATAAAGCATTTGTTTACTCAGCCGACATATTTTTAAAAAACCAACTATATTAAACAACTTCATAGAGCTAAATCTTATTTTTGTAATAACGAAAAATATTTACTTTCATTACAGCTATAAAGTTATGTCAAATACATGTTAGTAACGAAAATTTTGAAAAGTCACCGACTCCAAAAATGCGAAGTGACTGATACCCATTGTACTTGGTATCATCGATGATCTAAAATTCTATCCATTCAATTAAATTATAGATTTTGTGATTTTAAACGAGAAAAAAAAATGTTTTTCCAACTTAGATGATACAACCATTGTTAGTGTGTGACTTCGTCTGAAGTTTCAATGTAGTACAAAAACTCACAACTATATAAAATGACTGTTCAAACTAAATCCAAAACAAAAACAAAGGCAGCATGGCTTTGTGATAAGAAAAACATTAAATACTCAAATTTAAACCAACTTTCACACAAAAAACTATTGTTATCATTCTAATTTTCATATATTTTGCCGAGTGTGGATTTAAAGAGAGAGAGAGCCCTAAATTATAAGTTACTAAGGTAGGGAAGTCAACCTGATACAACAAAACAGGAAAACTTAAGTTCAGGGTAGAATAAAAACTGGAGCCTAATATAAAATCCGTCTTCAGCAACCACCCCCTATATGTTCCTTAAATTTGACAAATTCATCCAGATGAGGCCTCGCGTTGTTACCTTGACATCAATAAATTAAAATAATGCAGATATATATTTCATTGAAATTAATTTGTACTCGGATTTCAATTTCTTATTATGTCTTGAATTTTTTTCCCCCTGACTTTTCATAGTGAACGCCATGTAAAACATGTGGGCTACCATCTAAGATATCGTTCTCGTCACCTGAACGTGGTTCAGTGAGTGAGTGAACATTAACGTCGCACTATATTTAGCAACTCGAGTTTCTGAACGTTAACTACATATAATCCTCGTGATGCTTTCGAAATACGATGTCAGTAAAATAATCACTTTAAAACCTAATTTCTGTATTATGAACAATGTCATCCAACGAATAAATCAATTTCATGGGTCTTAAGAATTATACATCTAAGTCATACAGGGGGCATTAAAATTTTAGGAAGGCTTAGGCAGGGCACGTTGAAGCAAAATTAACTTAGTAATTCGGATATGAAATTATTCTTTTTTTTACATAATCACCGTTCTAGTTACGATTTTAGTTAAATAATTGCAATCTTAACATAAATCCTTTTTGAAGATAGGTATCAATCGATGGTATACTTAACATAGAAATTTTTTGGCGAACTATTTACGATTTTCGTAAATTTATAAACACTAAATAAGAAATATTGCTAATAATTACATCCGACACAATTTAAATTCATGTACAGCATGCTTGTAAGATCTGCGCCATTCAGTGGCGCACACAAGAGGGGGCATAGACCTTGATTTTCGTTCCCCGACTGATTATAATTCTTATGTATATAGTATGTAAAATTTAATTGCGTATTTGTTATTAAATAATTAATTTTAATTAACACTAGTTATTTATTCAATAATTTACTTTTTACTGTTTTTGTTCCCAACAATCGACAAAATCAAAGGAATGTTTGGCGCGTATTGGGGTATAATACGAGAATGGTGAACTTTCGAAACCTGAGCCCACCCCAGGAATTTGGAAGTTTTCTGCTAGAAAATGCGATGTTTCGTTTGGATAGGATTGTTTGACATTAGCAATGACGGCATAGGACGAGGGGGGGACAAACCTTTTTGGATCAACGTGCCATTTTTTCTTTTAAGAAATGTTTAAGGAGGTATAGACGTGCCGTCAAATAATTTTGACTTGTGATTATTGAGAAAATAATAAAACTAAATACTAACAATTTAAAATTCTTTAACTACAACGAAAAAATACATTTTGCCCAGTACAGTAGTAAATTTTTTATTTATACGTGTAATTGAAATGAAAGTAACATTATTGTGAATTCTAGTGTGATAGATTAGATGACAAATAGCTTGTATTATGATAGTAAGATGTTACTTTTACCCGAATGAGCAAGCTGAATTGGAGCCATGTTCCAAACGGTTTCTAAGTGAGTCTTTAACGTTATTCATCTCCGAAAATAATGACTCGTAGGCATCAGTAGATGAAAATATGGTTAAAAAAGCATGAGCCAGTTTTCTCAAACAGTTAAATGTATCTAGAATCGAATTCCATGTTTCCAAAATTTCATTACACGTATTTTTACTTATATTGCTTGTTAATATTTATGTTTTAATCAATCCCAACTTTCTCCTTTTTCAACACTTGCACTTCAATTTTTTCAATTTACAACCAATAGAATTGGAACAAATCCAATTTATTGAATGAAGTCGCATCAATGTACATAAAAAAACTTGAGCGTTTCCGATAATTCTTCGAACTGAGAAAATCTCGCTGAAAACTACGACCGAGCACTCACGCTTCTCGTTATACTTCATATTGAACTTAGTTATTTTGAATTAAAATGCAAATAGTTTTGATCGGTGGCGCGCCCAAAATATTGTGGCGCGTGCCACTGGTTCGTCATCCCTGGCACAGGATAAACCACAGTAAATTTTATTACATTATAATTAAATCACAAGACATTAATTATAACTAACATAACCATGACGAGATACCTTTTCCGCCTCTCTCCTAAATAAGCACCCATTATTTAATTCATTTGTAAACACATCACATCACAGAAATTGAAATTACGCTGCAATTATATACCGTATTTTCCTGTATATAATCCGCGGATTATGTGTTAAAAAAGTTTCAAATTTTGTTGTGCGGAAATATCTGAGAAAAAACATTCTCCATCAGAAAAGTTAACAAAGTTTTGAAAGAAATGCTGTTTATGTTTTATAAAATAAATAATAGATGGCGCTTTCACGACTCGGCTGACGTATTACAGCCATAATTAGTTTTTGTCCAATTACTTTCAAGAACGAATTCGGTTCCTCGGAAGGAAATAGCAGTTACAAGTCGCTGGCGTCATTGACTAGAGGTGTTGCATCCTTTGAAAGTTTTTATCATGATGAAGCGCGTAAGCATGTTATCTATACTGCAGACTTCAAATTAAACGCTGTACAGAAGGCTAACGAAGTCGGAAATCGAGAAGCTGCAAGACTTTTCAACGTTGACGAAAAGAAAGGGACGATGGGAAAGCTGTCTCGACAGTTAACATCAGAATGAAAGCCCGAGTTATTGCACGCGAAATGAATATTGTTAATTTCTCTCGTGAGCCCACGTGGTGTTACCGGTTTATGAAGAGAAACAATTCAGTCGTTCGTAGTCGTTCAACGGTCGGACAGAAATTACCTGATGACTGGGGGAAAAAATCTGACGACTTTTTGACATTTTGCAAGCAAATTATTGTTGAAAATAATTTTACAGAGGATTTGATTTTTAATATGGACGAAGTTCCATTATCATTTGATATTCCACCTACCAGGACCGTCGACGTTCAAGGAGCAAGTAGTATTCCTATAAATACTACCGGAAATGAAAGAACGTCATTTACTGTAGTTTTATTCTGTGCTGCAAATGGTTTGAAATTGCCGCCGATGTTAATTTTTAAAAGAAAAACGTTCCCAAAAGAAAACTTTCCTAAAGGTGTGGAAATTCGTGCGAATGAAAATGGCTGGATGAATGAGCAAATCATGTTGTCATGGCTGCAGACTATCTGGAGAAAACGCAAAAATTCTTTTTTTCGTCCTAAGGCATTTTTAATTATGGACTCTATGAAATCACATGTGAGTGAAAACGTAAAAAATGCTCTCAAGTCCGCGTCGGCAAAAATTGCCATAATACCTGGAGGATTGACAAAAAAGTTGCAGCCTTTAGACGTCGGTATTAATAGATCGTTCAAATCCAAAGTTAGAAAGTTATGGGAACAGTGGATGTCGAATGGAGAAAAAAACTATACAAAAAACGGGAAAATTGAAGCGGGCATCATGAAAATGTCTCCTGCTGGATCCTGAAAGCATGGAATGACGTCGCTGAAACTACAGTAAAAAACGCTTTCCGAAAATTTAATATTGTTGTCACAAAAATGACTGACGATGAAGAGTCTTTACTATCGAGTGACTCGGATGTGTTACGCGAAGATTTGACAAATTTATTCATTTCCGAATCTGATGAATCAGATTTTGAAGGCTTTTTTAACTGCTAATAAATTTTTTCATCATTCAAAATATTTTTATTTTGAAAGTGTATATAAATGTAAAAGGGGGATCTTAATTTTTTTTTAAAATTTTCCGCGTGCAATGTGTTTTGCTTAACTTAAAACATAGATGGCAGTAGCAAAGAATTTTTTTGTTTTATTGAGATTATCGTACAAAATATATTATGATACATATTTAAATAGATGTGTTTTATTATAAATGTTGTCCTCTGAACAATTTCTTACTTCTATTTTTAATTATATTTTTTATTTTATGTGTCTCCTTATCGGCAATTTATATTTTTTGGATTATTCGCCGCCAAAACTGCCGCGGATTATACGCCGCTGCGGATTATACGATGTTTTTTTTTTCTCGAAAAAAAGGGCTCTGCGGATAATACGCCGCTGCGGATTATATACAGGAAAATACGGTACATTGTTATTTTAAGTTTGCAACTAAAAAGACAACACTTTAAAAAGTTACTCTCATTAAATGATATTGTGAAGATAATTAAAAAATAATAATTTGATTGTTTTTTGTTCAAGGGGCAAAAACTTACAGCAAATTAAAAACTTTTTTTAAAAAAATAATCAATCAATTAAAAGCTAATTGAACGAAACTAAAAGATAAATAACGTAACTTTGTATAAATTTGATTTTAAATTATTGAACAATGAAAAGAATTGTTACCACAATAATGCAAGTATTTAAAGGGGGAAAGAGTTTCTCCTTGGATTTGGCTCATTTTTTTAATAACATCGCACTTCAAAATAACTCAAGTGCTATTATTCGATGAGCCCTAATTTTAAGCCCCGGTAAATGTTGAGAACGACATACCAGTTGGCACTCACTCCACTTTCGAAGCTTCGTTCGTATTAGAAATGAACTATTGATTTGTTTTAGTATCATATTGAACTCTATATAGCGTCACTATCGTTCGACAAATGAAGAGATACTCTACACTAGTGCAGCTGGTACTACTTGATTTTTTTTAGTATCATATTGAACTCTATATAGCGTCACTATCGTTCGACAAATGAAGAGATACTCTACACTAGTGCAGCTGGTACTACTTCATGATGCAGTTATTGGAGTGCAAAATAACAAAAAAATATATATATATATTTTTTTTACAACAGATAAAAAGTAGCGAGTTTTTTGCTGTTATAATGCAGTTCTGAAAATGAATCTTAAATTTGAAAAACTGTATATATAATCTGTCGCAGGAAAATAACGAAATTAGGAATTTCATGAAATCCCTAAGGGATAGGATCAATTGATGGGAGATGTTAAAATAACGTCTCTTCAAGGTCATTTCCATGATGAAAGTAAGTGATTTTATCAAATCTTGGAACTGTTTCAGTGAAATGATGAAATGAACTAGTCAAGATTTGCATTGGCAAAATGCTGTCCAGGGGAGAGGACGACACCTGGAGGGGGGCGAGTCCTTGTACTTCCTAACCATACAGGTAGTACTATCGATATCTAAATATCAACCCCATATCTTTAAAAAAATGGCACCATAGGATTAACATAGGGATTGATATTTTAGTGTGTAAGCAACCGAGAGAAAAGATGTTACATATAAAAAAACACCAGCCTAATTTTCTAATTATTCGTTAATAAGTTTCGAATAAATAATTTGTATTTCATTGACTATTGATGTATTACTTACTTATACGTTTAATATATAATGCACCATACTTGTAAAATAAACACTTTGAAATTCTTGACAATATTATTTCATCATTTCACTGAAACAGATCAGGGATTTGTTCAAATCCCTTACTATTATAAAAGAAATGACATTGAAAGGACGTTATTTTAACATCTCCCGTCAATCGATCATCTCCCTTAGGGATTTGACGAAATTCCTAATTCCATCAATTTCCTGCGACATATACAAAAATCAGTTCTCCCAGAACAGCTAATTATGAAACAGCTAAGGGGAGGGCAACTTCTCGCGGGCCCTATTGTGGGACCGGAGGATACCAAAGGACCGCACCTTTATAAAATGATTGCATTCATAATAAAAACCAATAAAGAAAAGCTTAACAAATAGTGACAGTTTTATTAAATGTATTTATTGTGCTAATCTCATGTCATGCATAGCCGCATGCTCATTTAACTTTAAAATCAGTTTAATGAGACACACACACACACAAATGTACCCTATCATACTCTTTTCCCCCTTTTTAAATTCCTACTATTAATTAGCTCACACTCTATATATTTATTTATGTTGGTGGAATTTTCAATCATTAATAAAATACATTTTAAAGGCTCAATTGAGCTGAAATTTTATATACAGGATTATTTTGGATGACAATACAATAATTTAATTATAATTAATAAAAATAAAAATTGATTAAAACTAATTATTTAAAGAATTACATATACAGCCACGTCGGTATCATTTTTGGCGACTTGTGTCAAAACTTGAAAATGCTTTTTTTTTTCTAACGTTTCAAAACATTCATTTGAAATAAAAATTTTACATACACGATTGTTTTGGATGACAATACGATACTTTAATGATAATTAATAAAAATTAAATACCACTTATAATGTTACGATTCTGTTGTATGTATATACATATTTATATTAATTGTAACTATTTAATAAAAAAGTAGCTAAAATAAAATTTCTTTGTTGATCTAAGTAGGAATTGACTAAAAAAAATTGTTTTATTACTTGTGTTTTTAAATTCAGGAGTGCGATTGCTTGTTTAAATTCTCACGACAGCCTGCAATTTTAAGTCATCTTGTTGTATTTGCATTTATATTTACTCTTGTCAGTAGCGCACACAGGAATTTTCGGGGGTGGGGGGGTCCGGGGTCGAAAGCTCACCATTTCTTGCATCATGCTCCTTTTGATTTTGTCAATTTTCGGGAACAAAACACAGTAAAAAACTAACTTTTGAATAAATAATTAGCATTAATTAATAAAATTAATCATTAATAACAAGTAATTAATTAAATTTTACGTACTATATACTTAGAATTACAATCAATCAGGGAAAAAATCAAGGGCTTTGGGGGAGGTCCGGACCCCCCCCCTTGTGTGCGCCACTGACTCTTGTTGATCCTCAAGCAAGAAAAACTTCGCTCACAAATATAATATATGTAGACTAAAATTTAAAAGACAAATTCCACAGCAAATTTCTTCATACATGGAAATTTTTCAGCTGAGTAAAATTTGTACACGCCAATGTCAAAGCATTTAACATTTTCTTCACACTGCGATCAAACTTCTGGTCAATAAGATCAAGTTGCAGCTGTTCAGGTGCTGTATGCAGCAATGGGATAACAGAGCAAATTGAATTTAGGCTCAATTTTCTTACTATCTTGTGACTTCGTCCCCCACACCCTGTAGATGATCTCTTAGTAGAAACACTTCCAATTACTTTATTTTCCTAATAAAGGAATTCTGTTTTCTTAATAGTGAAAAATAGAAAGAGTCTAATCGCGCAAGGGAAAGAAATCTCGGTTCTAAGCGGCTTTTCTGACTGTCTTTGCAGGTCGCGAGTTGACCACCCTTGGAATAGCCGATGGCCTAGATATATTATGGGACGTCTGTGTTTTCTGTCACTTCTGCTTTTAAGACTGGCAATGTATTTGTAAAGGAAGCAGAAATTAGGTCTAGATATTTAATAAAAGACTCGTAAGGCTCTGAGAATGAAAAAGGAAAAAAAGTCTTACACGAGCGCAGTGTACGGAAATAGATAACTCAATACATGAAACGTATTACATTTGCATATTGTAAGTGCAAAAAGAATGCATTTTTTGTACATAAAAGAATGTATGAACATAAATATAAATGTATGGTTTTAAGGAAAAAAATAATAATTTGCTTTATGTAGTTTCTAATTTTCCCACAAGAATTTTTCAAAGTTTTGGTTGCAGAACTGTCGTACTTCCTATGAACATGCTACTTGTAGATCTTTTTATTTTGTATATTTGCGAAGATCAGTGGATTTTATTCTGAAGTATAATAAATAGCGAAAAAATTGCACTTTTTAATGCACAAACTGTAGAAATAACCATTAAAGTGAGCAAAATTTACTGATTTTGCTGGAACCGGGGAAAAAAAGTTAAAATATATAATTTTAAAAACTTGCGACCCCCTTCCAATTAAATCGATCACGACGCACGAATATATAAACAAAGACAAAACAAATAAAAATTGAAATGGGGGGTTAAAAGTTGTTTTAAGAATCTTGTGTGTGACCAAATTTGATATAAATTTCTATACGTTCTAATCTCTGGCCCACATTAACAGTTGAATAAAAAGTAAAGCGATTGGTCAGGTTATATACACTCTATAACGAAAAAAAACGACACACCATGGAGCTGCCCGATTGTAATGAAATTTCGTATACAAAGACATTTCACACAACCGAACAAACAAATTATCTAAATTTGGTGTCCAATGAATAAATATCGGGAGCTGTAACGCATCGGAACTGCGCACTCTAAGAAGTGATTCTCAATCTGATGGTGAAAATTTCTATTGCATTGAGATTTAGGATACCTTTCAACGACTGAAAAATGCCTCGCCGCTGGATTCGAGCTCATTACGAGCAACTGTCAGAGTTTGAAAGAGGTCGTATCATTAGACTGAAAGAGGGAGGTTGGGCAATTCGGAGAATCGGTCGAAGCGATGCAACCATTAGAAGATGATGGCAAGAATGGGTGGACAGTGGCAGATTCAGCGTCATGATGGTAGCGGTCGACCTCGAGTCAAAGCAAATCAGGAGGACAGACTGATTGTCAGATCAGCTGTCACAGCGCTTGATTCCTCGTTATCAACCATCAGACGTACGACCACCCGCACACGAGTGTCCACCATGAACATTAACAGACGGCTTATAGAGCGATATTTACAGTCGTACAAACCGCTACGCCACCTGCCATTCACGCCTGCACACTGTTGAGCTAGATTACAGTGGTGCTGGTTGGAATCATGCTGACTGGGGACCTATAGTGTTTAGGAAACTTTTTTGTGAAACTTTCAACGTCACTCTTAAGACGATCCAACAAGTAGAAGGTTATCATTAAAATTAAAGGTCCATGTTAGCACAGTGAAGATTTTATCCTATTACACTTAAGAAGCAACCATCCAAATGATCACGAATGCGACAGCCTGAAAAATTTCAAACTGTAAATGTCAATAGGATGGGTTCTACTGACTACTTCTCTGGTTTCTTTTCAGAAGTAAACACAGCGCGACTTGTCAAAGGTATTAAATTGTTTTAGGACAAGACGAAGGGGATTTGGATGGGGTTAAGGGGTGGTACCAGATATCAATGGAGAAATTTTTATCCCACAATATGATCTAAGGACCAATGAGATGAGCACAGCGACTCACCTCTCCCAAAAACCAAGGAATAAATGTCTGCAAGTAAAGTCATATGATGTTTTAGCGGACTGGTTGAGAAGCCATCTCGACAGACTACCTGGAGAAGGGTCAGAACATTACTACAGCTCATTCCCTCCATACAGTTCAACTAATTTCGTGATGCTCTAATCAAGAGACGATCACCAACAGCGTTGGTCCGTCTTGCAACTCCTCATTTATTCATTCATTTTTGGGAGCGGTTGAAGAAGGAATCAACGCGACATGGATTTGACATTAAGTCACATCCGCCCTATTCTCGCGACCTTGCACTACGTGATTTTCATATTTCCCAGAACTCCAAAAACCATAGAGAACGGAGATTTGAAAACACAGATGACGTCGTTTAAAAGGTGGTCAGATAGTCCTCGGTTCTATCTGCCCAGTTATGGCTTTCGAAAAAACGCTGGAGGAAATGTAATACTCGGGATGATGAATATGCAGAGAAGTCTTAAGAAAAACAAATTATTAAGTTTCTATATCATTTTTAGTAATAATTAAAACTTTATGATAATGCCTAGTATTTTGCTCCGTTGCCTTATGTTATTCTCTTTTTGCGATTAAAAGAAAACCACCTCAATTTATTCATATAATCCTGTTGCATGGACCGGGATACGGAGAAAGCTAAAAGAGAAATTATTTTGTATGCTAATATATCCATAAATATATATTATTCTCGAATAAGACCGATAAATTTTGTTTGAATCACAAATTCTAAATTTAAAATTTTCTATTAAATCCCGCAATTTTCTTTAAATTTTTTAATTCTGCGTCTTTAATTTCATACAGTACAAACAACACCCTGTGATATTATCAAGAAAATCTATGTTTTATAAGCTTTCTAATTCCGAATTTGGTTTTTAGCACAGTTTTAACAGGAAAGCAAAGCAAATTAAAACCTGGGATAAATCACTTTTAAAGAGAGATGTTCCTAATGCATTAAAAAAACCATGAATAGTTATTAAGAAGGGTAAATGATACAATGCTTCAAACCTTGAATGATAACATGTACATTACTGATTCAAGATAATATGTTGTCTCAAAAAACCGATAAGAAACACTTTCATATAAGAAATAAATTAGTATTAATAATATAAATCGTAAATAAATGAAATAATTGTCTAGCGGTTTGAGACAGATACTTTGTCAGCCAAAAGTTGCTTAAAAATTAAGCTTTATGTATACATCAAAGAAATATGGAACTATAGCTTTCTCTCAGAAAAAATAAATTTTTGACAGTAGCAATTCACAATGCAGTTGAAGGGACAAAATTTGAAATAGTAAAACATGCGTAAAAGGGTCAAAAGTTTTGTTGTCATAATAGTCTTACATTTCATTATAGCGATATCATAAAATCATTACCTTAAACACTCCTTTCCTACTTTAAACTTAAATTACCCCTTTCATTTCAGAAAATATGTTTTCATCAATAATGTATTTTTAATTCAATAAAATAAAATTTTCAAATGGATTTAGCAAGTGCGCGTGCCCACGTACTAACTTGGAGGGGAGAGAAAAAACTTCAACAGCAATCAGAATCACATTGCAAAGCAGTCCCAAATGCTACCCTCATAATGAAGAAATAAAGACAAAGCATGAACAAAAAAAAGAAAGCTGTATCAAGCGTTTTATTACACACGCAAAATATTACAATAGTTAAAAACAACATCACATGTGTTTGCTCGAAATTCTGCCAGTAAGCATTCATGCATGATTCAATAACGCTGCATAGATTAGCGAACGTTTCACAGATTGGTGAAATAACGAGTTTCATGGATTGTCGCAGCTGCGATGACAATTCTTGCAACAAACTCCATTTCAGAATCCACTAGCGTTTTATAGGCAATGGCTTCCATGGTAATTCACAAATAAAAATTAACAGGTGATAAATTACAGATGAGCTTGAAGGACATGCGACGGGACTACTACACCTAATCCATCTACCTTCCAGACCTTTGGACTATTCCAGTCCAAATAGTCATGTACGGAAATTCCACAATGAGATACAGCCATATTACGATAAAACCACATTTGGCCAAGAGTGTAACGATCAATAATTTCGGAAGGACATCCTCATCAAAGATGAAATACGCGTGACCGTTCATTCGAGGCTGTAGACGTATGGGCCTACCAATCAACCCTGAATTTCGTCCACACATTAACAGGAAAGCGACGTCGTGCGGCACCTGGTCCGTGAGCGTGCTGCGGGTATAAAACACCTCCTCACGTGTAAAGAACACTTCATCAGTGAACAAAACAGGACACAGAAAGTGCCAGCCAGACACTTTTGAAAAAACTACTATATGCAAACGCAACACACGCATCGTGGATAATCTTCCACTTGCAGTACTTTTTAAAGATTCTTTGAAAATGAAAAAGATTAAATCTTCGCAGTGCACAGCATGCCAACTCAGTTGATGCAGATGTAGTTGTTATAGCAGCAAGCCCATTTACATTGGTGCCGAGATTTTAGTCCACAGCTTTCAACATATCCTTTTCCAAATCCAAAATCAATTATTAGTGTTCGTCGCACCAGCCTGGTGCTCTGTATCGAAACACTAAAAGATTCACGCACACACAGGTTCTGGTGTACATGAGCTAACATTTGGTGATTTGATATTTATTTCGTTGGAAATCTTTTCTCTATTCAGCCGCAAAGCAGCGCGTCCATTTATTACAGCTAGGCCATAAACGAAGTGAACATCGGCAAACCTAACGTTAGTGAAACGATTCATATTCACCTCACACTATCACCAGCTACCATGAGAAACCTACGCGTATTGACCTCGAAAGCTCGTTTCACAGCGCCACCTATCCATTTGGAATCTTACTTCGCTGCATGATTCGGACTTTTAACAATGTTTTTTATAATATTTGTCATACACCGACCGCGATTATATGATTCCTCTAATTAAAAGATGGTTTTCAATTTAAAAGGAGATTTTATATCGTCGGCCTAGTTATCAGACTGCGTAACTCCACCGGTGTTACTGATTTGATATAGGAGTGCAACGCGCCAAGCGCTTTTTGGCGGATTCCTTAATCTTTGTTTTGTCTATGCCATGCCTCAGTGCGCACGCTCCGCTTTTAATTTATTCCTGGATCAGTCACTACTGACAATCACTACTTTTTTTTTTATTTCATAATAAAACTAGATTTCGAAGGAAGAGATGGTAGCAAGATTTTTACATAAAATAAATTCAACAGAAAGTAATATTAATGTATTACACTTCCGGATATAAATTATTTAAGCTATTTTAAGCATCCATTACACAAAATTTGAACAATGTGTTACTTTTGCTGAGCAGAGATACCGCGGGGAAAAAAAACTAACCTTAAAATACGTTATCCCCATCGCAACCACATTATCGCAGGATAAAAATATCAAAGTAAACCATATTGTAATATTATCGCCTATCTTGGCGAATATAAACAACTTGGCGCCTAGCCTTACTGTATCAAATTAGCATCCCAGATGGGGTTACGCAGTCTGATAATTAGACCGACGATAATATGATGAAGATATTTTTTTTTTTTATTTTCACTATTTTTTTATTTATAATAACTCCGTTCCCGACAATTAAAAACAAAACCTACAATTTTGAAAAAACCAATGACAACATGAGCTCCATAGATAGTTCTTTCAACTATCATTAGCAAAGAATAATTAATATAGGATTAGACAAAATCATTATAGTTGCTTCGTTATTTTACAGATAAAAATTTAAGGTTGTATCAAAATACGTTCTCCAAAAGAATGTTTCAATAATAAAATGTTTTGTCTTCAGTAACAGATATACACAGGCTCGTACTGCTCATAAAAATTTCAATCAACCCATTTACTCCCATCTCTACTGCATGTTTTGTCTACTGTGTCTAAAAAAATGAAACATGAAGATAATACTTGGTCTGATAATCAATAACAGTTAAAGGAATCTCCATTCCTATTCTTTTGCTTTTCAAAAAAATGCTGGAAACATTTTTTTTTTTATATTACCAAAAAATTCTTCCAAAAACATCTTCTTATGAAGCTATTGTACCTTGTACTTAATTTCAAAACTAAGAAAAATATTTTCCAAAATTTACATACTGTATTTCGCATTTAACATAGCGTTAGGTCTATACTGAAAAGGTCCTAAAGGTATAAAATCCTATCATATTTAAAATAGTATATCAACTTGAATAGTACAACATTCATCTAAAAAGTCGAAAATATGACTTACTTAAAAAAAATAGAATGGAATTTGGGGCTTTACTTTAAATAAATTAATTCCATGGACTACAAATACTAAACCGTGTTTCTACAGTTCTTTTACCTAAAATTATCTTTTATTTTTATTTTCGCATAATATTTAAGTATAAAAATCTTCTGTGCGTGTATATGTGACTGTGAACTCCTCCTAAACGGAAGGACCGATTTTGATGAAATTTTTGGTGTGGGTTCAAGTGGATTCGAGAATGATTTAGATTCACAATTCGGTCCAATATTGCAATTAGTTAAAAAGATATTAAAAACCTTAAAATGCATAATTGTTTTACCACTGTGTGTTGTTTATTCTGCTAATGCGCGGCAAGAAAAAAAAAGAAAAGGGGAGAATTTTCCGCCATTTTCGCCACTTTTAAAACTGCAATCTAATTTTTCTATCAAAATCAGACCAAAAATAATTACAGAATCGGAAAGATTATTTATTTCGCCACGATACGGTATATCTTTATATATAAAAATCTTCTGTGCGTGTGTTTGTCACTAAACTCCTCCTAAACAGCTAGACCGATTTCAAAGAAATTTTTTGTGTGGGTTCAAATAAATTCGAGAATGGTTTAGATTCACAATTCGGTCCGATATCGCAATTAGTTAAAAAGATATTAAAAACCTTAAAATGCATAATTGTTTTACCACTGTGTGCTGTTTATTCTGCTAATGCGCGGCAAGAAAAAAAAAGAAAAGGGGAGAATTTTCCGCCATTTTCGCCACTTTTAAAACTGCAATCTAATTTTTCTATCAAAATCAGACCAAAAATAATTACAGAATCGGAAAGATTATTTATTTCGCCACGATACGGTATATCTTTATATATAAAAATCTTCTGTGCGTGTGTTTGTCACTAAACTCCTCCTAAACAGCTAGACCGATTTCAAAGAAATTTTTTGTGTGGGTTCAAATAAATTCGAGAATGGTTTAGATTCACAATTCGGTCCGATATCGCAATTAGTTAAAAGATATTAATTAAAAGCATTCAAAAATACAACTCAACATTCACCTGCATTGTTGTAACAACGCTTTGTTATAAACAAGTAATATAAAAAAAAATTTTAATCAATTCCTACTTAAATCAACCAAGAAAAAATTTATTTTAGCTGCTTTTTATTAAATAGTTGCAATTAATATATATATATATATATATATATATATATATATATATATATATATATATATACACGTATGACAAACACAACATTAAGTGGTAATTAATTTTTATTAATTATCATTAAAAAGTATCGTATTCTCATTCAAAACAATCGTGTATATAAAATTTCCTTTCAACTGAATGCTTTAACACGTGAGAAGAAAACATTTTCAAATTTTGACATAAGTCGCCAACGTGGCTGTATTTGTAATTTTTAAAAAAAATTAGTTTCAATCAATTAAATTTTTCTTAATTATAGTTAAATTATAGTATTGTCATCCAAAATAATAATGTACATTACATTTCAGCTCAATTGAACGCTTTAAAATGTATTTTATTAACGATTGAAAATTCCACCAAGATAAATAAACAAATAAAATATGTATAGAGATCGTGAGCTAATAGTAGGAATTGAAAAAGACGTAAGTTGGCGTCGAAAATTGATTTTCAGCCAAACTGGCCAAACTCTGTCTTTATTATAACGAAAATGCAGACGATTCACGCTTTTTAGCGTTTTTAATTAATATCTTTTCAAATAATCGTTATATATGTAATTCTTCTGTGTGTGCGTATGTAACTGAACTCCTCCTAAACGGCTGGACCGATTTTGATGAAAGTGTTTGTCTGTTCCAGTGGACTCGAGAATGATTTAGATTTATAAATCGGTTTAGAAATGTTTATTTAATTAATTTTTTATTTATAAATCGTTGATCTTGGAAAGTTTTACATTGGATCCGGCAGACTGCGCTACGATCGCAGTATTGAATATTCAAAAATCTTTTATTATAATTCAAGTTGGTCCCGACAGTTGGTGCTGTGATCATTTCAGGAAAATATTTTGTCACTTCGTGTTATTATTTTGTTGAAATAAATCGTGTTGATTAAATTATTACATTCAGATGTAATTAGTGTTTGAAGAGTTTTGAAGTGTGCATAAAAAACTATACATTCTCCAAATTTAGTATGCAATTGAAGTGAGTATTTTACGCGATTTTCTATTAAATTTACAGGTGTGTTGACAACAATTATCCTAACCTACAAATCTATTTGTGTAGCTAATTGATTACACACATTATTAAACTTTTTTTTTATTTAAAATTATTTCTTATCAGAAATAGTTTGTGTGTGTGTTTCATTTCTAAGCAACCCAGAAGTATAAAACTTAGCACATAATTACTATAGGTCCTAATGATGTGCACTACGAAGAGTTTTTTTCGAAATTCGCCTTAGATTTTTTTAAAATTAATTTTTTAAGTGATTTTCCCATTTTTTTTCAACAACTGGATTTTAATTTGTTAATTTGGTGGCATTAGAATAAATTAAGTTTATATACAATTTCATAAATATACCTGTTATAAAATAGTTAAAGAGTCTCTCTCACAACTTTTTCACCTTTAATTAAAACAAGTTTAAGTTTTTATTCACACAGTCTTTACATTTAACTTCGCTCATAGTTTGCACATACTCACACGCTATCGATTGATTGAATTGTAATAACCGTACATGTAATGACGTTAGACATTGTAATAACTTTTTAATACAAATTTTACTTAGAACGGTCCAGATTGTAAAAGCTTATTCATAAAAATTTGAAATTTTTGAATTTCAGATGTGTGTACAGGACAACGTCTGTCGGGTCCTCTAGTATCTTATATTATAATTCTTCTGTGCGTGCGTATGTGACTGAACTCCTCCTAAATGGAAGGACCGATTTTGATGACATTTTTGGTGTGGGTTCAAGTGGATTCGAAAATGATTTAGATTCACAATTCGGTCCGATACCGCAATTGTTTAAATATGCGCCAAAATTATGTAAGGGCATGCGAATGTTCATAAAAAAAATCATGGGCAATATTCTTGAGGCCACTTTTTTGAGCGGCAAACTTCAAGGTGAAGTTGTACTTCTACCACAGATCCCAATGATTCTTTCAGACTCACCTACTCATTCAAATGTTTGCAATTTCGAATTCGCTTGATATTTGCTATGACCATAAATAAGTGACAAGGTCAAACAATGACAATTTGAGGCTAATATTTAGAAAACCCTTGCTTTTCGCACGGCCAATTATATGTTGCATGTCCGAGGTTTGGCAAACCATCGCATTTGTTTGTTTATACCCCTCAAGGATTAACCAAAAAAATATTGTACGTTCAATGAAATTACGATAAATTTTTTGTGCATTAAAAAAAATATACGTTATAAAAATAGTTTCAGTTTCATCTTTTTTTACCCTTTAATCAAAACAAGTTTAAGTTTCTATTCAGAATAGCTTTAATTCAACTTAGTTCAAAGTAAATGCATACTCACACGCAATCGATAGGTCGAATTGTGTACATGTGATGGTGTCAGGTATTGTAATAACTTTTTTTTATGAAAAATTTTATCCAAACGGTCCAAATTGTTACAACTTATTCAACAATGTAATTTTTGGATTTAAGACGTGTGTACAGGACAACGTCTGTCGGGACCGCTAGTATTTTTTAACTTTACATCTTACACGTTTTAAATAAAAACAAAAAATCCATGTTTAATACAAAGGTGCACAATTTTGGCAGCTGGTATTATCACCCATAGCCAGTGGCGCACACAAGGAGGGTGTCCTAGGGGTCCCCCCCCATAGCCCTTTATTATTTTTTTTCGATTGGTTATAATCCTATGTATATATTACAGAAAATTTAATTATGTATTTGTTGTTAATAGTTCATTTTATCAATTAATGCTAATTATTTATTCAATGATTAATTTTTTATTGTTTTTGTTCCCGAAAATCGACAAAATCAGAAGAATATGATGGGCGGCGTATTGGAGCATACCAAAATGGTGGACACCCCCATTGAAAAATTTTTGTGTGCGCTACTGCTCATAGCACACCAAATTAAAGCGAATAAAAAAAGTAGAAATTGCGAGAGACAAAGGAAGAAGAGTTGCGCACATTTTACATTTCTACACGTGTCACGTCACGTGACAAGAGATGTGAATGATTAAACGCTGGTGGAATGAGTATTGTTCAAAGTGAAAGCTCAACAGGAAAACTTCAACTGATGAACATGAAATTTTCGGCATATCTTCTCGATATCATTTAGATGATTTCACGAACATTGGAAAATCTAATAAACATCACGGAGGAGGTCGTGTTGGAAGGCAATGTACCTGTCTTCGGCAAATACATTGCCTTTCAACAGTCAGGAAGATAAGTTAACTGCAACTACAGTTATACGGATCTCTCGCAAAGCGATAGTCAGACCTTTGGGAGAAGGACTTAAAACTCGAAGACAAACTTGAGCGTTCCGTTGTCTACATTTCTAAATAGGACTCGTTTGCAAACGTGTCGTGATTATTGTAATTGAACTAATCAATACTAAGCTTTTTTTTTACGTACTTTTCTCCGATCGGAGTAGGCTCAGAATTTGGTCCGATTACAAACGAAAATTATCTGGCAGGACAGATGACAATTATCTGGTCTTATGGACCTGAAAATATCCTAGAAAGTGACCTATATCCTACGTGTGGCATCAGGGTATGGGTCGGCATCATGATCAACGGCATCACGCCCTTACTTGAGCTTGAAACTGGGATCACGACAGGCTAACGATACATTAAATTCTGCTGCCTCATGTTCAAACATATCGGCGATAAATTTGTTTTTCTAGACGACAACACAACATGCCATCGAACAGACGCTATTGTGGAAGAGCGATGGTATTCAATGACTTGTATTGCCACCACGTTTTCTAGATCTAGACCCCACTGGCATGCTTAAGAGAACTGATTTGCAAGTCGAAAATATCCTCTAATAAACAAAAGACAACGTCCTAATCCGTGCATCAACAAAGGGATTAAATAGAATGTTTCAGCGGCTGATAAAATATTAAGCAAAGCATGCCATGACGCGTAGATTACTACATTCAGACTATGTGTGACGGAGATATCCCGTATTAAAGTTTCTGAAACGTATCTACTGTTGTTAATGAGCGAAACGCTTTTCTCCGCACACTGCATGAAGCGAACACTTTTAGATTTTATTAATTTTTAAAACTTTCAGTATTTCCGAGCACAACAAATTATCCTTATTATTATAATGTTCGAATAGTGCAACAACAATATTTTATCTCTCTTAATCTTTAACTGTTACTTCATTTTACTCTACTTAGCTATTTGTGATTCGTCCTTAGCAATCGTCCACTAGTGTATTTTACGTAAGTAATTATTGGAATTGCGCATTTGGCATTGTTTCGAATTTCTTCGCTACGTTTGGCGCTCGAATTTGAGGGAGAAAGTGGAATTGTGATTGTATTTCACTGATCCATTTTTAAAACACCGATTTGATTGCAGCGAATCCCCTAGCAAAAATATCACGCACTAGTAAACACTGTGTGT
This sequence comes from Trichonephila clavipes, assembly GCA_019973935.1. Classification (NCBI taxonomy): domain Eukaryota; kingdom Metazoa; phylum Arthropoda; class Arachnida; order Araneae; family Nephilidae; genus Trichonephila; species Trichonephila clavipes. Next base: position 117,614 of record BMAU01018289.1, read on the forward strand.
GCTTTCCTTATTTGTTCAATTGTGAAATAGAACAATTAATGCAAGCAGTGTTAATGAACCCTAATAACCAATTAAGAAGTGACATTTGATCTAAAGTTATATAATCAATCATCAATGAAATGTCAATGTTTATGTTATGATAATGTTCATTAAAAGGTCAAGACAATTAACTAGCTATTGAAATGTTTCAAAGAGTAAACAAATTTTGCTAAGAAAATGTTAAGTACAAACGTGTTTGCTTCCCCCTTAGTAACGAATATTGTTTAGTTTATTGAAACGCAAGTTTCAAAACAATTTTATTTTTACCATAAACATTCTCAACACATACTTAAAAATGAGCGAAAAAATTTTTTATTTCTGGTCTAAAATTACATTAAGTTTCTGACAAAGTACATAATTTTTAGATAATTGTGAATCATGTTCGATCTGAAATAATATGACGTGCTAATCTCAAGCGTATTTATGCAAGCCAAAAAAAAGAGAAAAGTTGATCTAAACTGATAACAAGAATTTGATGAATTGACCAGAGAAAGAATAAAATAGAAATTTTCTAGATCACACATTTATATATACACCAACATTACCAAATCAAAAATACTTTCAAAATTATTAAGACATTCCAATCTATACGATATCATCAGATCATAATTATTATTCAATGAATAAATAAAGAAAACGACATCACATTTAAATTATTTATACAACGGGAAACGCCAATTTTGAAATGATTAACTGCCGTCGAAACAAATATGCGAGAACGTATCTGATAAAATTTGAACACGGCTGTGAGAGAAGTGTACAGGTACAAAAGAACTCGACCGATCGATAGACGTTTCATCCAATGGCCGACTTCCCATAACTCCTTGCGAAACTAAATCTTGAATTAGCAAACAGGACGTGAATACGGGTGGAATATGAAGGCGAGGAAATGAAATAGATACGTAGGACAGAGGGATATAATGAAAAATATTTCGAAAAAATTCTTGAATAAAATTTTTTTAAAAAACAAGAAAGTGAAGGGAAAATATATGATTAAAACAGAGAGACGCAGTTTTAAAAATAAAAGTATTATAAATGTTTTTTTTTTCATGTCTTTGTCGAGAAACGAAATAAAGAGTTCACAGCAAAAATTAGTCCAAGATTATTTTTCATAAATTAGGTGACCATCCATCCTCCTTTAGGGAGGACAGTCCTTTTATAAGTTGTGTCCTTCCTCGCGAAAAGTTTCTCCTTTTCACCATTTTAAAACTGATCTGTTAATCTCTGTATTCAAAGATGAACCAAGCATGTTTCCAAAATGTCGAAAAATGGTCTGAAACAAATATCACAGGAAATAATAGTTTTCAACGGTGTTTTTTGACTTCATATTTAGTAAATTAGGTAGATATAGAAAATTGTGTTAGAGTTTTTATTTTAAGTGAAAGGCCTGATATTAAAATCAATTACAATTGTCTGTTTGAAGAAATTAGAAGACTGAATGTATATTTAAATTTTGATAAATTTGAACAATGGAAAAATCAGCGTGTGAAATTGATAAAAGATGGGTGGAAATATTTAACCATTTCAAAAATGAACTCATTCCATATGAAAATTCAGTTAGTTATTCTTGTTGAATTTATGTTGTACAACACTGGAACTAATGCAACAGTTGAAAGAGTTTTTTCAATTGATAATGATTTTTGGACTAGTGAGAAATCAATACTGAATGTTAATATTTTAGCTACAGTGCTTACCGTACAATACAGTATGAAGGATATTTCTTGCCCCGAAATTTCCGATACATTAAAAAATGATATGTTGACAAAAAAAAATTCATTCAATGGAAAAATACTCGTTTAAGAAAATAATTAAAATAAATGTATGAGTATGTTTTTTGAATTAATAAAACGTTTCATATATTTAAGTTGTAATTTTTTCTTAAATTTTTCGTCCTCTTTTTCAATGTAAAAAAAATGGTCACCTTATAAATAACAGCTCTATGTGGTCGTTTGAAGTGCAATTTGACTAAAACGCGATCACGGAGCAGTGCAAAAAATCTTTTTTCCCCTCCCTCCTAACAACAAAACACCTTTCTTGATTAACTATATCAAGAGTTCCGAATAGAAAAAGTAACTGGCTTTTTTTTTAATTTATTGGTATAGTTTATTGGTATGTTTTTAAATTTATTGGTATAGTTTCTAATTTAAACCGCACTTCATGTTTGTAAACAAAGACGCATACAAACAACTGCACAATTCATTAATATCGGTTTTGTGATCTTAGAAACTAAAACTTTAAAGAATTTCATATTCAAATACATTTACAAATATTTTTTTTATTCCAACACTAAATATTCATTTTTGTTGGTGTTATCAAACGTGCATCATACTATTTCATACATTATCTATTTTTTTGAACGGATATCATTTCTGCAATTTTTATAAAAAGAAAGGTCAGAAAGGTAGACGTTACAAAAAAAAATTATAAACAGATATTTTAAACTAAAATTACTCTTGCGCTTCTATTACTAACTTTTATAAGTTTCCATTGTCTAAAGACAAAATTAATAAAACAAATTTATAGTAAGATTTATTAAATCATTATTCAATATATTGACTGCATATATTCAATACGATTCAAAAAAAGCCATTATTCACTAAATTCATATTGATCAAATAATGGTTAAGTTTTAAAAAATTATTAAATTTAAATATTTTTGAATTAGTTGGTACATCTTATAGTTTATTTTACTAATTTAATACCGTTAAAATAATTTTTTCGGAATATAAATGTGAATTTTTACTTTAAAAATAAGAACCAGTTTTGCCTCACTTAAAAAATTTGTAGCAGCATGGCGCAAGTATTAAGATGCATTTTTTTTATTTTCAAATAACTGTTCAATTTAGATTTTTAGCATGTGCCAACAAAAGAGTTCACATGATTAAAGATTCAAATTTTTTCAAAGTATTAAACATTAAAACCTGCAAGTTTTCGTCAAAACATTGATTATGAGATATTTTTTTAATAATGAAGATTTAATTTTTTAATTGAAATGTAAAAGTTTAATTCCAGAAAGCTAAACATTTGTCTGAATTATCTGGAGCAACTTAAAATAAACAAAATCGTTAAGATACATTTTAAAATACCCGATAACTTCATGTTGTTCAGTAATTATTTTTGAAAAAGAGTGGGGATGCTTAAGAATTAAAGCATTTACTTTTTTGAGTAATTGTTGGTTATTTTGTATCTTTCAAATAACGATCACGGATAACAGCGCGATTTCTTAAATTTGTATTTAGTTATAAATTACAAAAAGGGATACTCTTCCTCTACGAAGATCCGTTTTATAGGGGGAGGGAAGGGGGTTGCCATGAATTATGCAATAGTGGGTCTTAAATAAATGTACAGGAATTTTCAGGTCATAAAATCCGTAACTTGAAAATGTATAACCTTAAAATAAAGTTATAAAAAAAATCCGTTTGCCACAAGCAGATAATTAAAAACACACCAACTAGGCATTCGTAATCTATACAAATAAATAAAATTGAAGTGTCTGTTTGTAATTTCAAATTAACAGCTTTTTACTTTTTGCATTTAAAAGTACAAAAAGTACTTATATCAAAAATTCAATCTTTAAAATTTTTTGTCAGTGTTTGTGTTCCGACTAATCTCAAAAAAGGGGGGGATCGGTTTTCAAAATTCTTTCACCAATGGAAAAGCTACATTATAAACGAGTAACATAGGGTATATTTTATCCCTGTATTCCTACAAGAACGGGAACTACGCTTGTAAAACCGTGGGGCGTTGCTTGCGCCCCGCCAAGTTGCCGCAAGATTATGCATTTTGTCAATATTGGAAATTTTACTAACAATTTTCTCACATTTGTAACAAATAACTGAAGCAGTGTAATTTAACATCTTTAAAGCGATTTTTTAGATGTTTTTTTTAATTAAATGTCAAGCGTTTATTACGAAACGTTTATTAAATGTCAAACTCAAACTTTCATGAAATATTGCCAAGTTGGCTAAGAAATTCTCTTATTTTGACAATCCCAGAAATGTTAAAACAAATTTTCTTCCACTTTTTAAAGAGAGAAATGACAAAGTACAGAGTGTTTTTTTTCCAGGTATAGAAGTTTAAGTTGGCATTACTTTCCAAGATGGCGACCGATTTAACAGCTGTCAAGTGATTTATTCTCAGTTTGGTTTGGCAATTCATCATAAATAGACTCAGGCCTGAACAACGCTTTAAAATTGTGCAATTTTATTTCGAAAATAATGGTCGATTTTCATAAGCGAATTTTGTTTAGCGATGAAGCGCACTTCTGGTTGAATGGCTACGTCAACAAACAAAACTGCCGCATTTGGAGTGAAGCTAATCCACAAGTGTATGTCGAAACACCGTTACATCCAGAAAAACTGACTATTTGGTGCGCTTTGTGGGCTGGTGGAATCATTGGTCCGTACTTCTTCGAAAACGATGAAGGCCACAACGTTACAGTCAATGGTGATCGGTATAGAGCCATGATTACTAACTTTTTCATTCCTGAATTGAACAATCATGATGTCCAGAAGCTGTGGTTCCAACAAGACGGCGCAACATGTCACACAGCTCGTGCTACAATCGATTTATTGAAAGACACGTTTGGTGACCGCCTAATTTCACGTTTTGGACCTGTGAATTGGCCTCCAATATATCTTGTGATTTAACACCGCTAGACTATTTTCTGTGGGGCTATGTAAAGTCATTGGTCTATGCGGATAAGCCACAAACGCTTGACCATTTGGAAGACAACATTCGCCGTGTTATTGCCGATATACGGCCACAAATGTTGGAAAAAGTCATCGAAAATTGGACGTCCAGATTGGACTACATCCGAGCCAGCCGTGGCAGTCCTATGCCAGAAATCATATTTAAAATGCAATGCCAAAAGATTATCTTTCGAATAAAAAAAAATTCATGTCAATCGAATACATCATTGTTTTATTGCAATTTAAAGTTCTATACCTCTCAAAAAAACACCCTTTATTAGCAAATTGCCGGATATTGAACTTTGCAGGTAGTAGGGGTGCATTTGGAAAAGCCATGCTTTTCCCTTGGCCAACTATATGTAGCCTGTTCGCATGTGTCCAAAGTCCGAAATCTTCACATATTTGCACCTGACGGAAGAACATATAATATAGTATATAGTAGCATCTTTGAATAATATTCTGCTTTGAGCTCTTTTAACGAGAAATTATATATTAAACGTAGATACTTTCAACTTTTTAAAATATTATTGTGAATTTTTGTTAATTAATATAATAAAGTATGTTTTCAGCTTTTTAAAATAAGATCAATTTTAGAATTTTTAAATTTTAATGGTCCCAGTCAAGTAATAAATATCATTCATAAATATCATAATAATTATCATTTTATTTACTTTCTAATGATAATGACTTTAGCAGTTATTGAAAGATATCAACGCGAGCGAAGCCGCGGATAAAAGCTAGTGCATTCATAAATCTATTCGGAAAAAAATACTTAATTCTTGCCATTCATCATCAATTCATGTCCAAAATTTGTAGTTCTTAGAAAGAAATAATTCCCGTAATCCAGTTAAACAATTTCAATTAGAAACTCTGTAAATAACGATCTATTAACTTTTGATTTTGAAAAAATGTTTAAAATCATAACATTTAATTATGAATGAATCTTTTATTCGTTTTAATTTTGGAAAAAGAGCGACGAAAATTTTTGTCACATAAACAAAATATTTTAAGGAGCTACGCTTTACAGAATATATAAAATACTGAATAATATTACTAAAATTGTGACTCACATAAGAGCAGAATAAATTTACATTATGTTTTTTAAACTCTATTTGAAAAAAAAAATCTTCAAAAAATAAAGTTATTGAAAAATTTACGTTTCACTTTATAAATTTCAACTTCCAAATTCAACAAGTTCATCTATCTCTCCTTAAAATCTCGCAAAAATGGGTAATTTTCATTTAATAATAGTGTTAAAAAATTATTATTTATGAAATTTTGATTAACTAACAGATGAGATGTGAAGGTACAAGATGCCTTACGTGATAAATGTGGCAACATCAAAAAAAGCATTTTAGGTGTTGCCACACAAAAGAACAAAATCTTTAATTCAGTGCAAAAATTAAATTAAAAATTTAATTATTGCGTTATACTTAAAATTGTATATAGAACGTAAATGTTTTCCATAAACATTGAAAAATATTATATTTTAGGAACTTCTATACTAATGACATTTTAAAAAATAAAATATTTAGTTTTTACTTAACACATAGGTGATAGAAAAATACTAATGTAACACGGAAGAGAAATTTTTAAAAAAATCGTTTACTTGTTAAAAAATTTAAACATCTACAATAATAAAGTTTCAAAATATGCAAGTAAACATAAAATTTTACTTTTGACTTGTAATTTGAAAATAGTGTATTTTAAAAATGAACAAGTTTTTAAATTGTTGCTACAGCATACCAAAAAATTGATATCAATAAGAACATTTAAATATACATTTAGAATTAAAATCATGCTTATACTTCATTATTTATCTGCACTCTTTTCACTCATTTAATTGCAACAAACTCGGTTGATTGATTGTTTATTAACGTCGCTATTGGCATCGGACCGCGGAATTTTGAACCACGGTCACATTAACAAGAACGAAATTACAGCTAGCATCCCACTGTCCAAATTTCCACACCACGCTACTAGGAAAGAACTTTGAACCTCGATAAATTTAATGTAAATTGGCCCCTTTATATAGCAGGCTTCTACTCATTGTGGCACTCGAACCCACGATACGACGGCGGCCACGAGTTTGTGACCATCATCACATGGTTGCCGCGTTCTGAATCGAACTCGGAGACATCGAACTGCATATTTTTTTAATTCATTTATTCGGAAGATGGTGAAATCTCAGAAAGTAGATTTCTATGTCAACACTTCTTTTCTTTACATTTTCTATATCTCAGCAATTGTGCTCTAAATCCTACGTATCAACACACCTACTTAGTTTTAGTCAAAAATTGAGTCCGCGACAATGAGAATTTATTGTAATTCAAAAAAGCATGTATTCAAAGTGAAAATGATTTTCTGTCAGATCTTAAATACCAACCCAGGCACTACGTTCAATTACGTACGCACACATTGTATAATCATTAATTACTAAATAAGCTAACATTTTTCATGCTTGTAAGCAAAAAAAATTAATTTCTTACATGATATACATATATTGTGTGTGTAATTTAAATTTATCACCATCTCCCCTCCCCCTAATTCATTTTAACATGTTAGGTTTTTCAAAAAAAAAAAAAAAAAAAAAAAAAAAATGATTTCCTTTCACATTTGGAGATATTTCAACGAAAATTCCATTTTATATTTTTGTTTTCGTAAAGTGACATTAAAAAATGTGCATAAGGCATATGCTAAAAGAATTACGTAATTGGTTATGCATAACGATGGTTACATATAATTTTTATCCGACTTCAATGTACCTGCATTGGAAGGTCATTTTCATCGAATCTAACAGGCTTAGGGCTTTTATACAATAATTTTTTTAATCGCTCAACTATTTATTTGTTAGTCAAAATATTATGGGATCGAAGGGGATGTACTAACGACGGTTGTAAGACAAATAAAATCAGAAAAATACACCAATTATCTTTTGACTTAAGTTTTTGAAGAGCTATATTGTGTAAATGGTTGCATACAGAAGCTCACTAAACAAAAAAAAAAAAAGCTGAAACGCGTGTTTTATCACGTCATGAGGAGAAGGTCACAGAGGAACGCTCTCTCAGTCAAGGGTTAACAATGTATCTATACAGAAGGCTAATATTGCGATGGAGTTCGGAGATTACGTTTTGCATAGTTAGATTCCATAAATAATAGATTAGATAAATTACATAACATAAATTCCACGAAATTACAAAACCCTTATCTTATAGAAAATATCTGTCATAAAATACAAATGTTGCAATTTAAATATAATATCATCGGTCTAATTATCAGACTGCGTAACTCCATCTGGTATGCTAATTTGATACAATGAGGCAAGGCGCCAAGTTGTTGTTTATGTTCGCCAAGATAGGCCATAATATTACAATATGGTTTACTTTGATATTTTTATTGTGCGATAATGTGGTTGCCATGGGGATAACGTATATTAGGGTTAGTTTTTTTTCCCGCAGGATCTCTGCTCAGCAAAAGTAACACGTTGCTCAAATTTTGTGTAATGAATGCTTAAAATAGTGTAAATAATTTATATCTGGAAGCGTAATACATTAATACAACTTTCTGTTGTATTTATTTTATGTTAAAATCTTGCTCTCTCTACCACCTCTCCTTTCGGAATCTAGTGTTATTATGAAATAAAAAAGTAGTGATGACACTGATCGAGGAATACATTAAAAGCGGAGCGCACACTGTGGCATGGTGTAGACAAAACAAAGGGATTAAGGAATCGCGCCAAAATGCGCTTGGCGCGTTGCACTCCTACATCAAATCTGTAACGCCGGTGGAGTTACGCAGTCTGATAATTAGGTCGACGACATATCATTGAAGTAGCCAAAGTTGCGAACAAATTTAGAAAATACGTTTTGAAATATTATGTCTAAGAGAAACTCTTAGTCGTGGAATCGATTGATTGTATGTACTGTCTCTTAATCTTCACAATTTAACACGAGTTACAAATAAGTAGAAATCGAGGCTTAAATTTACAGTTCTCCAAAAAAATATGCCACTTTTCGAAATATGCAATACTTCTTCATGACTTCCAATGAAATATATTTTGCATATTACCCTGTGCTCTAGAACAGCGATTCTTAAACCTGTAGTCCGCGGAACCCAAAGCACCCTTTTAAATTATAAGGTCAGCGAAGGTTTCTTATTCAATGTTAAGATTTCTCTCTTTTACAGACTCTGAAAGGCCTCGTGGGAAAATTTAATGTTGTCACATCCTAGACTAGATCACTAACTTGCCTCCAATAAAATAATTCATCCAAAATATGCCTTGAGTTTCCTTTTCTTCCTCGGCATTCTCAACAACTCTTCTTCCATACAAAAGCTAAAAAAAAATCGAAATTATAACAAACCCATTGCATTAAAAACTTTGTAGCATTCCGATGCTCTCAAAGGTTTGAACTTTCAATTCAATTCAAAAATATTGCAAGCACATAACTGAATCGCGTTAATTTGAGAAAGCTATCAAATTTCATACTTCCCACCATCATCACATGCAAGAACTTTTGCTTCCTAATGGAGCTCAGTAAAAGCGGTATACCCGATTAACACACTGATTCTACGTATGTTGGTGATCTAATTTTTATTTCATCACAAACATCTATATTTCCTGCCAAGCTTAGAATATCACAAATGGTCCAAAAAGCAATTCTTTTTATGGATTCAACTTGTGCTTAATCACTCCTTACTCCCTTTTCCTCCCACCCAATTTTGACATAAAATTTCTTATCTCACATGATTACTTTCATACAAGACAAGAAATGTACTTTTCGTTTCCTTTGTTGTAGTACTATGTTTCCTTATCAAAAAGACCGTTTTAATTTTAAATTTTAATTCGTGAAAGCAACTCTTATTTATGGTTTTAGCTATTAAATAAATTTACCAAAAAAAATATTTTTTTTATAAACCAAACAGAACTTGTATTCTCTGTAACCTGATGATTATATCAATGAGTGGTGCTTCATGATCAATTATCCCTTATTTATGAATTTATACAACCTTACCAACAATTCAAATTTTTTAAATAAGGATTTTGATTTTGTTATGAGCCAATAATAGAAATGTAAATATGTAATCTATAGTAAAAACAAAGAACTAAATTAAGCAAAAGAACGAAAATCACAAATAGAACTGGAGGAAAACAATAGTGAGTGACAAACATAGGCGCTGACTAAATGTTAACGTAGGAGATAAAGTTATAAAAAGTTCATGAAGCGTGATTTTCTCTGAAAAGGTCTCGCATGCATTTAATTTGAAGTTTTATATATAGATAGCTATGGAGACGACAAATTCAGAAGGAAAAAAAGCGTTGACATAAAATGCCGCTGTTTGCAAGTCAAGTTAATACAAAATAAAGACTTCACTAATTGGAAACAAGTGAAAATTTTCCTGTATAAATCATTTTACAATCATTTATTAGTACAAAAGGTCTGTATGTAGCACACGTCCTTGGAGTTAAATATTGAAACAAGATAAATTTCTAAAAAATTGAATTTGGTTTAAGTGAAATATCAGGTGTATGTTAAATTTGGCGATATTTATGAAAATAACATTCGATAAATATTAATACTTTGGCGCTCTTTTTCGAAAATTTGCCAAAACCACGTTTCATTTTCAAAAGAGCATACATATATATATCACTGTTTACCAAAATATTTTTGAAAGATATAACTGTACCTTTCATTCATGCATATATTTTTAAAACTTCCATTTTATGCTCACGATTTATGGAGATAAAAAAAAATAAAATGAAGGATATATATTATTAAGAAATTGTTCTCTTAAAAAGCATTGCATCCAATTTAAACCATTAAGAAGTTATGTTATTAAACGAATAAAATGAATACATATAGAGATATGAAAAAAAGCGAAAAGTCGCAAATTAAATAATACAAATACGCATTTATAAATTTTTCAAAAAACAATGCCATTTAATACATTGGATAATCGCAACACATAAAAAAACATTTACTGTCTGAAACAGTTGAATGTTATTTAAAAAAAAATTTTACACATTAGTCAAAATCTTATTACAATAATTCTTCTAGTATACAAAAATCGTTTAAAATAAAACACTTCAAAAAATTTTATATATAAGTTACAAATACTTACTTCCGAAAAAAAATTAACACTATATTTATTCCTACGGTCACACCTGTGCTGCGAAAATATTCATCTTGCTAATCAAATTGACCAAGTAAAATTGGGGCAAGAACGCTAAGAGTTCCAAACGATTTTTTTTTTTAAATGGATCAAAAGAGGCCCACTAAGATCTTGGGAACTCAAAACTGTTCGCAAAATTTTATGGAAACCAGGTCACTGAGATTACAAGCCAGTCGGGGGCCACAAAATTTGTCACTCAATAGAATGTGTTCGGCAGTTGAGGAAATACAACGAATTTCGGAAAGGAAAGAAATTGAGAACGTGATGGTAATATACAAACCTATCATCATAGGGTAAGGAAATGCATGGTAGAATCGAAAAAGAGAAGGCAAGGTTTATTAATCATCTTGTAAAAACAGATAAGAGTAAATGCAACATCACAAATTTGGAAAAATAGAAGGAATTTGATTTTAAACCACCACCGCTTTTAATCCTCCCTTCGCACAAGAAATCGATTCATTCATTCACTCAATTATATTCAAAAAATTTCCTTTCTCTCATGTAGTTTTCAGATAAAAAAAAAATCAAGAATTTTCCAATATGCCTGAACTTATGGAATTAGCATTGTGAATATTATTCCATTAGGCCTAGTTTTAAGTAGTGAAAAAATGAACTTTTTTCTTGTAAAATTACTATAAGAATAATATCCTTTTGACAATATTCTGTGTCATGGCGTAACGGAGAATATCCGCCTCCTCCCCCCTGCAAAGTCCGGGTTTTGGGACCTAAGTCGGATTTTAAAAGGATTGCAAAATCCTAAGTACTTGGCGTCAATCCAGCTTTGCCCCCCTCGCGAAGTGGAATTGGGGGTTTAACGTTGCGTCACTGTCTCTGCATATCTAACAGTGTCAGGTCTTAGGTTCAGACTTTACAAAAGAAAAAATACACAGTTAAAATAAAACTTTAAAAAGATCATAAAAATAAGTACTATAGTAACAGCTTCAAAAAAAAACATTCATTTTAATAATTAATTTTGTACAATTTTTAATTGTTTTAAAGCAAGATTTCAGAATCACATATATAAATAAACTAGCCGTTACCCACCCGCTTCACTGGGTATTTCACGATGTTGTATATATATGTATACTATTTACATATATATTAATTATTGATATCTAGCATTAAGAATTCGATTGTATTGAAAATATATTTATAGCTGTTACACTCTCGCCCTTTGATATAAAAAGAACAAATTATAATATCTAATTTCTATTTATATCTAAAATAGAAGAAGAAAGATTTTTTTCGCTCACTTAACCTAATACTCAAGTGGATTTCCACCAAAGCAACTTTCAGTGGATCTCTACTCAATAAAATAAACATGCGTGCTAAATTTCAAGTCTAAATCTAACAGAACAAAAACGGAATTTTTATCATCAATACCTCGTTGACACCATTCTTAGCGGATTCCAATTCAACAAACGAAGCATGCAAACCAAATTTTATTATTATAGTCTTAGCAGTTCATAAACGGGAATTTTGTCTATCAATACGCCCTAATAATTCTCTCCGCTTCCCCCTGGAGTTGATTTCCGTAAAATCCATTCTTAGTGGAACTCTATTCAACTAAAGAAAAAAAAAAGTGCTCAACAAATTTCAAGTAAATCAGTTAAATTCAAAAACATGAATTTTTCTATAACACGCCTTAATCCCCGCAACCCCTCCTCTGGGGGTCCGTTTTCGGAAAAATCTTTGTAAAAGGAACTTTATTCCATGTACGGAACATACCTTCTAATTTTCAAGCAGGTGGTTCTATTAGTTGAAAAGCGGTAATATTTATCTATTACACCCATTAATCCCCCTCAGTGACCCTTGGGGATCAATTTTCCCCAAAACTATTTTGTAGCGCATCTCTACACCATGAAAGGAATTCGCTTATACCAAATTTTAAGACTGTACGTCTAATAGTTTAAAAATGGAAATAATTATCTATAACGCCCCTTAAGCCCCCGCAACGCCACTTAGGAAACGATTTTATCAAAACCCATCTTATGACAGATCACTACTCAGAGAATGGAATCAGCTTACTAAATTTTGAGATTTTACGTCTAATAGTTTAAAAAAAGAGTTAATTGCTTATAACGCCACTTGGGAGTCGATTTTCACAAAACCCATTCTGTAGGGGATCTGTACTCTATGAAAGGAATCCGCTTACCAAATTTCAAGACTGTACGTCTAATAGGTTAAAATTGGAAATAATTATGAATAACGCCCCTTGTGGAAGTCGATTTTCGTAAAAATCATTATGTAGGGAATCTACTTTATGAAAGAAATCTGTGTACAAAGTTTCAAGACTGTACATCTAATAGTTTTTTAATGGAAATAAATATATCTATAACGCCCTTGGGGTTCGAACTTTGCAAAATCCGTTCTTAGCTGACGTCTACTCCATGAAGGGAACCAACCTACCTACCAAATTTCAAATATGTAGGTATAATAGTTCTGGAGATATCGTGATTAGTCAGTGAGTGAGTCGCTTTTCTCCTTTATATATATATAGATAGATCAAGAATTAACAGATGGAATGAATTCGTTTTGTAAAGGCTCTGCGTAAGCATTTTATTTAAACAGCTTTCTCATAATGAGACAGGCAACACAAAATAGAAAGAAAATATGGCAAATGCTAGTTATTCCACATTATCGTTCTGAGAAACTAGGTCTCACAAATTTATTTTTTAAAAAATAAGTACAAAAATTGCGCATTTTGAAATCACAGTAAAATTACGTTTTAGAGTTATACATGCATTATATAATTTAAAATAAATGCATTAACTATTTGAATAAGAGTTTTGGGGGAAAGAGCGCAACGAACTCATTATTCATGAAATGCGAGTCCTACAAACCAGCTATAGAATGACCTAAAATTAATAAAAACTTAATAAATAAAAAAAAATTTAATCCATGCTTACTCTAAATTTTTTAATTACATCTTAATACTTCAATTCTATTCCCAAATATCAAATTGCTCGAGTGAGGTTTCTCGATATCTACAAGATGAGCAATTTGATAACATTAGTTTCCAATCGAACATATAAATACACTTCAAATAAATGAATATTCCTACATTACATGTTACTATTAAATACAGAATGGCTTTAATATACAAGAATGTTGAAGGTCCACCTTAAACAAAGCAAATTTTCCTTTTAACTTCGTTCTAAGTACTGGGGCGGATTTTGCCCTTCTAAACAAACTATGATCAAAAGAAAAGATAACACTAATGAAACTTCACTCCCCTAACTTACATGCCATATCACGCGAACTTAAAAGTCGAATTTAAATTAGTGCATAGCTTTAAAGTTTTATACGACAACTTACTCGATTCATTTTTTATTAACTGCAAGAAAAATAGTTCTAATGAATAAATATTACACAGTTTAAATTCTAAAAGCAATTTTATCTAGGTTTTTTTTTTTTGTACCCTCCGTTAAAACTATTAAACCATACCATTGTGTTCGAGATTAAACCTTATATTAAGTACATCCAAATTCATAAAAAATGCATACTTTCAAACATACATGAATTCTAATAAAAGCTATTCAAATAATGAATTTATATATTGACAGTTGCTCTTTGATAAAACATATCTTAAAATGTTCCATAGTTCATTATTATAGGCAATGTAATGATTAAACAAGTAAACTTTTGATACCGACAAAAAAAATATACTGCTTATTCAAAAACGAAGGTGAATTAACAGTTTTATTAGCTCTTTCAGAGACATTTATTATGAATTAAATAAACCAATTTAACAAATAAATAAGAACTAATTAAATAAATGAAAATTATACTGGCGACATTTGACAGTAAAATTTTGAGTTACGAAGAGAATGATGAATATATTGGACTGAAGAAGCAACAAAAAGTACAGTATGAGAAATTAAACAATTTAATAGAATTTCATGAGATTTTGGAAGGTATGTTTTAGAAACATAAATCAGACTTAGTAAAAGACCACGATGTGAAAACAAAGCACTATTTTGAAACAAGCCAACAGTATAGCTCTTTTATGTCAATGGTTTATATGTGCACTGATGAATAACAGTACAAACACGTGTGGGGCGTTCACCTACGATTAATTCTTTACGAGCGCAAACATTCAAAAAAAATTATAAGCATTTTTCTACAATTTTACTCACCGAATAGAATAACAAAAGGTGCACATGATTCTTTTACTATAATGAATTATAACTTAATGCAAGTAACAGAGGTCGCTATTTCATGCATACACGGATCATTTCAGATAAAATGCAATTCATTATTAATATATGAACCATAATGAAAAGGGTCTCACTGTACACTTTTCTCTGGTAAAACTACTGTGCATGTTCTTTGTACAATTGTTTGATTCAAATTAACTTTCTCGCCATCTCGTTTTGAATCAGGAAGCAAATGCTATTATTCCCTAGTACACAATTAGGAGCATAAATTTTAGTGTTCAAAATTTTCTAACTACCCTTACTATTTTTTGCTTTATAACTGTCATTGGATTTAATTCTTTAAAACGAAATTTATTCGACAATCTATGCTTTCATTTAACACGAATTTACATTAACAGCAAATTTTGCAATTAATAAATTACATTCAAACAAGAAGGTCATGATTATCATGAGTTTTTTTTTTTTTTTTTTTTATCATTTTACTATTCATACATCACAACAGTTAAAAATATTTCTCACTAACCAATAAGAATTCGATATGATATGCAAAAAAACTAAAAATTTAAGCTTATAAAAACTGTCAATTTAATGGAAATCCCATTGTTACTAACCAATTAACAACAAAATTTGCTACCTAGATAATGAAAACATGTTGAATTAGAATATGAATGAAATTAATCGAATGATCAATCTACCAAAAGAAATTTGAAACAATCTAAAGGCATGTTATTTCACTTAACACATATTACACAGAAATTTAAATTTTCTCATAAAAGGCAATTAACTAATTGCAGCAAGAATGGTTTAACATTTTTCAAAAATAATATGAAAGTTTAGTATACGTATCAAAGTATGCCAAAACAATTGTTTAACAGTGAGTGAATCAACATTTTAATTTTTCTACTACAATAGAAATTTTCAGAGATGACACACTGATAAACAATCAAATTGTTAAATTTAACGCACTGTTCCACGCACACAGATTTACTAATATTTTTTATATCATTTAAAAAATACAGTGCTGTTCCAAAAATGCATCCATCCCGTCAAAGGATGAAGTACGAAAAAAACTGCAGTTAATTTTATAAAAACCGTTAGAATACTACGCAGTTTTCCGAAAAAGAAAAAATATATAAAAAAGCTAGAATATGAGTCCAAAAATAATTCAGCAGTAAACAGAGAAAGAAAAAAAAAACACTTCAGCGCCTAGCAACTGCGTTATAGATCTCGGCAAGTATTATTCACGAATAGGATCACTTCCATTTCGAAAAAGTCCAAGGGTAGACAGGTAGAAAGGAAACTGGAAAGAGGGCAAATGCAAGACAGGATCGATAAAAACAGACCGAAGTGCTTCGGCCTCAGCCAGCAAGGGAACGAACGAGAAAGGAATAAACACGTTTCCCCAATGTAGAGGTACAACCGACTGCCGCATTAGCAGTTGGGCGGGATTTCTATACATACACATCTTTCCACGTAAGCGGAAAAAGCTATGCCCGACCGACTTAACTTCAAAGCTGCCATTTTGTGCCAGTTCATTCTCATTTCAGTGAAGTCCAAGAGTATCAGAGGATATATTTTATTCTAAGAGAAACCATTGGATGGATAAGAATTGATGCAAATATCTGTTGTTTCGAAGCTACTCGCAAAATCTCTTTTATTCAGTACATTGGAATCCGTACTTTCGTCATTGTGTGTTTTAGAGCAGCTGTAATCTCAAAATTCTTAGTGATTGTCAACGCCATAGCAACAGAGCTATTACAGAAATGAATGCGCAGATAGCATTTATATGAAAGTACGCTTGAGACGAATAATAAATGGAATACACATCATAGGGAAAGGGGGAAATTGTAATTAATACCTGCTGTACAAAATATTACAACTTTATTTCAAAAATTGTTAATTCATATATAAATGCAATGAAAAAAATACTAAAAAGATGTTAAATAAAGAAAAAAAATGGGATGCTGACCATCCGTATGGCAAAGGTAAGTGCTTATGGTAAGTTTAAAAATGGTTTCAACCTCTAAATATATTTCTTCAGAAGTTAAAAAAATATATTGCGTCTACTTCACTTATATACAGAGTAAAGACCCAATTTTTGAGACACTAATGTTTTTTTTAATGAAAATGTGTACATGTTTTCAAAAAGACATAGTAAAGAATGATGAAATAATATTTTTAGCCTAAGTGCAGTTACAATGGCAAATTATTTCTTCAGAAATAACATGTACTTAATTTAATGCTTTTTAGTTAAAAGTCGCGCGATTCATAAGTAAACCTTAACGAATTATCCAAATTTATCTTAATACAAAATTAACTAACAGAATGTAAATATTAGTTTTATAACGAAGCTCGATAAAATTCCTGCAAGAAACAATAAATGACTAAACTTTTATATGATCGTTAAAAATTATGAATTTTTCTTATTTGCATTAATATTTAGTGACGCATATGTATAAACTTATTGTGTGTGTGTGTGGTAAACTTACTTATTTAAATTATACATCTAGAAAAATGTTACGTCTCTCTCTCATCTAATTATTACTGATAGAGGAAAAGATCGATCACCCAAAATAAAATTATTTGGTTTAAAATTCCCTTTCATAGTAAACATTTTTAGGCACTGTTATAAAACTAATGAACTAAAAAGTTATTTATTTAAATTTATCGTTTTGATTCATATAATTCGTCGGTTATTACACTTAGAGACTTGAAGCTTTCTAAGTGACAATATATATAGAGAAAGAAGCAAGAATTCTTTTATTTTTTAAACTGACACATCCATAAAAAATTTCCTGTATTTTAACTGGAATTCTACATATGAAGACTGCTTTCGTAACACTGTACGCACATGTTCCGGTAAGATACTGTATTTACTTTTAATTCTGAAAGAATTTATACACTTTGTTAAATAATTTTAACATTCGCACTTCATGAAGAAAGTGTTTCTATATCAATCCAATCTAGTAGCAGCTAATTTCAACATAAAAAAAATGATTTTTATATTTGCTAGTAAAAATAAAAAATTTACGAAAGCAAGTTACTTTGTTTCTTTCTGACTTTTTCAGCAGAGCATGTTTGTTAATGCTATCATAAATATTATACAATAGCAATGAAAAAATAATGGAAGCCTTAAGCTATACCAAGAATTATAAATTCCTTTGATAACGATCACTACCAGAAACTTATTGAATGCTAGTCTTATGCTTTACTGATACTGCAATCCAACACTTTTCATAGTGAATCGATAACATCCAGATAATTCTATGATTAGGATAAGAAGACACAGATATGGCGCCAGACACTTCCTTTTCATCAACGCAAAACCTTTCGGCTACGCGCAATGCATTCTGGGCATTAACAAAAATTCTCACGAAATAGCTAGAGGGGGTTAGAAAATAGGTGGGGGGAGATCGCCTAGTACTGCTCTTTTTTTTCTTTGTTCTCGTACAAGCTCTCTGATTGGTTGATAGGGTCAGGTTATGCCACTTTTGAAGCCCAAAAGTGGAGGTTTCGCGCCGCCATGTTTAAATTTTTATGACGTGAAGCTGGGAAATTTAGTTGAAACAAAATTTAGGGAGACAGTAAATTTCACATTTTTCAAATATTAGTAAAATAGTTTATTTTCCCTCTCATTTATCATTTTGATGTACCTCAAAGCAATTTCTTAAATTTATTACTATAAATAATACGTATTTTTATTCATCTGGTAGATGTACGAGTTTTAATAGTTAAAACAAGAAATAATAACGAATTAGCACAAAATATCAACGTTTAGACTGCTAAAATCTGAGTAATTTAACTAGATTTATAATGAAACAATCACATTCCACAAAACTATTTTATAAAACTACATAATGTCTCGAACAATAAGCACTGAACTGGTGACAGAAAATACACTTTCGAGCGTTTGTTGATGTCATATAATGGAACCCTCTTACAAATAATAAAACCGATGATAATGAAGTTATTAGCAAATTTAAAATAATCTTGATTCTTTGACAAATCAGCTTAAAACATTACAGATGTGTTTCTAAGACGGTAGCGACGATCAAACGTAATCAGCAAAACCGAATTCGACGAATTGGCTTGTTATATTGTAAGAATTAATGAAATTTTCGAATATTTTTTTGTGCGGTTTTTATCAACCGCACAAAAACACGTTCAGCTGTATTCGTAAATAATATCTACACATTTATTCTATGACTACTATTATTTATTCTTTTCTAAGCTGTGTAAATGCCATTTGGAAAAGGCTTCCATACATCCCAAGAAATACCTGTAACAATTTTGTACATTGGAAGCGGGAGAAACAATAAGTATAAAAGCTGGGTATTACAAACATCCAATTCTTAAGTAAACTATCAAACGAGTTCAATATTGAAACTATACTAATAATGTAATAAAAAAATGTAAGGATTCGTTTCAATCAAGAAAAATGAAGTATTTGTTGATATAAGATGTAATGATTTTTATTGTAACTAAAAGTTTTCCAAAACAATCTTAAACATTCTTTAATTACTAGATGTAATGTTTTGAAGTTTAATTTAATTATATAAGATACAGTACGTAGATTCTTATTCATAATAAAGGAGAGAGTAGTAGTAAAAAGAGTAATGAAATTTTTTTTTATAATTATCTAATGTTTTATGAAATAAAACTTTCAGCATATAACATAAAAAATATTGACGAATAATATAAATTACAAAAAAAAAATAAAAGCGTCACTAATAGTAATAAAAATATACGAAAAAACAATGTCCTCGATCAACATTATTAATTTTGAATACACGCTATAATAATCACATAACATTTCCTCCGTCTTTAATTTCTGAATATTTCTTTATATACAAGAAAACCGAAATATATTTTAAAAGTAAATTTTCTCCCGCAAATATGAAAACGTGTCACTGCAGGAACTTAAAACTGACTATGTTCTGTTATGATTATAATTAACAGACAGAAAACAACCGAGATATATATTATTTTTTAAAAAATGTTTATCTTTTATTATTTTAATTTCATTTTTTACAGCCGAAACTATATCGACGATGTAAAAATTTAACCATCGTAAAATTAGTACAGCTTTAAAAATAATAATAAAGCTAAACAATATTATTTGATTATCGAAATGTTTGGATGTGTTGAAAACTTTACGACTAACTGCACTCCGATAAATAAACACTGTTTAGTATACCAATGATACATAAAATTCTAACGGACTGCAAATTTGAAATTCACATGAAAGTATTTGTATAATAATTGAAGAAAACGTTGAAAATTATTTCACGTTAAAATACAAAATTTGTGAACATAATGCCTCACTTAGTAATAACTATTCTATCCAAGACCATTATTAAAAGGATGAATATTCGTAACAAGAGCAGAAATAAATTCAGAAAACAAAAGGAAGTGCGTAATAAACCTATACCGTTATAAATCCAGGGAAAGTATTACCAGGCATTTGTTCCAAATTTTAATCAAAAGGCTAGTTTTTACCACTTGACGCATAGCATTACCGGATTTTTTTTTTTTGGAACACCATTCTTAAAAAGAGGAAATAATTATTAACTGAAAATAATAGTCCGGTACCTTTTTTATTTAGAATTAAGAATTTTTTGTACATGAAGAAATGGAACGCAACTGAAATTTTAAGGACAGCAATACCTTTCGTTAACGTTAAAAAAGTTAGGAACAAAAAACTCATTTCTTTTATATAATTGTATCAATCTAAGATCCGTAAAACTGAACGAAACGCTATAATTCCCCCCACACACATATATTGCAAAACTTAATTTCTTAATCCAAATTCAACGTGCAGTAAAACTACAATTTTGTATTTAAAATTAATCCCTTTTTTTCCGTATGCTGATAAATATATATAATGAAGATATTACTAAATTTGGGAATATTTTTTACAAGAAACTATAAATTGTGAAATGGACGAAACAAAAATTTTAAAAACTGAACGGGGAGAAAAGCGTTCTCATATCTTATACCACAGCTCAAGACACCCGGTGTGCCCAAAATTTTATGTTTATTGCCATTATTAATATTGTTAAGTTCCAGAATTTAAATTTTATTTTTAAAAAAATGGATTTGAACAACCTTCTATTTGCATCTCACCTTCACAATATTATCCTTTATATATTTGATGCAAACCTCCCGTCTTTATAAAACGACTGTCAAATAGAACTATAAAAGTATCATTTCTTAATTCATGCTAATTCAATCAATTTCTTCACTGTTTATATTTTAAAATTTTTTTAAAATTCTGGGGAAGGGGCTGAACAATTTCTTCACTATTTATATTTTAAAAATTTTTTTACAATTCTGGGGAAGGGGCTGAACTTAAGTCTAAAAATATGCAAGTTGTGTGGAACAGTTAGAATACATTAAAAGGTCAAGAATTGTTGTACTATAATAGCAGATGAGAGTTATTGTGATAGAACAGCCTTTATTAACCGATTTTTCTTCGCGCTTTTTTAATAACTAATATAGTTTTAAGTTTAGCGGTATAACTCTTGAATTGGAACACAACTTCTTTTACAGATATGTTCCTAAGGCTAAATTGTCGTATGGTTTTGACATAGTTAAATATTGTAAACTTTCACCATCAGTGAAACTATTTAACATTTAAATTCGTACGAGTGATCAGTTCTTCATGAACCACAGTTAATAAGCTTTAAATTCAAATTCATGAGAGCGACCAAAATGCATACATATAAAGATTTTTTTTAAAACAATCTAAATCTAAATTCCTTCTACATTAATTGTGAGAAACTGATTTTAATATTCTGTATGTTACAGAAAAAATTGAGCATTTATTGAATGTTCCAAAGATTTACGAACAGAATATGATTCACGGGGGTTATGTGTACATATTAATTACGAATAACATTTTTTAAATCTAATTCATCAATATAAGGCTGGATAATCTTACGCGAATATGAAAGCTAAGGTCTGATAAAATGGAAAGTATTTCAAACGTGAAGAATAACTAAAATTGAAAAACGGAAAAATAATTTGAAACGTATATAATAAAAGAATGTAATATTTATTGATACATCACAAATTATGAGAAAGAATATTTAACTAAAAACAAAAGATAAATAGCACGTAGATTGTAAGCCACATAGCAACTTAAATTTGGAATTACGAAAAAGGCAGTAAAAAACTAACATAAATATACGCAGTACGATAAATTTAAACGACGTACAAGGCTAAGAACACTACTTAAGAAAACAGCAGTTTTCGAAGAGGCATTAAAGAGGGGGCATAATCCTTATAGAGGAGGAAAATACAATTTTAAAAAAAAATCTAGACGAGACTACTTGCAAGGTCACCTCTAACCACGTCAGGCACAGCAAACAATGACAAGGGGTTGCAAAGCACAACGACGCGGTTGGGGATCAGAAAAGGTGTTCAGGCAGGTATGGCTTCGCTTCAAAAGAGAGCAAGCTATTTTTTACTCCTCTATTTTGGTCTAAGTAGATGTTCAACGGACCGTCTCAACCTAAGTTTTATTTTTGTATTAGAATACCATGTTTAATCACTAGCAGTAAAACAGATTTTAAATCGTAATTTCATTAAAAAATAAATGAATTTTAAAAGATAAGATTAATTCATAAGCGGAAAATACAAACTTTGATTCTGAAATATTTTCAAAATCCATGCAATAACATAATTTATCATAATCAATTTATATACACATAAAAACATAAAATAAAATGAATGTTATTACTTACTCATTTTCCCTTTATACGCCAACAAAAAAAAAGAGAAAAAAAATTATTTTAATTTCATTTTAACATTATTTAAAAAATTTAGAGCAAATTTCATTTTGCATAACAAAAATAAAACACGACAATTATTTATTCATTGATAAATATTGAAAAGAACAGAAAACTTTACATCAATTTTATACAAGAACATCGAGAGTTAAAATATATTTATAAGTACTTGTTCTTAAAACTGTAGTAGATTAGTGAAATGCATTATAAATATCTGTGTGACATCTTTTATCTACTTAGAAAAATCATATGACATTCAAAATGTCAAGTGTGAAGCAAGGCATCTGTGTAGTCAGCATTACAATTGCCTAAGAAATAAAAATGATCATCAGAACTGTTAAAAATCAAAAACTAATAGAGAAAATATAACATACAATTTTCACGGCTGTGACTGAAGAAATATTCAACATTGCATACATACTTTAAGTTTTAAAATGCATTTCAAAACAAAACACGGCCCTGTGCACAACTGAAAATTTCACACCGTTTCAAATCGATACATTGATTTGTTGTACATCACTACTCAGTTCAAATAATCGGAACACACAATTTGAGTATAAAAATTCCTTCAAACATTATACAGCAGATATTTAACACATACAGGCTTGATTGTTTTGATTTTTATTTCATTCGACACCATTTAGAAAGTACCTTTTTTTTAAAAAAAAAAAAAGAATCTTTACAATTTTAAAATAAGTTACCAGAATAATAAGAGTAAAAATTTTTTTTATTTTTTTTAAATTGGAGCAATGAGTATAATATTCGCAACAAATTAAACTTCGCTGAAAATACTTTTATATAGCGGCTGCAGCTCCGGCCACAACACAGCTCTACTTCACATCAACAACACAAACAACTTTAGCTCCAGCAATTTAATTTAATGGTCACAATCACTTCTGTAAATGATTATTTAATTTCTTTAAATTACTATCTGTTTAATTGTTATAATTTATTTAATTATTTTACTATACTACCCCTCAATCATGGCAAATCATCCTCTAATGCTCAACAACAACCTTTAAGATAGGGGATTAAGAACTCTTCAGAGATCATGCGCCCCAATAACCATTCAACTACTTTTATATATCAGTCCAAAAAAATACTTGAATTCAAAAATATAACGGCTCATTTTTTAAAAAAAAAATGGGTATACACGCACATTTACTATTTATTTCAGTGTCTTATGATAAATATATTCACAGTAAATTTACTATAAAATGACAGAAGAACGCAAAAACAAAGTCCACATGCTACAGTTTAAATATCTAAAAGCATAAATGACACTGCAAATAAAATTAACAATATTTCCGGGATCAAATAGCGTACTGGCGACGCAAAGAATTTCACAAGAAAATTTCATTCCCATCTCGTTGTTACTTCCCTAAACAAAAATGAACTGGCTCACTTTCAACTTTTCGCACAGCGCAGAATCAAGCTCACCGCATGCTATGAGTTCATTTTCTTCCTGATGAGTGGGTATTGCAGTTTTGAACAAGGAGGTTTCGGAATTAAAAATAAAAGCAGTATCGCTGGTACGATATTTTTACACACCAACATTTTAATCTATTTGTCCAAACCACAAAACAGTATGAGTGGAAAATTTTTTGAAATTATTTTGCAATCGATGGCATTTGTCAACTAAATATTTTAACTTTGGAGTACGATATAACTTCCTCTGGCCATCAATTTAGAGGACAAAAATTCGTTATTCCCCGTTCAAATACTAGGTTAACTTTAAAATAACAATATAAATAAATTCATCTGATAGAAATGATCTCATTAGTTAAAAGATCGTTCGTTTAAGAGTTTTACTATTTTGTTCATTTAAATATTCGACAAAACTACTCATTCGTGTCTTTAAGAAAATTTAGAGGTGAAATAGAATTAAATGAAATTTCATACAACTGCGAAACTATACTCAACAAAATTAAAAAATAGAATTAAATAAAATTAGTTTTTAAAATTTCCGCTGGCCACATGAAAACATGCTTTTATCTAGCCACAACATAGGATTCTTAATCAAAATGAAGGGCTTTCCGTACTACAAAATTCTGTCCAATGAAAATTTATTTAGAATATATATTATACATATACAAAAAATATACTTTTTCTGCTTTAATAAAACAAATATATGACAAACTAAAATTTCATATTGCTTCCCACAGACGAAAAAAATTAAAGTTAAATCCTTGTACAAGAACATTTTCCAGCATACGTTAGTCAATTTTGAAAGTAATTAAAATATATTTTTAAAAAACACATGTTATTTTTTTGAGAAGCATATTCGATCAGTGTTACCAACAACTATTTGATACGATTAGTTTCAAGTTCATTATAAAAAACTCAAAAATAAATATGAAAAACAAGTAATACGTTATAAAAGTATCCAAAAATATCAGGCAAATATTTTCGCAATTTTAATTTCTTTAAATCGTTTCAAATACTTTGTACAGTGTAAAATTCGGCTTATTTTTTAAAAAAACTTTACAATTTATACTGGTAGTTCATTAACTGTTTCCCTACTTTAGTGCAACAAGATACTACAAAAAAAAATTATTCAACACCGGAAAAGGAAACTGGAGGGGGATAGAAAAATACAACAAACATCCTTCTGCTAGGCTGCACGTGACCCTTTTTTGGAACAAAGGAAATGCCACATTTTAACTGGCATGAGTTACTACTGCTGCTTGCAGCACTACACCATACGTTTTCCCCCTTACTCCGTTTATAGATTCAAATTTGTAAATATTTATAGAAAAAAGGTTAAAATAAATAATCACATAATTTTAAAGAAAGAAAATTATGAAACCAATTACTGCTTCATTCTTTTCATATTAGCAAGGTAAGCTAAGAAAAACAAGATTAATTAAGTTTTAATTACTCTCTAAAAAAGAGAGAACTGAATCTCTCTCTGGCTCCTTTACAAAATAATGGGGTATGTAATTATGAGTGGTATCCAAATATTAAACCCTGTAGATGAATTTCCTCTGGAAATTTTAACAATGAACGGGGGGAAATTATGAAAAATGGAATTTTTTTACCAAATTTCAATATTTTACTCATTTATTATATAATTAACATTAGGCTTTGATGTACAAATTCCTTTCACTCAAAACCGCCATTCAAAGAAAATGTTAGAGGACAAACTGATTTCGAATCTTTGGATAAATATATTTGAGAAAAACTTCGTACAAAAATAATATGTGCAACATATATTTCGAAATATATAATTTATCGTTATATAGCCATTCTGAAAATATAAAATTATAATCAACACGACTTATGTAAACGCACTAAGGGATACCTTAAAAAATATATCCATAGAGCCACCATATAGGAGAGAAAAGGGCTTTTGAAATTTTTTAAAATTTTAACAGAAAATCACAACGACATCAATTCAAAGTATTTACAGCTAAAAAGAATTAAGAGTTTATTGCGGAATTTTAAATTAAACAAAAGTTTCAGAATGAATAAATATTCAATTGCCTTTAAAAAAAACAAAATTTTAAAAAATTTATGCAACTAATATTTATTTCTTTTCACAATCCGAAGAATGCATTTGAATTTTAACAGCCGTTGCTTCTGAAATCCAAGAGTGCTATATTTTATAGTTCGCTTACTTGTCATGAATTTAGTAGATTATTTCTGTCACGTTTTAATGATATTTTTTACCGTTATGATCTTTAACCAATTCGATTTACTTTTTATAACTATTACTTCAAGTACGAAAACATTAGAACTATATTAAGAATTTTTAAAATGTGTAAGAACCTTTAATCTCTTCACACAGTAAAAAATTAATTACCTTAAGTATTATATTGACCATTAGGGGTATATTTTATTCACAGGGGGGAGGGTATGACATGGGAAATTCATTTGGGGACCAAACTTTGTGTAACAAGCTCTTTTAGGGTGTTCAAGCCTTTAAAGTAGTAGTAGCCCCGAATGGACAGTGAAATCGGAGAAATTATCCTTCGAAATTTATACTTAGTTTACATACAAATAAGTTTTAAATACCTACAGCGACGCAGTAGCTAATGCTGTATCGTATCTGCGTACAAGGCGATGGGATAGGGTACGAGTCACCCGAGCTACCAGCAGACTTTTTAATCAATTCATTTCATTATATCTACAATTAAAATGGTTTAATAAATATTAAATGATCTTTTGTATAATTATTTTCCAGTTTAAAAGTAACATAAATACTAGAATTAATGTTATTATAATATTAATATTTATTATGTAAATATATATTAAATGATATATAATTATGTGTAAAAAAGTATAAAATAGTTACTATAATTATATTGTAACTTATATAGTATTTATTAACCTTTTTAAATAAATTTATTTAATTGTAAAAATAATTACATGAATTGATTAAAAAGACAGCTTGTCGCTCGCGCGACTCGAACCCTGTCCGATCACATTGTACGCAGAAATAATACCCCGCCTAAGCTACTGCAGGTAATTAAATTTATTTGTATGTATACTAAGTACAAATTTAAAAGACTATTTTCTCCAATTTGATTGTCCATTAGGCGTTACTACTTAGAGGGTTCAATACCCTAAAGGAGTACTATTACACAAAGTCTAGTCCTCAAATGAATTTCCCTTGTCGTACCCTCCCCATGTCAGTTGAAGGAGTATTTAATAGTTCGTATTCAAAATCTTTTAATTTTTCTATAATCTTACAAAGCAAAATTTTAAAATAATTACTAACACATTTCACAAACGTTAATTTTAACCCACTTAACAAAACTTAATTATATAGTAAATAGATATATATATATATATATATATATATATATAAGCACTTTTCCTCATAAAAAGGATATTTATTTTGATTAACTGCCACAATTCAAAAAGAAAACAAAAACACGAAACAGTTCCCAAATTTTAAGGTAATCATTAACTAACATAATTTATGATGAGAATATTTGGTAACTAGCATTGATCCCTTAAATACGTATATTATGCCAGAGATTTGTTGACCAGCCAACGGCGTATAATTTTTTATTTAAATAATCAAAATTCAACCTAGAATAATTTAATCAGATATCATCTATTCATAAAAAGGGGATTTTCCATAAATATTTCCTGTAATATTTCCTGTAACATTTAAACGAATTAATCTCAGGTAAAACAGCAGTGCAATGATTTCAGAAATTATATATTTGTCTTACTGTTTAGTTATAAAAGCACAAAAAAAACCCGATTCTTATTGCAAAGTCCACATGTGGTTTCCCGTGCTGTCTCTTCAATTTTATTTTCCATGCTCCATTTTCAAAGCCTTGGTTCAAAAACTTTCCATCCACCAGAGCCTTGAAAACTTAAAATATTTCTTACCTACTTTATCTCATTTTTTCATGACTTTTAATCAAACCTAAAAATGAATTCCAAAAATCACTAAATGGCCACACAATGGCTGTAATGCAATTTCAAATTATTACCGCAATGTTTTTTTTCTCGCCCGTAATATGCTTTTGAATGTTTAGTACACAAATTCAACAAAAAAAAATTACTATTAGCTTGGGATCTTTTTTTTTAGACAAATGTTAGCCTCTTTTTCAAAATGAACGGCTACACATAATGATTCAAATGGAGAATAAAATAGTGACGCCGAATGTACAGGTTTATCAAAATAAACAAAGCCAAACGCGTTTGAAAAGATCTGGAAGGGAGGGGGGAGAAGTCATTTTCCATGCATTGCCCGCAGGAGACTACATCATTGCGTCTCGTGCAGGCGATTCACGTTTGCAGAGTTCATTGCCCCTTGTAAAGAAGCGAAATGCATTTTTGAAAGGCAAGAAAAAGTCTAACCAACCAGAGGTGGCCTACTTCCGATACGCCGCCTTTTTACCCTTTGTCCACCACTTTCAACAAACGTTTGCGAAAGACCTAAGGAGAAAAGGAACAAACGTCAGGATTGCGCAAATTTTTTGATGTTGAGACTCTTAGCGAATCGGCGTGAGTCACGAAAAAATGGCGAAATCGCCTGGAATAATTGGAGGGGGACGATCTAATTCCATGCTTGAAAAAGCTAACCTGCTGATAGTATTGGAATATGTATACACAAAGACGATTATCGACGAAATATGTTTTTTCTAAAGGGCTTAAGAATAATATACTGTTTGGGCAATTGATTGATGGATTGAATATTAACGTCGCACTGTTCAGCTACACGAGGGCTTTTACTGTTTGGGCAAACTTATGTAGTTAGGTATTCAGAAAAAAAAAATGAATGGGGAAAAAAAAGGGACTGAAGACACAATTTAGAGCTATTCAAACGACTCGAACAATGCAAATAACTACATGCTTTTTACACACGACTGTTTTAATATACGAATTCTAATTTTAAGGACAATCTGTAACAAAAGTACTTCAGTACCAGCGATCTGCATCTGAATGGTCCCGAATTCACATTATGAAATCAGAAAAACTTAAGTTGACTGAAAAAAAAATATAAATGTTTAAAACAGTTTATAAACTGTTTTCGAGAGAAGGTGTTCCTGTAATCTAAATAAAAATAAAATTTAGAAAAAATTTATATATTAAATTACGGTATTAACAATTAATCATTAAATGATCAGTGCTAATATTAAAACCTTGTTTTACTATTTCTTAACAATAAGGCAGCTCATAATATTGTTTAATAATAACAATCTGTGTCAAACAAAATAGTTCGTACAAATAAATACTGTACAAACCTGCTTGGGAAAAAAAAATTTAAAAAGAAACACCATTTTAACTTACTTTAGCGTCGTCTTCATACTAGCAAGAGTAGTAAATCCGGGGGTTACCTGAGACAATAATCCAATTGAAAAATGGTATATATCCAAATAGTAGTGATATCCATGAGCATAGCCAACATGTGTACATCCATAAAAACAAGGAAATAATCCACACGGTCGGTATATAGTACACACGCGAATAGATTATTATCACTTGGTAATCCAGGGGAGTAGGTAATCCAAATGCGAAATTATCCAACGGTTTATCCTATGGGCGTGAACACAATACCATATCCAGGTATATAAATCCGTTTTAGCACTCACTGTATGTTGTTTTCACTTCCGCGCGCATTATACACATAAATTCCATTTGCACGTCACATGCAGTGGTAATTAATATTGCCAAGAAGGCAGTGTGTACTTTGACAAAGAGCAGCTCAACTAAATAATCCACAAAATACAAAATAAACGTAACATATAAATAATCCTAAAAAAAAGAGGATTACTCTCTACAAAAATTAAATGAACAAAATAACAATCAAAACATAAATGAAACAAAAACATAACATAACGAATCACATAATTAAAAAAATTTTCTTTTTATGTCAGTTTATATTAAGATTTATATATATTGAATACTGTCTTTAAAAATGAACAGAAACAATAAATAAATAAATTGAACATTAATTGCAGAATTTGTAACTTTAAAAAAAATTTAATTTTCCTTTAAAACTAACAAATCTAAAAAATCAGTAGTACAAATCACACAAAACTGCAATAAATGTTTATAAATTTTTTTCAACATAATTAGGAGAGAAAAAAATTATTTGTTCAACAACTAAAACAAAAACTTAAAATGCAGAAAACAGAACATAAAAACATAAAATAAAAATAAATATCCTTTAAACAAAACATTAAGATTTTATACATTGCTATCTATACGCAACACTCGTTTTTAATTTCATTTTACAATTTTGTAAAACCTTATCAATATATAAAATGAAATATTCAATTCTTTATTTCTGTAAAGATAACCATGAATCTTTTACAACATAAAAAAAACTACTATTTTCAATCGTATGAAATAATAGTAATAGTATGAAGAGTAGAATTTTTTTTTTAAAAAAATCCTCTTCATTTTACAGTACACAAAAAAAATACTCATATTTAGATGACATTTTTCAATTTTCTTAATACCATGATATGCCATTTTTTTTAATTTAAATATTCAAATAGAAATACAACATAGAAATATGCACAATGTGGCATTAAAAAAAGTTCACATAATTTTGAAGAAAATGAAAAATCACTCTTACTTTTTCTTACTCCTACCAGTTGAATTAGAGAATTTATGAGAGGGCCCAGTACAGAAACTAATGCGAAAAAATAGTATTATTATAGAAGCTTAATTGTCAAGTTAAAGTTAAGATAAGCAAAGTGATGTGTTGTGTTAAATTATTTCTCTATTTTTAAAAGTTTTTGAAGTCGCCTTTCGATAGCACACTTTATTTTAAAAAACGAAATCACAGGATATAAGATTAACTGCAATAAAATATTACAAACAAAAGGAGCACGAGACTTATACAAATTCATGTCATATATGTCATTCATCTTTCAACCCTTTTATCAGGGGTTCTTAAAACTGTGGTCCATAGACTTCAGGAGTTCCCCAGCGCTTTTCTAGGGGGTCAGCGAAGGTGCCTCAATTAATGTTAAGATTTCCTTCTTTAACAGACTGAAAGGCATCGTGGACAAATTGAAAGACATGCATTCCTTTTTTGGATAACTAAAAATTATCCCTTATGAAAAAAACTACAAAAAAATGTATTTTGATCGAAGATATTAATTCGGTTTTTTATTGTTTTCAACTATATTAAACAGTGATTCTCAACTTTTATTTTATTGCATAAGACATTTTATTACTACAAGAAAATGTATTTTGATCAAAGATATAAATTCAGTTTTTTATTTTTTTCAACTATATTAAACAGTGATTCTCAACTTTTTTTTTAATTTTTTTGTGGCTGTACACTTGAAACAATTTTAAAATTTGGCAGCACACTCTATCAATAAGATAAGTTTAAAATAACCTTGCTTATCTGAAAGTAACTTCCATCTATCCACGAAGGAATAAGTAAAATATGCCACTAATATCTTTAGTTTCCTTCTGTAAAACGGCTGAATGATTAGGTTCCGGATTTCATTTTTCTTTCTCATAGTATAATTCATAATTTTTTTTAAAAAATTGGCGGCACAGTAGTTGAGAATCCCCTATACAGCCATTACTATAACGTAATATTTTTTTAAAAAATAGCAGAAACACATAAAAAGTATTAAAAAGTTTGTTTAAGTAGCAGAAGGATTCTGGAGATTAGAAGTCATGGAGGGGTGTTCAAAATCTAGGGGGTCCGCGATGTTAGGCTGATACACAAAGGGGGTGCGATCGAAAGTGTAAATGCATAGCGATGTAGATCTGCATCATAAATTCAAAACATATTGAACTTATTACGTAGAAACCTTTGCAGTGATTTTTTAAAAAAAGTTTATCACAGAACTATTTTACCTTTTCTGAACACTACTAGAATCTTTAGACAGCTTATTTCTTTATCTGTGACAATTTTCACTGTTGGCGCGCTATTCGAGTACTATTTCCTTTCGGTGGGTGTAACAAATTACGATTATTTATACAAAAAGTAATAAAAACATACTAGGAAAAATTTTTTCGGATAGAAACAGGGTAAGATTAACAAATACTGATACTTTTGCATATACAGATAAATTTATGTAAAATGTAGCTTTTTATACGCTCTTTTTTTAAATCTAAAAAAATATATCCTATGCGGTGTCTATTGACAATACCCCTTTCTCGATTCATTTCAAATTTTATGCATTAAAAATAAAAATTCATGAATTTAAAAATTAATGAATTAATTGAACACTCTGAATTACTACGCTTTTTTTAAAATTTAATTATTTAGTAAGTTAATTTCAGGAATAAGTAACAACAATTTGGTAATATACAGAATATTCATCGTATTCTTAATTTTTCTAACATTACACAAAAAAAGCAAATCTTTTTTCCTCTCATAAAAAAGGGTTAAAGACAAAAATAAAAATTAGTTAAAACATTGAATTTTTTCTTGAATTCTTTCAACTGGACAATTTTTATTTCGTTTTTTGAAAAGTATAACACTTTTTTTTTAATGAAATATCCATGGGAGTTAAAATTGACTCCTATACATTTAAAATTAGTACATTCAAAATCCGATTGTCGTTTATCACATTGTTTAGTGAAAATAAATATGAAATAAAATCATTTTTAGTTATGCTTCTAATATAGGTTAATAAAGCATGCAGTTTTTTATTACACGCAAAATTGAAAAATACACTATTGGCTCAAGTAAACAGGTATTTTTTTAAACTAATTTACTCAAAAAAACTAGTTTTTTTTAAAAAAGCAAAAGAAAAATATGAATGTTTTGAATGAATTTCGTTGTTAAAATTAAAGATAGCTTCGAACCAATTGAATTTGAAATCAATTGTCCAGCGAGAGAAATGCAGTACACCATTTGATAAGATCATAAAGAACGTGCTATCGAAGGGCAACTATATGAAAAGAAAGAAAAAAATACTGAGCAAAATACAAAGATCAGAAATTATTTCAGTGTTTACAAATTATGGGATTAAACTTTCAAAGTCCGACCTACTTCATATTCTTCCTTAAGACCAGGGTTAGGAAAAAAATACACATGAGAAACAGAAAAAGATACGAAAAGAAATATATAATGCTGGGGATATTTTGATTGGACTTACCCATAACGTGGTGTGCGACCAGCAGTATAGGGCGCTGGAGCTGGTCCATGGCCGTGATCTCTTTCGTGAATATATATGGCCGAGGATGCTGTGCTAGACGCTGGGGGCTCGTAATAATCTGTCTTTAATGTCCTGTCGTCAATTTTGTTGTCCGCATTGTGTGCCTTGGCAGCGGACTTGATGTCGATAAAAGCAACTGTTGCGCAGGCTCCACTTTCCTCTTCTTTTTTAGGCAGAATTTTCACGCTCTGGACTTTACCATACCTGAAATACCAATTAACAACTCTTGTATTTTATGGAAGGAAAATAAATTAAAAACAATCCATTTAAATAACCATATCTAGTAGTAGTATTGGCGCCCATCCAGTATAGAGGTTAGTAACGATGACTGCTGTGTTGTAAGGCTTGGGTTCGAACCCCGGATAACTCATGGATGTTCTAAATATTCGTCGATTCGCAAGTTGTCTAGAGAGGTTGGTGAAAAGGGAAGAGAAGTGGGAGGCCCCTGAGCACCTTTTAGTGTATTCCCCTTCAAAAACTGAAGTGGAACCGAGTCAAATCGTTTTGTCACCTGCATGGTGATCAAAGCCGTGGATAACGATAGACGTAAAACCAGCTCCTTGCCACAACGAATTTCGTGGGCTTCGATCCAACACCGTCGATTAGGTGGCATTAGAAAACCCAACAGAATTTAATGCATACAAGTTAAGGGATAACGTTCGTCATATTGGCTATGCGTTTTATCTAGTGCCAAAAAGAAAATGTCACATCTATTCTCAACCCAAACACCAACAATAGGATGATAGAATAGCGTGACAAATCTTCGGGAAACTTGAGTGCAGATTATATAAGTTGCTTCGATATAATGCCTACTATCGTATATAACATACGGAGACAGTTTAGTGAGACCGGATCCAAGAGAGAGACCAGGACAAAATAGTCCCAGAGCCACAACGACACAGCATAAAAGGATATCGAAATTTACCCTTTACAGCGGTAGTTGAGGATAACTCGACAAAGTTCTTAGCACCGTTGGGCTCTCTTATCTCCTATCGGATATTAAGAATGACAGATGCCCAGTGTAGATGAAGATACTTGATATGACGAAAATTTATTACAAAATTTAGTATATATATTAAGTGAGAAAATTCATTTAATATATAAAAACTAAATAAAAAAACTATACTAAAAAAGTAACAGTTGCGTAAATCAGAGAAGTGAAATTGGATAGCAACATATTCTCAAAGGTCTACCGAAATTTATGCAGCGACAGAGCAAAATTTCAATGGTTACTGTTTCTAGTAAAACTAAATAAGAAAAGGTCTGTCTTCAAGAACGTTCGTGAACAGACCACAAGTAAGGGGGTTTGGGTTTGATTTTTATTAACTTAGTATTTCATAGAATTTTTATTAAAGCTGCACAAGAACCAATAGAAACGGACATCGCAATTTTGAACATAGATTCAAGAGACCTGACACCCGAGTTGGCACCCACATGAACGTAATAATTTTAATTTCAATAGATAAACGTGCGTCAGGATTCGAAGAGCGGGTCGTCAGTAACACTAGGATTAGAACCTACAACTCAATAACAAGTTTGTAACCATGATCACTCGGCACACAGAAGAGAACCTCGACATTGCAGCAAGGATCAGATAGAAAATGTTCCATTTACTGATGGATTAACCCCTTAATTCTCGAAATGCAATCATTTGGAGGAAATCAGGGATCTCCTTCAGGCTTCGTGATTTGGGCTGGACGGGAGTACAGACTTCCATGTCTTTGACAGAGCATCAGTGACAGGTTGAAAGAAATATGTGGAAAAGTAATTAAAAAATGGGGGCTCCAATATTGGAGACTTATCCTTGCCTTTTTCCAGAGAACGTTGACCCGATTTCACTTTTATGGATGACAACATTCATATGAGGCTCATCTGGACGATGAATATCTGAGAAGTGAAGATATTCTCCGAATGTATAAGTCAGTCGGAACTTCAAGCATTAATCCAGTAGTCTTCAATCTTTTTCGATTCACGGAACCCTTATAACATAAGATTTAACCCGATTTTACTTTTAAAATAATATTTTAAAAATAATTGCAGTAGAACATGACGAGAATCTAAAGTAGTGTTTCCCAACGCAATGTGGTCATATTAACTCTAATGTGAATCCATTTTTCTTAGACATAATTTTCTTTTCGAATTTTTGTTTAGAATCGTTTTGTTTGGAATCCTCCCCTTGAAAATCAGGTTTTCCCTTTAATGTTTCAAAAATTAGGTAAATACGTATTTAGCGTCAGTCAGGCCTTGGGCCCCTAGAGTCCATTATAGCAGTAGTCCCCAACCTACGGGCCGTGGATCAAGATTACTCACTCGATTTGACAAAATTTCTTCAAATCAAATAAACACCTAACTGCTTCTTAATTTAAAAGTCAACTTTAATATTACTTGCCTTTAATAATTAACATTTGTAAAATTTATCTTGCTTGATAGAGTTCAGACATTTGCCCCAATAGTAAAAACGTTTCTTTTATTTCACAATCGCTACACTTTGCTTTCACTTCAGAAAATAACAATTTAGTCGAGTCCAGAAAACTCGTCCTAATGTGGACCGATGGGTGGCCGAGTTTGTGAAAATGCCAGGTTATCGGAGAAAGGGATTAAAAAAGAATACAAATGCTTCCCTCAAAAAATGTTGTACTGCACTTGTATGTATTGTTTGCTTGAGAATACACAAAAAAGAAACTGCCCAAATACCCTTTAACAAAGAAAAAGTACGTACTTTATGAAGACATGGAACACTTACTACATGAAAATTAATGAATACATAATATACAGTAGTTTACCTAATCAGTAAAATATTTTATGAAGGCATAAAGCTGTCTATAATGAAAATTAAGCAGCTGACTTTGCAAAAACTGGCTACATTTCTATAAAAAGTGAATAATGTTCTGGTGTCTTCAGTACAACGCTGTGCATTTTGCTGATTCATCACAACGACGAAGGAACAGTAAGTCCATTATTGACGTACCCTTGCTCTTCAAAATACTGAAGGCGGTTTCGACCGGCTTAAATCCCTCGCTATGAGCTATTTTTGATGTCCTCGACGTTTACGTCTTCATTTTCCGGCATTTTTTCAATAAATGAGAAAGCAAAAAGTTTTGCATTGGGGCATAATGTCTTGTTCGAAATCTCTCTGGATCTTCGACCCACAAGGATGTGGTCGAGTTATCCCGACTGCCGGGTTATCGAGTGCCGAGTTTTCGAGAGAGAGATTCTACTGTTTATTAACAAAGCCTTAAGCAAACATTTATGAAGAAGTACAATTTATTAAATTTTAGCGTGGGATGCATTTTTCTAAAATTGCACTTCATATTAATATAAAATTATGGGCAATGATGATATAAAATTATGGAGTTCATTAGGTAATATACCTAATCAATTTTAATTACTGATCAACTATATCAATACAATTTATTTTTTCCATAAATTTCAAAGGGAAAAATTTAATCAAAAAACTAACTTCATCTTTTTTGTTGTGTGTGTTTACATAATGTAAAATAGCGCTAAAATTGAGATTACACATTAAATAATGAATAATATTTTCTTATTACAGGAACAAAACTGCATTTATTATATTTATATCATTTAATTTTCAATCTACGAGAAGAGAGGGAAACCCATATATGGGCACTGTTTTGAAAAATAATAAAAACTCGGAAACAAATACATATATATTTTCATTAAAACTCAATAATACAATAATGTTTCCAAAATAATTTTAAAAAAACGATAGCAAGATCGTAATGACGGCAAATGTCCTAGAATTCTTTTGGTCAATTGCTAATAACGACAAACAGTTTAAGCAAAGTTTATCAGGAACTTTTTTTTCGATAATTAGAAAAAAGTTTTCACAATACAACATAAAGTACAAGGCAAAAGTGAACATTTAATTGCTGGAACATTTTCAAACGATTAGAAATGTATATTTCTATTACATTTTCCCAAACAAATGACTTTAAAAAAAATCCGCAAATATTAACTTAACAGAAGCAAAGAATACGATCAAATTAACAGATGTATATAACAATTAAACCAGCACAAACCATAAAACAACGAGAATGCATCTGTTTTGTCACTCTTGTATAACGCTGGTGTATGTTTTTCTCTCTTACATATTGTATTGATTGATCTCTTTTTCAAAAAATATTTCCTAACAAAAACTAGATTCTTTAAAGCTATTTAATTATTTTCATACAGATGCTCAAATCTATTTTTTGATTACTTTCAAAATAAATATATATTTCAACAAAGTAATACATAATAAGGAAACATGGCATCGTTCGTAACAAAATGCCTAAATGATTCTAGTAATTGAATAAAAATGTCGATTTTTAAAACATATTTAACTCTCAAATAATAACTTGAGTAGCGTTTCTAAACATAATATGAAGTAAAAATCTTCGCGTATAATCTGTTATTTTGTGAATATATCAACTTATAATATTTCCTCCTTATTTGTCAACATATCAAATTACGTTTTACGTGGAGGAAGTTGCACACAAGACAAATTGACCAACAAACTGCAGGGCTTCGTACATCAAGGACAATAAAAATGTTTTAACGTATTTCAGTTGGGTTACATGTATTGTCACAAAAACCAAGCAGTAGAAGAGACTTTCTCCCCTCCTTTTTTTCCCCCGACTAGGGAAAAGAAAAGAGAAAAGAAGGTGCTCTCAAGGACAAAGGGAGTGTTCGAAGCCATACATTAAATCTTGCCATAGGCAATTTCCCGCTCTTATCGTTGGAACGAAATACGCAAGAGTGAGATTGATTTAACCATACGAAGGTATGATGGTAGCCCAATGTCGACATATTAGAATTGCTTTACAATTTTCTAATAAAATTAACGATTCTTAGTAATGCAATGAATAAAGAGCGATAATTCAGTTACAAAAAAATCTAACCGGAGGGGGAAATAAGGAATTGTCTAAATTCTTTGATCGAACACGCTGATTTTAAATAAAACTAGCCGTTACCCACACGCTTCACTGGGTATCTCACGATGTAGTATGTATGTATGTATACTGTTTACATATATATTAATTATTGATATCTAGCATGAAGAATTCGATTGTATTGAAAAATATATTTATAGCTGTTACACTCTCGCCCCTTGATATAAAAAGAACATAAATTACAATATCTAATTTCTATTTATATCTAAAATAGAA
Source organism: Trichonephila clavipes (assembly GCA_019973935.1). Classification (NCBI taxonomy): domain Eukaryota; kingdom Metazoa; phylum Arthropoda; class Arachnida; order Araneae; family Nephilidae; genus Trichonephila; species Trichonephila clavipes. Next base: position 156,246 of record BMAU01018289.1, read on the forward strand.
GGAGAAAGATTTTTTTCGCTCACTTAACCTAATACTCAAGTGGATTTCCACTAAAGCAACTTTCAGTGGATCTCTACTCCATAAAATAAACATGCGTGCTAAATTTCAAGTCTAAATCTAACAGCAAAAACGGAATTTTTATCATCAATACCTCGTTGACAACATTCTTAGCGGATTCCAATTCAACAAAAGCATGCAAACCAAATTTTATTATTATCGTCTTAGCAGTTCAAAAACGGGAATTTTGTCTATCAATACGCCCCAATAATTCTCTCCGCTTCCCCCTGGAGTTGATTTCCCTAAAATCCATTCTTAGTGGAACTCTATTCAACTAAAGAAAAGTGTTAACAAATTTCAAGTAAATGAGTTAAATTCAAAAACATGAATTTTTCTGTAACACGCCTTAATCCCGCAACCCCTCCTTTGGGGGTCCGTTTTCGGAAAAATCTTTGTAAAAGGAACTTTATTCCATGAACGGAACATAACTTCTAATTTTCAAGCAGGTGGTTCTATTAGTTGAAAGGCTGGAAATATTATCTATTACGCCCCTTAATCCCCCTCAGTGACCCTTGGGGATCAATTTTCCCCAAAACTATTTTGTAGCGGATCTCTACACCATGAAAGGAAAATTCACTTAGCAAATTTTAAGACTGTACGTCTAATAGTGTAAAAATGGAAATAATTATCTATAACGCCCCTTAAGCCCCCGCAACGCCACTTAGGAAACGATTGTCACAAAACCCATCTTATGACAGATCTCTACTCAGTGAATGGAATCAGCTTACTCAATTTCAAGATTTTACGTCTAATAGTTTAAAAAAGGAGATTTTTAACGTCTAATTCTCCACAACACCAGTTCACAAAACCCATTTTGTAGTGGATCTGTAAAAGGAATCCGCTTATCAAATTTAAGACTGTACATCTAATAGTTTAAAAATGGAAATAATTATCTATAACGTCCCCTTAAGCCCCCGCAACGCCACTTAGGAAAATTTCACAAAACCCATCTTATAGCGGACTCAATGAATGGAATCAGCTTACTAAATTTCGAGATTTTACGGGGTTTAAAAAAGGAGTTAATTGCCTTATAACGGCCCTTAATTCTCCACAACGCCATGGGAGTTTTTCACAAAAGTGGATCTGTACTCTATGAAAGGAATCCGCTTATCAAATTTCAAGACTGTACGTCTAATAGGTTAAAAATGGAAATAATTATGTATAACGCCCCTTAAGCCCCCTCAACGCCCCTTGAGGTCGATTTTCGTAAAAATCATTATGTAGGGAATCTCTACTTTATGAAAGAAATCTGTGTACCAAGTTTCACGACTGCACATCTAATAGTTGTAGTAATGGAAATAATTATCTATAACGCCCCTTAAACCCCCGTAACGCCCCTTGGGGTTCGAACTTTGCAAAATCCGTTCTTAGCTGACGTCTACTCCATGAAGGGAACCTACCTACCAAATTTCAAGTCTGTAGGTTTAATAGTTCCGGAGATATCGTGATTAGTCAGTGAGTCGCTTTTCTACTTTATATATATAGATGATAATTCTTGAACACATTAAAAGTTTTAATCCAAAAATTTTTCATTGTTAACTTCAGTCAAAATATAAAAATAAATAATATTATTTAAAAAGAAAGAATAGAATTGAATAAATGCGTGGATCTTTATTTTTTCTAAGCACACCAAAATTACCGTTTAAGTTAAAATTATATAAAACGAATACTAAATCTTGACTATGGCCCAATTTTATGAAACTAAAAAAGTAGATCATTGGCACAGAAGTCAACTACACAGTTTTAAAGTACTTCTCCATCATTACTATTTTCTTTGACTTTTTATTTGCTACGAACACTATCTCCGAAAAATACGTCGATTCAAATTTTTAACTCAATAAAGGTAGGAAGTTCAAAAATTGTTTATATTACATCTACAGTAATGATAAAATTTAAGAATCGGGAACTCTAAAAACAATTAATAAAAAGCACTACAAGAAAATTATATGCAACACATAATCAAGGGCATAACATAAAAAAAAAACTAAAGCATGCGGAATTGGGAATGTGTTACAAAAACCTATTAAGTTTTTATATTTGTATTTAAAAAAACATAAATGCAAAAAGGTTGAAAAGGAAGCTACCTGACATAGCTACTATTTTTAGGGTGTACAAACTATTGATAGGACTTGACACTGAATTCCGTTTGTATTATTTAAGGAAGAAAATAAGTAGCACGCAACACACACGAAACACTTAACGTTCAAAATCTCTACTTTGGTCCAATAAATATCAACATCAAAAAATAGTACCTGTTAAGATAAATTAATGGAGGGATTATTTTCAGGACCTTTGTTAAATGACTTTTTAAAACCATTACAAAAAAAGTGATATGTCCTTAGCATAAATGTTACACAATATGTTTATGAATAAGTATTTATTTATTAAAAAAAACAGATTAAAACTCCTTAATCAGAAAAAAAAATACAATTAAAACAAACAGTAATGTATTTGCAATAAATATATCCAGGAAAAAGCCAGCAATTCGATAAGGTGACAGTTTTCTTTTTTTTTTTTTTTTTTTAACCAGACTTGTATAATAAAATAAGAAGTAAACAGTTCTGAGCGACTTCGTTCTAAATACATGCATTAATAAAAAAAAATCTGCGAAAGAAGTATTGCTCGAAATACAAGTTCTGCTTTTGGCAACTGTTCAAGTTTGCAGAGACGGGAGAAAAAGAGAGAAATCCAGTCTGGTGATTAGTAAGTTGCACCTTGAACTGTTTTTACAACTGGAATAACCTGATACGCCGCCGCAAGCTGGCATTTGATTAGTTTCCTGCGTAATAACTTTGGAACTTTCTCTCGCAATCGCCAAATGGTACCATTCCCAGAGACAAACCGTCTACAGCAATTTCATACAAAATAAATTATTAGATACTCAAGCAAAATGATATCGAACACTTAAAAAATTCCACTCCATCGTACAATTAGTTGCGAAAGAGTGGCTCAAACAATATTCTTGCTAACAAGAATATTGTTTGAGTTTTCGAATCACTGGTACAATGATCGTTTTATCAAACATTTTATTATTCACAAATATACTATTTAAAATATTAAGATACGTCGCTTGCACTGAATAGCTAAAAATAACGCATTTCCGCATGTTAATACCTCATTTTTACTATATCAATTTCTTAAACTGAACAAGCTACTTCTGTGTCTGCATAATTATAAAGAAATACTTTTTAATCTAAAAAACAATTTCAAATGCTCAGCCATTTCTGGAAGGCGAGAAAAATATTCAAAGGAACATCGCCTATGAGCCATTTTCAATGACCTTTTCCCGCTTTTCTTTATAGTCAACCCGGGGTATGCAACAGAAGGGAAAAAAAATCCCAACCAATAAAAGATTTTTAAAAATACAAAAAGGCTCTTTCTTATAGGAACGATCTATTGCGTGCACAGCCTAAAACCGATGATCGCTCGCTCACTCCCGGTTGCACTGCAGGCAAATAAAAAATATCAAGCAGTTTCTCCTGGTAGCGTAAAGGTCACCTCTACAAATCATGCGCTCGCTCGAAAGAGAATCAGTTGATCATTGCCCTCGCTGGGCCTCTGTTTATCTCTGACTACGGACCAATAGGAAGACAGCGCGAATGCTCCAAGCCCCGCCTAGTCAAACCTGCGCAACCAATTGCCTAGCCCATTTTTTTGTTATTACTTTTATTCAGATTGCACTGCATATACACATGCAGGCATGATCAATGAACAGGGGAACAAAACACTTGAATAGCATGGTTGGTCCTCTGAATTCAATGCGGTACGTCAGGTTTCCTTTTTCTCGCAATATTAAGAATTCAAATTAAAATATTCTTTATTTTTTCAAGAAAGCAACGCAGTAGATTCTTTTTTTTGATTAAACTGATTATATCCAACATTTATTATTGATAATGGATATTAAAATCCTCAGAGTTAAATCCTTAGGAAACTAAAGTAAAAGCAATACTGGTTAATAAATTTATTATATATAATTATAAAACTAATAATATATCAATTATGGGATATATCATAATGCCAGCAAAATATTTTTCTCTGAAGAATGCAATACGTTCCAACGCCTCACTACTTATAAACTGTCTCAAAACTTATTTCCACTCATTTTCTACAAATCCACACTCAAAAAATTTATAAAATGAAAGCAACTTTACATTAAGTTTTTAAAAACCGTTTTCAAGTAACTCAAAAAATATTTTATCAGATCATTGATAGAGAATAAAATATTTAAAAAAAGAAACATCAAATACGGATTTTTTTCAGCTTTTGAAATTAACAAAATTTTTATTTGAAAGGTAACAACACTAATTTAATTTTCATTATACAACTTGAAATGGAATATTGTTTAACATCTGAAAAATTATTGTGTAAGATGTTCAATAATTACTTGAAATTTAAAATTTTAATGTCTCAACTATTAAATGTTTTACTAAAATTCATTTTAAAAATTATGTATAACAAACAGGGGAGAAAGTTTCGTAAATTCATTGTTCATACATTCAAATTTATAAATTCGGCTTTCCCCTTTTTGTAACAATGCTTAATTGATTATTTGAAATCCTCTGCATAAACGATATATTCGAATACTCACACGTATGGTAACTCAGTATAAATAGACTATTCATTATAGCATTGGCAATGTTTTTTTTTTCTTCTGGGAAACTTACTTTACATCAAGCCTGCAATATTACGAGAGAAATTGCGTACTTATAAAAAATTTCTAGACGACATAATTTAATAATATGCTAAAAATACAGGCAAGGATCTGAATAATTAATTCTATAACACAAACGTTTTAAAAAGTATAAAAATCAAATTAAATGGTATAACAAAAAAAACTCCTTAAAAACGGAATAATTTTCAAAAATTCTAGCAAGCTCTCTTTAATATCAGCACAATACTTTCCGTTTTGTTAATGAATGCTTCACTGGATCATTTTAGAAATATATAAATTATATAGATCCAAAACACCATAAAAATATCTTGTTAAATTACGCGATTCCTCATTTACTCTTACGTGAAACTCTCCCTTCCCTCCCTAAGATAAAAATGAACGAGTTCCTATTTTTATTGCTTCTCCTCGTGTGGGTTCTCAACTTGCTTCCTCCTCTTTCAGTCGGTTCTCTTATTTCTTACTCCCTCCTTCAAAATATTTCTTGAATATTTGCGTGCATTTTATTATAAAAAAACCATTCTTGTAAGTGGAAGATATCTAGTACCCAAAATAAGTAATTCTGGAATGAAAAAAAAAATGCGAGAAACCTATGTACTCTTACCATTCTGTAATTGATTATCTTCCGAGTTTTTGAAATAATTTAAAAAACAACGCATTGATAATAAGAGATATGTACGTTTTCAGTTTTTTCATGGTTTAGTGAACAAAGAATTTCAAATTGCATAATATGTTAAGAAAAATTTTAATGGGTATGATTGTAATCAAACACACATTACATCATATTACAAAAGATTAAAAAGCAATTATTTCGTAGCGATAAACGTCACTGATATGTATGTCAGAACCATTTGCTAAAGAAAAGAATAATCGTCTTGAGTTTTTGTAGTCTTATTCAAATATTTACCATTCAGTACTAAAATCATGAGGGATGAAAATTATAAAAAAAGGTAAAACACGAAAATAATGGAATGATTTGAAATTAAAGTGTGTGTGCGATTATTTTTATTAATAATCAAAATAAAGAACAGTACATAAATTCTACACAGTGTACTTCCATCATATAACACCTTTTTCATTCTGTGTACACGTGCAAGTATCCTCACAGAAAGCATTCTAGAATACTTAAATCAATTTATAGCTACACATTTCTATCCGACAAAAATGCTTACATCACATAAAAGAGAGTAAATTAATAACATTAAAACATATTCTATTCGAAAAATGAGAAGTTATATTTCATTTAAATTTTAGAATGCAGATCAAAAATAAATTAAATAAATTGTTAAATTAACATTTCAGGCACTATATAACATCTTACCCTCTCATATTTCTTCCTTTTAAAATACATTTCTTAAAGCATTTTCATTTAAGTTCACGTTATAAACTGCACTTAATTTTCTATGCACTGAAAATGTTCCATAGCTTTCCATGGGTATTCCGAACCATACATCCCAAGAAAACTATTTCCTAAAATAAATTCATATATTGCTAAATGTAAATAAACAGCAAAACATGCACCTTTTATTGACGTTAGATAATGACAATCTAACGCAGCGGTTCAACGGGGAAAGAAACTTTCCTTCAATCAGTATCTGGAGTGTTGGTATCCTGGTGATTAGGGCCACTAACCTCGCAGTTTGCTAATTCGAAACATGTTGGAATTTAAGCCCTGATTTTACAAAAACAATCTAGCGAAATAATGGAGGTTACTGTATTCGCATGATCTATGTCAGGGGTGTCCAACACGCGGGCCACATGTGGCCCGCCAGTACGTAAGTTGTGCACATCCTTTACTATGGATGGTACATGATTCTCTGTGTGTGCGACTTTAGTTTCTCCTCCTTTTATGTTTGAGTGCCCAAAAAAAGACAGAGGCAGTCAGATGTTTTTTAAAGTTTAAAAAAATATTTAGGATGGTTAAAATGAAGGACAATATATACTTAATCGCTTGCGATTGACAGTAAAATCAAATTTCAACAATGAGTAACGAAAGATCAATTCAAAAGGAACACAGTAATTTTCAAGAAAATGGCAACTGTAATATTTTAAACATTTGATAATTGCATTATTATATTATATAAACATTATTACATTATCCATGTCTGTATACATGAAAAATAATGAAAACAATAATAATAATTCATTCTGTTTAAAATTTTCACTGCAATAAATGTTTTTTTTTTTTTGTTTCCAATTCTGATATAAAAGTACATATTTTTATGTGCGACCCGCGAAATTATAACATTTTTCCGAAGTGGCCCGCAAAGTCATTTAGGTTGGACACCCCTGGATCTACGTAATGCCGTTCTGAATCACGGAGAAGATAGGATATGATATGAATAACCGTCGAGCTGCAAGTCCTCAGGTGAAGTTGGTAGAAGGGAAGAGAGGTAGGAGGCCCTGGCAACTCTCGAAAATGTTCTCCTTCAAAGTTGCGGTGGAACCGAGTAAAATCGTAGTGTTACCCGTGTAGTGTTCAAAACTACAGCTAACGATAGTCGTAAATCTAACCCCTTGCTACGATGAACTTCGTTGATATTCATCTGATGTTACTGTCGATCAGGTGGGATAAGTAACAAACAACACAACGAACGGCACAAAGCTTCTATTGCACCCGAACCCGGGGTGTTGAGCCCGACCACCAAAAAAATTTGCATATATATGTAATAAAAAATATGCGAAACTACATAGCTAAGAATTACTACCTCTTGAAAATAAAACATTCGATCTCTTTTTCCTTGAACTCTTAGAAATGTATTATTCATTAGACGTTTTGCATCCAAGATCATTACCGATAAGGATGAAAAAAAATGTTTAAATCATACGTATACCTTAAAATCAATGAACAGGAATTTTTAAAAATTCTCATTACATATCGACGAGAACATATTTCTATACCTCGTAGATATATATAATTATTACCGCGATACATATACAAAACTACGCTTGGAATTAAATAATCTCATTACACCATTTTTAAAAAACGGATACATATTTCCGAAGCACAAATTTTACGCATACATATGCGAGACATCTGAGTAATTTATTTCAACTACTCCTTCCGTTTCAATTCAGCTGATGTATAACAGGCTGCTGAGAAATAACACGAAAATATACAATTCTAGACAATCAGTACAATTTAAGGATGACTCATCAAACTGAAAAGTGTGAAAAACATGCAGATATCAGATACTAAGATATAAAATTCATAAACCATTAAAGATGTTCAATCATTATCTTCTGCTAGTTTTTTTTTTAAATGAAAAAAAAATTATCAGCTGTGTAAAATTTGAAATTTTATGCAGAATTTAAAAGATTTTGTTGGAAAGAGTCAGTACCTATAGTCATTTAAATGCATCATTTCATTTGTGGTAAAATGACTCAAATGTCAATTAAAGAAGTAAACGACGAGCCCCGTGAATTATAAATAACATACAAAATTGATGTGAGACCGTAAACAGCAGCAAGATTTGATACCTTATGAACGTACTGTAGCTTTTAGCAATGTGTAATCAAATATTCATTTCCTCAGAAAAATTCATGCATTCAACTGAAATTAAAAGAATCTACGAACTTTTTTTTTGATCTTAAGATTATGACTAACTAACGTAGCGTTTCTGAAGGAAAAAACTTTCCCCAATAATCGTCTGGAGCGCTAATATTCTGGCGATTAAGGGCACTAACCTCATAGTTCGCAAATTCGTAATAAATTAGAATTTAAGCTATGATTTTACAAAAAGATTAGCGAATTTCACATGATCGACTGACGACAGAATGCAGAACACAAAGAGCAAGCACAACGCGAGATTTATTAATGACGAGCCTCGTTCAAAGTGACGAGAACGATACCCGGGTTGACACCACCCTCTCCAAATTTCCACACCACGCCAACGTGAGGACTTTGAGCCGCGGCAGAATTAACGTGCATCATACTTTCTGCAAGGAGGGACGAAAAGGCACAAGAACTCGAACTTAAGATTCCCCGGCCACGACTTGGTGACCATGGTCACGCAACGGCCACGTAAATTTTAAATTTATAACAAAATTAATGTTTTTTTGAAAAATAATATACATCAAGTACAACGAATATATTAAGTATCAACGTTGATATTTCGAATAACGCTCGAAATATCCACGAAACAAAGAACATTTTTAAGTTTTGTACTAAATTCCTATACAACCACATCTGGTTCAAACATTCTCTGTTCATCCTGAAATCTGATTAGAAGTTTGATTCACAAATGCTAACAACCTAAACGTAAAAACATAAAATTCCCTTTCACAATAATCTGATTTAATTTCACAGCATGTGAATAATTGCATCATTTGATCCTATATATATTATTATCTCTTTTAAACTTTTAACCAGACATAAGTGAGACTAAGATCAAATATTCCACTATAACTGAGAGAGAAATATAACTTCTCTAAATTAAAATTTCAGATAGTTCAATTAGTTCTGATATTTTAATTTAGAGAGCTCTAATAGTTTTGCTAATCAAACTAGACTATTCTTTAAATGCAACACGGCAAATAATAATTGAACTTTCAATAGCGCGAAGGAAACCCTATAACTACTCAGTATGTGGTGACAACCTATGAGATTTTGGTGCCATAATCAGGTGAAAGGGGGGATAGGAACTTCTCTCACCTCTCTTATTCCTATAATACGCATATAGTTAAGTCCTTAATATTCATTTCAGCAGCCTTAGGTGAAATCAAATCAAAACCATTACCGCGGTAACATCAAAATCAGCTGTTCGCATTAAAAATGCAACTAATTAAAATTCAAAACAAGTTTAAATAAAAAAAAAAGATTAAATGAGAAAATTTTTACATTCACATTATTAGAAATTAACTGCTTATATATTAATGCAGTGCTTCCCAACCTTTTTAAATCGCCGCGGACCGGTCAACATTTGATAATTTTACCGCGGCCCGCAGAAGAGAAACTTGTGATGATCTCCTTGGACCTCACTTTGAGAACGAGAATAAAGAACCAGTAGCCATTTTTATAAACAACTTTCTTTATTTGGTTATCTTATCCAAATAGAATCAAAGACTTATTAACAAATATATCTAACTAGTATTATGAGGTTTTAAAGGTAATATCCTTTAAATTAACTTAATTAATTAATGATCCAATTAATTAACAATTAAATAACGATCACGCAGAGATTACCACGATAAGAGATCCCAGAATTATATTCTATGTTCTTATTGAACATTTAATTTTAATTTCATTCGCAATAATAAGACTAATATTTACCACACTGCAATTCAGCTCAGCTCAGCTCAGCTTTTATCTGAGATTAAATCATCCAACAAGAAATCTTCAATTTAACTTCACTATAACTTTCTGCTTCAATCTCTATCTCCTACTGCTCTAACTTTACTATTCCGTTTGACTTAAATACTTTATCTAATCTGCATAACAAGGAATCCTGTCCTCCTTTTGGAGTTGATTGGAAATAGGTAGGGAATTAAATTTCCCTAAAAAGGACGACTCAGAAGGTTAGTGATAAAGTTCCGTATAGATTTGTCACAAACTGATCGTTTATATCTTAGAATGTTTTGATTTAATAATTTTAATTTCATTGCATTACATTTAAACATGACTTCGGAATAAAGTAGTTACACCAAAAAAGGAATAAAAAGTAACAGAAACCCGAGAGAAATACACCGCAGTAAATAAAATGGAGATAATTTAATGTTCCCCTTATGCGTCCCGATGCTACTTTTCCACGGACCGGGGGTTGGGAACAACTGTATTAATGGATTAATTGATACGATTTTCATTAACGCATTTCGAGTTTACAGGAGAGATCTACAGATAAAGGACCTAGTAATTTTGAACAAAACTCAAGTGATAAAGTGCTGTCACGCCACTCCCAAACTTTCACACCACGCTCAATTTCGGACTGAAGAACCTCGACGTATTTAACATGCATTAGCTCCTTTACATGGGGGAACTTCAAAGTTTCCACGAACAACAACGCCAAAGGTACGAGTTCGTGACAATGACCGCTCGGCTATCACGGTCACATCCGAACGATTAATGATTTTCGTATAGATTTCAATTATTTGAAGTAAATTAAGCTTAACAGTTAAATTTTTCCACAAACTTCCCAACACCTTCGTTTGTTGCAAAACAAAAAAAAAATTGATTTCAGTGGAAAGTAAAGAAATTCAAAAATCTTCAAATCGTTTGCAGTTATGGAATACATATAATTCCTCACTTGAAAATTTTAGTTCTCTCTCTCTCAAGATTCTGTCTTAAGTGAGACCTTAACTAATTTCTAATTTTCGTTTAATATTTAGCAACATTCAAATTCGTTGATCGATGGAGTCAAGTTAATTTAAATAAGAAAAATTTAAATTTATAACTCTGCGCAAGTGGAAATAGAAAACGAAACGAAAAAATCAAGTCTAATAAACAAATCTCTAAACGCCTACCAAAGAGTAATGTCATTTAAATGTGCTGCAGTTATTAAAATATTTTAACGCACTTCAAATGAAAGAAAAATACACCTCAATAATAAAAGTGTTTTTGTTTCAATTTTCAACAAAAATAACTTCAATGGTTCCGTTTCAGAATATTACAGTCGGACTTATAATGAACGAAGTCGTTAAGTCCCGAAAAAAGTTCGTTAGATTTATATTTCAATGGTAAAATGTTCTAGGTTTCAAGAAAAAGTTCGACCAACAGAGATATTTGCAAAATAGAAGTTCGTAAAATGGAGTTCCGATTGTAATTCTTTCTCATATATTAATGCTTTTAAAAACATTCAAAATTTCTAAATGCAGTTGAAACACCTTTTTTTTCCTGAATCAGAATGCTTAATTCAATTCATACAATCTACCAGAATATTTTACAGTCATAACTAACAAAAGCAATCTCAACAACCGCAACAGGGTGGATGACAATTTCAAGAATGCAAAATGCAAAAAGCAATCGCTCTTTAATAAAACGTACTTTCCCAAAAATAAGTATAGAAGGAAAGCATTTTACACATCGGTACAGCAAAACATCGAGAATTATTACATCCTGTAGAACAAACACCACATCAATAAACATATTTTAAGAAAAAATTAACTTAATTTAAAATTTTAAAAGGAAAACGAACTAAAAAAATGGAATATGGAATGAAAACTGAAAATGGCCCATTTTAATAGATACAATGGAAAATACTTAGCAGTTTTGTAACTAATTGTCGTGATTCAAATATATATATTCTATCTTTTCAAAATATACAACTGACTTAAGTAATAAAAAATAAATGAAAATATTTTTGGGTACTGAATCCTGATTTGCCCAATAAGTACCAGAAAAGATATCGTATATATCACGAAGTACATATAATTTGAAAATCATAAAAGGTTTAAAAAAAGAATTAGATATAGTTGAAAAAGTACGAAAACTATGGCGGCAGACTGCATCAGGTTTTAAAAACACAAATGTACAGTCTGTGCAATACCGGTATTTTTACAACCTTGCGTCGCCGTCTTACAGGTTATCTAAATCTTCATATTATCTGATTCTTTCAAATTAACATAAGTGCCCCAAGAGTTAAGAAAGATTAACACCAGCAGACTTCTGGAAGTGGTAACAAAAAAACGAGATCATATAGAATGAAGCAAGATTGCATACATTGGATTTTATTTATAGCAATATTTAGCAATCTCAAAGCATCAGCCATTAATAAGTACGTAATATTTTTAAACTGAAACAATTTAAAGCTGTATTTTAAACTAATTAGAAAATTATCCATTGAAAAATTAGCAACACCTAGCATGGTCTAAATACGGAATATCGGACAAATACTTTACGTTCAAAACACTGAAAACCACATATTTAACTAAAACTCACAGTGGCGCAATTTTCTTGTATCTTTCAATAAAATACACAGCTATCGATAAATAACTGAAAATTATTACAAAATACGTAACTCAATAAATGGTTAAAAAAAAAAAAGGTCACCGAAAATACATGTAGAGTCGAACCTCCATTTTACGAACCTTTATTTTGCGAATTCCTCTATTTTACGAACTTTTTCCTGGAACCAAGAACGGAAAAATATTGAAAGATGAATCTCTGTTTAACGAATTTTTCACATAACGAACGAACTTTTTTCAGGATTTAGTGGCTTCGCAAAACAATGACCAGGCTGCATTATTTCAACCAAATCAGTTTCAGTTACAAATAAGCTTATGTTGATGTAGTTATCCTATACTAAAAAACGTTACTACTTATACAAAAAAAAAGTTCCTCGATAACCAGAAATATGAATGTTGTCAAAAAAAATTCACTAATTTATTCATAAAAAGTACAAATAAAATTTTAAAAAATAGTTAAGTCATATATAGTTAATCGTTTTAAATCGCATTCTTTTTGAAACATCACTAATTCAATTTTAAAAGATGAGCCAGGGAACAATTATTTAATGAAAAAGTAAAATTCCTATTTTAAAATCAGGAAGTCAGTCAAAAGTTTTCTAGGTAATTTCAAGTAACCCCTTCCTTATGAAGGTTTCCTGGAAGAAGAAAACAAAACACAAAATTGAAAATGAATATTGGTCAATCGCAATTACAGACATACGAAGTATTTCAACAAGATGATAAAGAAATGTGCATTGAAGAAATAATTAGTAAAATGGTATGAATAACGAAATTCAGGAAATTGCATTTCAAATTGAGGAGAGCTTTAATTCACAAATAAATGGAAATTCATGAATTATTTGTAATGACAATACGAAAAAAATGCTGTTTTATATTTTGCTGAAACAAAAAGTAACGCTTGATTTTTTATTTAGTCAAAATCCACCCATTCTTTCAAAAGACGCCATCACATAACTCGATAGTCCTTTAACTCGATTTCTCGTTAAAACTTGGAAGACAAATATTGCACAACGCACTCACATTTTTACTAAGCAAAAATTTAAAAAATCAAAAAGTTATTTGGCATTCTTTTTTTTTAAAAAAAATATATAATAAATTGATATTTTAAAGGCTGAAGCACTAAATATTTTACATGTTCAGATTGAACTTAAATGCTGTTCCACACACACATACATACATATTCAACGGCTTTAAATGATAATTTTTTTATAAAGGAACAACAAAATGAAACCTTGCATTATGTATTTCAAATCTCTTTCAAATTTTTCGTAGTTTAAATTCATAACACAAAAAATATATAACAGCTATAACCTTTACATGTATAAGATGCATTTTGTCTGACAAAATCAGATTTCAGCTGAAGCGTAAGTTAGAATGAAAAATTGATAAAAACTTAGCCTGTCCGCGTACCAACCACTCTTTAGACTGAACTCTAAACGAACTTACTAAAATTCTGTGCACAAATTCGTATACATATACTGCTCTTTTAAAAAGAATCACCATCTTTTGTTCCTTTTATTTTTATTCGCATCAATCTTTCAAACGGCTTGCATGATTCGCATCGCCTCGCATGACTGCATGTGATTGTCTCGAACAATAATAATATTAAAAAAAATCTACAATTCCAGGAACAGGTTATTTGAAACGGAAGTGGTCTCCATTCAACAGACAAAATAAGAAAATTGAACAAGGAAAATTATGAAAAGATGTACGTTCTGAACGCTAGTATTCAGTGGCAATTGATTGAGGCTACGAAAGTTGCCAGATATTTCTTTCTAAACGTGTCATTAATTACGAAAACACACATTTAGAATGATTACACTAAAATGAATAAAATACAGGTAAAACACAAAAAATATATCAGCATTTAAAAATTATTTCTAAACTTATAAAATATTTTTGTTTCTTCTTTAAAAAAATTAATGGACTAAACTAAAAAATCCTCAAAATTAAAACATGCATGTTGAAATTTTAAAAGTAATATAATTCCTTTACATATTCAAAATTCGGGGAAAATTCCTACTTACACATTTACTACAACATTATGTTGCAGCAAAGACTGATAATAAAAAGCAAGTACAGATCTTATTGGTCAGAATACATGTTGTTCCAGAATCGTTATCCTAAAAGCCCGGAGCATGTGCCATTCCAATGGCGTGGATGGTGGATGAGGTTGAGTAAGAGAAATTGATTGATTATAGTCAGTCCTTTTCTCCCTCCTATCGATCCCGGAATTCCAGCAACAATCGTGGTAGCTTGCGCAGTGAGACGCTTCTTTAGTAAAATTCACGCACATTTTGGAAAACCACGACCAATTCAGTAATGTTTCAAACCAGCCATTTCCTACTAGATTCTCTAGCTAAGTTTACCTCTAATTCACATCAGCTACACGCTTTTCTTAAAAATGATTTTGGTAATGCGAAAAGCATTTTAAAAATACTTATAGTATGCAACGTTTGATCGTTTGATTAGTTTTATATTCTGACTCTTATATATTCCAATTCATATAATTCCTATCTTATTTAAATGTACTCTAAATTCAATACAACATTTGCACTTTAAAAGTTATTTGCAACTAATGGGTAAACGGGAAAAAATACATTAAAAAGTGGTTGGTTTGTACGATAAGAATTCATGAAAAATCTTTTGAATGATATCACCTGTAATTGCATTAAAAAACTAATGCTCTATAATAAGCAACTAATTTTCAGAATTCTTGGAGAGAAAATGACAAAGAAAATGGGGAATTCCTACCTTGCACTTAAATTTTAGCACTTTATGACACACACACATCCCTCGCTCGCTCATATATTAATTATTTACATGTGTGTACATAACATTTCAAAATGAAGTAGCCTTTGCCCATTATCAGAACGAATATGTTTTGGTTTTTCGAAGAAAAACTCACAAAATGACTAATATTCATACGGCATACGCTATTCTATCACATGTTTTATTCGGAATTTGATACAAATGACTAATTATCTTTTTAGAAGGAAAAAATTCTATGCATGAATATAAAATATGATTCAGATTAAAACAAAATGTGTATAATGAAAGTCCTAACCTTAACTAACACAAACATATTCCTGCAGACATTCTATGCAGAACTAAAAACAATAAAAAAAATAACGGTAAAACTAATGTTACATTTGTACACGTGTACGTTTACCACCATATATCTACTTCAGAGAAAATTATAGCATGAAAGAAAAAAAAATTTATAATTCCTTTGAAAAAATTCTCAAAAATCGGGAGGCTTCATTTTATAAACATGTAATAACGCTCTAACTCTTCTCGAATATATTAGCTAATAAAAGTTAAATCGCATGATTTTATTCTTGAATTAACTACATACAGTGGACCACCAAAGTGTTCGTACATTAGCAATATCCAATAAAATTTAAAGTTTTCGACTAATAAAAATTACAATTCCTATATAATATATATTTGCAACTTATTCTTAATGAAATGACATAATTAATTCTTTAAAAATAGTATAACTATTATTTTTAAAAATTATTAATTAAAAAACTACTAAAAAATTAGCCACAAAAGTCTTCGTACACTTAACAAAAATCCCAACATAGCTTTAAATATTGTATTTCTTAATTTGGTACTTAGTAGGATATCTTTTATTGTCCACAACTTTTAAACGTCTTGGTATAAAATTTAATGAGTTTTTTGTAACTTCTGCATCGATTTTTCTCCATGCTTCTGTGATTATTGTTTTTACTTCCCATTATGTGTTTATATATGTCACGTTTTCTTTTTTTAAAATCAAATTCTCACCAAATATGTTCTACTGGGCTAAATAAAGTGATTGAGAGATGTTTTCAGATTTTGGGGACAATTATAGGGGCACCAGCGGCGTACATTAAGAGCAGTGCGCTTGACATGTTAAAAAATGAAGTCACCTCCAATATCCAACTTTTGGTCGGATAATTTAAAATTTCTTTAAAATATTTAAATAGAGCTCATGCTTCATAATACCATCAAAAACTAACAAATTACCTTATTTTGAAAACGATTTACACCTCCGCGCAGGAACACTTGCACCTCTATGGTTCATTGATTAAACTAGATTCTTGGGATTAAGTTTCAGAAAATTGATTGGATAACAGAAAATTCAACATTTTTGGTTCCGATGGACGCATAATAGTTTGTAAATGATAAAATAAGGAATTTTATCCCATGAATTTATATGGAACAAGAACTCCTCCATCTCAATACTGAAGCATGAGAGGGAGGTGTTCTTGCGTGGGATTGTAAATCGGCTTCAGGATTAGATAATTGGCATTTTTTTTTTATTGTATTTTAACAGGCTCTCAATGTACGCCGCTGGTACGTCTATAACTATCCCCAAAATCTGAAAATACCTCTCAATCACTTTATTTAACCCAAATGAACATATTTGGTGAGAATTTGATTTTTAAAAAAAGAAAACATGACAAACACAAAATGTGAAGTAAAAACAACCACAGAAGCATGGAGAAAAATCAATGCAGATATTACAACAAACTGATTAAATTTATACCAAGACGTTTAAAAGTTGTTGTGGACACTAAAAGATATTCTAAGTACCAAATTAAGAAAGAAATACAATATCTAAAGCTATGTTGAGATTTTTGTTAAGTGTACGAAGGAAGACTTTTGCGGCGTAATTTTTTAGTAGTTTAATTAATAATTTCTAAAAATAATAGTCATGCTATTTTTGGAAAAAAAATTATGTCATTCCATTAAGAATAAGTTGCAGATATAAAAAAATTACAATTCCGATATATTAATTTGTATTAGTCAATAACTTTAAATTTTATTGGAAATTACAAGCGTACGGTCACTTTTGTGGTCCATTGTATATACAATCTTCAAAACTGACACCACTTCATTTAAAAATCGTGTATAAATTGAGAAAAATCGTTGCCATATTGAACCAAATCATCATTGTTTTTATAAGCGCAAATGCAGTCAAGGTACAAGACCCAGTGAAATTTTTTTTAATTATATATAATTATTTAACTTTAATACTACACAAGATAATCTTTTATTTCATTGATACCTAGTTGAAAGCAATTCGCATGTCTTATATAATCTAAAATCCTCCGCAAATAAAAGTGCTGTTTTCAACAAGCTTCATCAAAACCAGTAACCATTTCCTAGGGAATCAAAAAGAGGTAAATGTGATGAAGAGACTGGACACTAATAAAAGCTTGAGTTCTCTTTAAATAACTTATCTTTATTTATACTGTCATTTTAAAATTATTAATTTTAATAAATCAGAATGTCTTTTACATTTATCAAACCACACGAAAGAATACTTTAAATTCATATAGTATATTTTTAGACAAAATATACTATATGAATTAGTTATTAGTAAAACTAATTTAGAATAAAAAAATATCCGTAAAATTTGGTTTTTTTTATATTACTTTTACAAAGCTTTTTAGAAGAAATCAATAAACCTTGAACAGGAATTTCTATCATGAGATAGAAACTCTTAGCGATAGATGACCATTCTGTTAACTAAATTAATTCACAAAAATACTTTCACGTTAATAAACACCAATTACATTTAAAGGTAGCAAATTAATATCTCACAACAAATAACACTGCAGACCAAATTTCTTATTAAATTAACAATCAATTAAAGGTATATTTTTTAAAAAAATCTTTGTTATTCACCTTTTTTCCCCCTTGAAATACTAATTATCTTTGGGTAAAAAACAAGACTTTGAATAAATTGAGAATAATTAAGAAAAAGCTATCAAACATTAAACACATCTAAAGCTAAATAAACTAATCTACAAATGCCTTTAGGAAAAATTTCGAAATACGTTATTAAAATGACATACTAAAGAGAAAGAATATATATAGCAACAAACTTTATAAATATTACCTAACAAAATATGTCAAACGAATAATTTTTCATTCACCAAACTCAATGGAATAACATTTCTGTTTACATTCATTAAAATTCTTATTTTCTCCCCCTCCCCTACGAATTCACATCATATGGGATAAAAATGACAAACTTTGCAAACTAACAGATATCCTTAATCGAAAATTATTAATGTGACAGAAGCAACAGTTTTTACTAGACTGATGAACAAAACATGTATCGTGGAAAACACGGCATAAATTAACCATTTTTGAACTCAACAAGACGTTTGAAATAAGGAATTCGGAATACATTTGTTTCGTAACTGTAACGATTAAAAAAATAAAAGCGTGTTAATTATCCTAATTCCATAAGCAATTGATATAAGAAAAATTGTATAAAATCTTTAAATCTGGAATCATGAAAACAATCTTTCTTTTTTGGATAAATTAACGTCGCATTAATGTATAAAGAAAAGTTCTCGTAATATTAGGAAACATTAATACTTGGATAAAAAGCACATAAGAGGAACAATTGAGAGAAAGGAACAACGATGAGTAGTAAACACATTCGACATGAAATTTGAGGAGCTTTTAAAAGAATATTCTTAAATAACAAATCCATCTCATGCTAGTTTCTGACACGTATTTACTGAAAAAATAAATTAGCATCAGCATTTTAGTCATTAACTATTATGTATCATATGCCTACTCTCCTCTATATTTTAT
Organism: Trichonephila clavipes; assembly: GCA_019973935.1. Classification (NCBI taxonomy): domain Eukaryota; kingdom Metazoa; phylum Arthropoda; class Arachnida; order Araneae; family Nephilidae; genus Trichonephila; species Trichonephila clavipes. The sequence continues at coordinate 175,480 of BMAU01018289.1, forward strand.
GTATTTGCATTAGTAAATGAATATTTATGAAAGATCAATGAGGTTCTTATGTCTGATTCTTTCGAACTAGACATTTTGTTCTGAATAAGATGGATCATATTTTTGCGGAAACAACATTCGTTTTAGTTCTCTCAAGATTATACTCAAGGACTATCAGGAGCTAACGCTCACTCACGATAAGCGATGAAGTCGATATCCAAAAATTTAATAACATTTAACCTACCGAGATAAACATCCAAACGCGTACCCAGAAGGGAACACAGAACAAGCAGTTCAACAACCAGAAGTAACTAAGCGATACAAAACCAGGTGCTAGCAAAGCGTGGCTACAAAACATTTCCTGGAGAATTCAGTCGATCAGAACCATAATGCACCATTCCAAAAGCCACGCTAGAAACTCAAACAACGTGCGATGACGACACCTTCCAACACAACCGCTGCTATGCCTCGACCAGATGTTCAGAAATGAGACTACGAAAATCCCGTACCGAGTAAAAGATATAGATCTTCTCGCCTCGTACGCAGGCGCGCAAACATGTACATAAAACTAATTCGGTTTCTTCCACTATTGAGAAATATATCTTCCTCAATACGTATGTCGGTTTTTCGAATCGGAGAAAAAGAATTCGATTACTCTATCTTTAATATGCAACTGGATTATCAATCACAATGTTTCCCTTCCAAATTAAAAACAAAACTGAAACTACGTTCAACTTTTTAAAACTTATTTCATTGGATTTCAAAAAAAAAACATTTAAACCTAAGCATTGGTCTTATGTTTACAACATAAAAAAGTACTACAATGAAGATATCTTTCAAAATGTTCAGGAAATATATCACTCTTTTTAACATTATACACACAAACAAATTTCTAGAAGCTTTTCTTTTTCTATTGTTGTCAAGTCTTTTCGCATGAAATCAAACCAAGAATTCCCATATTGTTTCATTATTACTATGAATTTTAAAAAAAATTATGTCCTCACTTTTATGAAGTGTTTTTACATTTGAAATGAAATCAAGAGGTATCCCACACACGTACATTTTTTTCTCTAACACGCTATTCCATCATGACTTAGAACACTTAATTTATATTCTATTTTAGAAAAATCTACAGGTAAAGAATTTTTTTTTAATTTGAATGTATTTAATTTATATATAGCAGAATAGGAAAAAAAATCGAATATAATGATACATTAAAATACATTTGATGGCACGAGCTGAAATCATTATACATAGGCACATATTCAATGCTTCTCTTAATATAAAAAACAGAAAATCTTTATAAAGAAGAAATATTTATATATTTTGCACTCTTTATTAAACCTCAAGTACTTTTTTTAGAACTTATATTAAAGACGAGGATATTTTTAAAATACGTTTTTTCCAATATTGAAAAGTGAAACAGCAGCAATTGGACAAATGAGATATTACATCCCTCTTGCTTCCACCTCTAAAGTGAGGGCAGGGGAATCTCCTGATCATCCAACCAAAAAGAAGAGAAAGGAATACAATAACAGTACGTATAACCTTCTTATTTGGCCAGCGTTGCTACGAATAGCGAAAACGAAGGAAGGAAATGATCGATGCGGGGCAAAGTAATCGATAATCTGGGCTTTGATACAGATACGTTGCCTTAGCAACGGGAGATAGCTCATCCACTGATATGGCACATCTATTTTCTTTCTGCTATTCATTACGCTGGCAGTTCTTTCGGAAATGTGAAAGCAATTCCATCGTAAGGAGTAATACAAAAAAAAATAAAATCTTTTTCAATGAAATTATCCTGAAAAAATAAATGAAAATAAACTAAACGAATATTTTTGTTCATTAAAGTTATACATATACAATCGATTCCTATATAGTACTTTCATTTCCATTGGGAAAAATAGATAATTTTTTAAAAAATCAATACTTCAAAAATGAAAATACACTAAAATCAATACCGTCAATCTTAGCAACATTAAAGGGATGCTGCTAGCAGCACAATCATTAAAACAAAAATTCGTATTTTATACGCTCTCATGGAATCGAAATGACTATCTTTTTTGCGGGGGGACGTAAAATAACTGTAAGCATGCAATCAATGACGATTTAAATCGAAGATCATCGGGAATCTGGTCTTCTTAAAGAGTCCACACACACATAAAACATCAAATAAATAAATAATAAAAAAACATCCTCAAAAACTGTTCACAAATAAACAGCTAATGAGTTCACAACACATTGTACATCAGAATTACCCATACAGTTCTGCAATACAAACATGATTACGCAGCAGTTAAAACTATTAATTAAGACATATTCAACCTTTACATTATGACTTGTCTAAAGATTCTAACAGCACATTAGGTAATTATATTGATGTATTAATTCCGTATTGAAAATACCGTTTTTCTTTTTTAATTAGGGGATTTCTTAAAAAAAAAGCATTGGAAGGGAACAAAATTGAAGTGAAAGTAGAAGTAACCGGTAGTACGAAAAGATAATTATGGAAAATACAACTGATGGCAGTTGTATGCATTTCAATTCTAAAACATTCCTAAATAATTTTTTTTTTTTCAAAAATGCAAATTATTATGCAAAACAAAATTAAATTAAAATGCAAGATTAAAAGAAAAATTAAAATGCAAAACAAATATTTAAATTTAAAAAAACAAATTGTTAAGTTACATTTCTTCAGGAAAAATTAATCATAATAAAATAAATAAAGCAGATTAATTTAAAAGTTTATAATTCATTACAAAATGTTAATAATTTTACAATTTTGCTAAATTTATTAATTTTTACAGAAGGGAGTAACGTCTAGGATCTACTTTTTAAGACGTAAAATAAATTGTAAATGTATCAGACGCATATATATGTAAAATATTGGCCGAGTGTAGTATTTTTTCGAGTGTTGTTAGTAGGTTTCCATTAAACACATCTTCAGTGGACATTCATCTTCTTTATTTTGAAACACACATCAAAAGCTTAGGACAAAATTGCTGTACATCGTTGAAGACACACACAAACTTGCGACGATATTAAAGCAAAGTGGACAGGAGACAAACAATAGCAACATCTTTGAGGGCACAACACAAATACACAAAGAGCAGCTATGTACATTTTTACATGATGACGGCAAAAAGGATGAGCGCCGGATTACACAGGAGTTTGGTTTTATACCAACAGTGCAAGCGCGTGATGATTACGTAATCGTAGTTCTGATTGGATAGAATGGGCGGGACAGGGATTTCTGATGTAATAATATTAATCGATTACGATCAGGGTGTTAGTTTCGAACCAAACAATTAAAAGATTATTTCATTATTAAAAGAGTTAATTAAAAGGTTGCTAGAGGGAATTATTACATACATACATATATATATATATATATATATATATATATATAATATATATAATCCAATAAAAGAATTTTTACAAAATATAATCATATACATATACATACACATATAAATAAATTTATACATATATATACATATACATAAACAAAAATATAAAAATAGACATATAGTTATATACCTAAGATAACTAAAAGTAGGAAGGAGGTACATAGTATAAAGACAAATTCCTGGCCTTAGGAACCAGGATTCCAGGTTTAAACAAGTTTTGCGGCGCCAACCTTCACCTGTAATTTGTCATACTATGTACCAAGAGGAAAGGAAAGAGTTATAAATGTATAATTAAATATTAAAAATCATAAAACTAAATAATATAGGAACATAAACATAACCTACTAAATCTGAGTAAAGCGATGGCCAAGAGTGCAGTAACATGTTCCCGCCAAATAAATAGAGCAGTACCGCATAAAGTTAATTTCGATACGATATAAGAAACGATTAATTGCGATACGATAAACGATACTAAGAAATATATATATATATATATATATATATATATATTTATATACTTTTAAAAAATCATAAAAATAAAAATTATATAAAATTAGCTTAAAATATAAAAGAAACTCAAAAAAAATAGATATTTAAAAAAAAAATAGAGAATAAGCACATATATATATATTTGCATTATCCAATCTCAAAATAATATAATTAGGAAATATTGGGGTTTATTTTTTAAACACTGATTCATTGGAAGCGCAAATTTTTTTTTATAACAATACATTCACGCCTCCCTCCAACTGTGCAATGGTTAATATTCATTCATGCGGTTCCACCAACTAATCCAAGTAAGGGGGTTCCTAACTTTTTATCCCATAAAACTATTAAAACAATGATTATAAATCTCTTTTCAAAAAGACATTTACAGATCTCTTCAATAAGCTAAATAATGAAAATCATTTACTATACAGAAAATTAGATAAAAAAAATTTGAGCTTTCTCTCTCAACCACTTGTACGTTTAACATTTGTCCAGAATATATACAATACACAGATGCATTTAACATCCGAGAAATTTTAGTAATATTTTCTTTGAGCAATGTCAATTTGAAAGTTATCTAGAATGAAAATATGAAATTTTGGTATACTGATAAACAGGTATACTTGATTTGCAACAATCAGAATTCATCTTATCTTTACAGATTCATGTGTTATAAAATAAGAAAGAATGCACGTAATAAAAAAAATAATAAATTTCATCACTGAATGAATTTTGGCTCCTATTCAAAACGCCTCATTCTCAAGCACTGAGGAGATTTGAGCTACAATTACCAACTTTATATATTTAATATCAACTGCATTCTTCATTTACAAAAAAGACACGTTACTGATTCATCATTTCATATAATGTAGTTCCCTCGGAACGACTGATGTCTTGCACATGAAAAGAATTTAAAGTGAAAACAAGCTTATAATTGCTAGATACTAGAAAATTTTTATTCTCTTGTATTTCTTTGTCAACTATGTTCATACATTACAGAAAAAACAGCAAAAAGTTCTGAGTTAAAGTGATAAAAGGGATTTAAAAAAATTTTGAAGTGGAAAAAGCTGCAAATATTTCAAAAATTATAAAATAGTTAGAAATACTCAATGAAATTTTCATCAGAGCACAAACTTAAAATACTTTAATTTTAAAAATATCAGAAACAGTGATGAGATACAATGTAACAATACAAAAAAAAATCATCACATCCATTGCATTTTAATAAAAGTAAAAAATAATGCAAACTCTTATCTTATCCAACAACCAATTCAACCATTTTCGATTGCAAAACTCTCCGATAATAGCAAAAAATGTTATTGGTGTTCCCTATACTATTACAACACGCAGCACATGTGGAAAGCATTGTATTTAAACTTGATTACTAAACACGGGCAAAGGTTTTCTCCGATTACGAGCTCTTATCAGAAACAGAACAACAATTCTGCAGGATCGAGAAATTATTCTACGTCAAGCAATTTTCTTCAAAAGTTTATAAAAACAAAATTGTGAAAAAAATATTAAGAAAACGTTAAACTCTGTTACTTTTCAGCTAAATAACTGCAAAAATATATAATTTTGATTTTACTTAAGATTCCCATTAATCGCTTTCAAAAACTTATAATTTTGAAGAAAAAAAATTCTTTAAATCAAAGAAAAATAAGACTCTAAAACATACGAATAGTCATCATTATGAATGTAATTATAACGAAATTACGAAAGGCAAGATGGAATTGCTCAATAGACAAGCATCTTTTCATCAAAACAAGTTTCAAGAGCAAAACAGCAACTGGTGTATCTTGATGATGAAACAGTACTTGTCGATGTACCTAACATCTATATTAAATATAGCTGAAACAACTAATGCACATATGAAATTCAATGAAACGCAAGCAAATTAATCATTAAAGGACAATTGCACACAATTAAACTGTGCAATGCAATTATCCATACAGTGTATAACAATTATATCCGTACAATTAAGTAAAACGTTAATATTAGTAAAGAAAGCTGTCATGCATAAGCTGTCATTTTTGCAATTTGATTCCCATTTATAATCAAGTTTATTTTGTATAGTAATAATTTAAATAAATACATATTTAACTTTTTTTTTCTGTTTCCTTTTCCATAGTAAAATGTTTGCCTGAAATTTAGCCACAGAATCAAACTAAGGAACTTAAAACGCTTTCGAGCCTAAATATTACCAAAAAAATTATACATTAAAGTAAAAATTATGGGGGGAAAAGCTAGTAAAAATGAGATATTCTGCTTTGCAATTTCAATATCAATTGAAATTCCATTTTCATGAAATAAAAGGTCAAAAAATTCAATAACCAGAAAAGATGTTTGATTTGATTTTAATTCATGTCTCACTTAGAAGCAACACAAAGGTTAATTAGGCGACGGACTTCGAAAATCTGAAGCGCGGTCAAGCGACGAGGATGGCACATGAGTTGGTACCCTTCTCTCCAAATTACCACAGCACGTTGAAGGCAGCAGACTTGGAGCCTGGACAGATTTAACGTCCATCAAGCACTCTACATAACGAGTCTTCAGTAGCACTATTCGAACCCATACCTCAAAGATGAGTTCGTGACCATGACCAATCGGCTACAACAGCCCAGAATAAATGGTAATATAACAGTGCGCCATAAATTTCCCAACGATGGAAATTTAAATAAGGTCACTACAAACTGGGAAAGCTTTCACTGAAAATTCATAATATCCTATAAATATTAAGACGTTTTTTTTTTTTTTTTCTTTTTAAAAAAAAAAAAGATGTTACTCTAGAAAGGATAAAAGAAACAAAATAATTACCCTTTCAGCAAAAGATTTGTATCTTTCTAAATTATCATAGATCCTACTTTTTTCATTCGAGTAATTAAGCGCTTTACGAAATTACAATAATAAAATGATTACAATAGTAAGAAATGCAATCGTAGATTAATGACCAATAAGCATAATTGAATTTAGCTGATTACTTTTGAAGAGGCAAAAAATATACAAATATTTTAAGATAATGTAATAAATGTCAACGATTATTATAGCGTAAGTTAATAAATTCTCCACCGACCTAAAAAAAACAGACAAAATTTTTGCTGTAAACATAAATGGCTTTTCAAAAAGCGACCAAAAACCTCTCTCAGTAACTGCGCAACAAAATCCAAAAATTTCGCAGCAGGATTCCAACAACCACTTATCAAGACAGATTCCAAGTAAAAGGCAGGGGGGAGGGGGACTGAATAGAGAGCTCTCTAAAAAATACCACATGGATTGCGAAACACTAGCTCTAGTCGCCGACCTTGGAACAGAGTGAAAAATAAAATTTAAAAAAAACGCACAACGAGTTGATGATACTCGTACTTCACAAAGACCAACACAATTGCCAGTATGAGTCATCTAAGCCTGTCCGGACGCATTGCGGGCCTACCGTTTCAACAGGAAGTATTTTGTCTGGCGATAAAGCAGCAGTGAACAAGTAGCTTTTTTTTTTCCAAGTCAGATTAGGAAAAAAAAATTATGGATCTTGTTTTGTTGACTTGTTTATTCGAGTGAAGTTGGAAGTTGAGTTTAGAATTCCAGTCAAACCAGCGATAGATAATTAATTTGAAATATTTTTTTGAAACCCGGGAATTATTTAGATAAATGGAAAAATATTTGGATAACATCAATGCAATTTTTTAAATCTATATGCACCGGTGAATATATTAATCATATTTCAACCATTATCGAATTCTTGCGAAAGATGAAGGAAAATAAAAGTTCGTAATATGCTTCATTATATTTCGCTATAAATTGTGAATAACTGGGTTCAAAAACAAAAGTAATGGACGGGTTATACAGCTTTAATAGCTCAATATCACATAAAAACAATTTTTTTAAAAGTGACAATTTTTTAAAATGGCCCATGCTTGAATTGGGTAAACGAAATTTGGCTTGAACTTCTAACAATGAAAGATTAAATAATTTTTTTAAAGGAACTTGATATTAGAAGAGTAAATTTGAAGTTATTCCAAAGCTCATAATTCGCTCATTTTAAAGAAAAAAAAGAAAGAAAAAATATAACTTACTTCTGAATATTTTAGCGACAAAATTAAGCTTACATCTGAAGTTTCTCAAAATATGAAATAATTTCCCTACAACTAGAATTTTAATGTTTTTAAGTGTTTTGAATAGTCAAAACTTTTAAAATAATCGATCTATAATTTTGTCTTGTTAAAGAAGATCTAGTAAATTAATAATCATTAAATAATAATCTTTAAACAAACTGGAAAACTATTCATATTTAAAATTGAAAAATAAAAAACACATTTTGTTTAAACTCTACAATTTGAAGAAAAGAGAAATTTATGAATACTTTTAACGTAACATATTGTAAGTAGTTGCAGCAAAAAAATACCGACTCCCAAAGCAATGTTGTTTTGTAGGTGATAAAAACAGATATGAACAATTTAATAAGATGACATGCACAAAAATATAAAATTCATGAGACGAATATCGTTCCCTTCATTTACGGTCCTCGAGTAGCACAAATCTCAAGTACACGCATTTGTTTCAAAAAACATGTATTTTCATCTAAATACATATATAATAACTATACAGTTCAACAAGTTTAAGTCATTTAATGTAAAAAGAGCAATAAAACCAATAATCGCTGTAAGTGAAATTCTCATTTTAACTCTGATCTTATCTCAAAAAACAACAATTTAAATAAAAAAGGATTTTTTCAGTTTTACCTCTTGTATTTTAATTTCGTAAAAAATATATTTCATAAAAACTCGCATATATATTTCTTATGTTTACAATTTCTCTTAGTACAGAAACAGACCAAAAGTTACTTCAGAACAAAATATTTCTAAACTGAATTGAATAAATTAAATATTTGCTTTTTCCTTCTCTATTAATTTCTACAAAATAGCGTTTGGTGGTACGCCTACCAACAGGGATACGTGAAATTGTCTCGGGGTACGAGGGAAAATGATATAATTACGGACATCAAAAAAAAAGGTAAGTTTACGAAAGTAGAGTTGTTGCATCATAATTGTTTAATCATATGGTTTATTCAGGTTTTATATATTATTGTTCGTATGACGTCAATAATTCCTGTTAATTAACACAATTATAACACTTTTTCCTCAGTTATATATGATTCGCCGTTTTTCCTCTGAATATTTTTATTCCTTGAAATAACTTTGCTAAGTAAAATAAAAATTAAACGAATGAATTCATTTTTCAATTATTGTACAACAGAATATCGAATTGTACTAGAATATTGTAAAATTTTAACTATACATAATGTGGGGATGGGGCACATGAAACAGTGATGAAAATTTCAAGGTGTACGTGAGAACTTAAATTAGAGAAACGTTTCGCTAAATCAGCTCTTTTCCTAAGTATAGATATTGACCATTATTTTAATTTTAACAAAATAATTATCAAAAATTTTGAAAGTTGAGTCATTTTCCCATTCTACTAATACTTTAATTTCGGAATTGCAAAAAAGTGAAATATCTACTTAACTTTTAAGGCTTTTTTTCCCAATTAAAATTTAACGTAATCACTTAATTATTGTTTAAATTAATACTCCATCAATAGAAGAAGTATTTATGCTGCACTACATTTACAATTATAATGTAATAAATAAGATGAAAGCATACATTTCCCCCCAATCAATATACATTCTCTTCAAAACTTATTTTCTAATAATGTCTTCGGCTATTCAGATTAATTTTTATAGGATTAAAAATTCATAAATTTGGCTTTCTTTTTATTTACAAATCTAGCCCAGTAAGGCTTTATTTTAATCTTATGCACTTACAATTACGCGTAAAAAAATGTAAATAAACAGACTATATCATAAAATTTTAATATAAAAAATATACTTATCAAATAAAAAACAATGAATTTAGAAGGTGGGAAAATTATATTCAATGGGTTACTTATACGTTATAGGTACCAAGTCGCCAAACACGTACAAAATACGCCAAACTTCGACTTATACCAGTTTCTGATACAATTAATACGTGGCGCTGTTTTTTAACATAGTTGCCTACACTGGTTGATACTATACTGTTCGAATTAATTGGGGCAAGCATTTTTTTCTTGTCTGAGTATGTGATTATGAGTGATATCCCAAACCCCTTCAAATCGGTTATACCTGCCTAGAGGTGATGCGAGATTGATTGTCCTCGACTATAATTTACTCGTTCGATTGGTTTTGGTGTATCAATTGTCCAGCTGTGAGCCTTTCAGTGTGGCAGCTGGTGGTCAGTGGCGCAACACAAGGGGGGGAGACCTGGGGGTCTGGACCCCCGCCAAAAGCCCTTGATTTTTTTTCGATTGATTACAATTCTAAGTACATAGTACGTAAAATTTAATTAAGTATTTGTAATTAATGATTAATTTTATTAATTAATGCTAATTATTTACTCAATAATTAGTTTTTTACTGTGTTTTGTTCTCGAAAATCGACAAAATCAAAAGGAGCATGATACAAGAATGGTGAACTTTCGACCCCGGACCCAAATAATTCACCAGACCTATATCCTACTGAGAATTTATGGCATATTCTCAAGAATCGTTTAGCTAAGATGAATTAATTCCACGACAGCAGAGCAAATTATAAAAAGTGCTACTCAAGTGTGGTTCCACTATGAAGTTAAAAGCATGTACGCTGCACTAGTTAAGTCAATACTTCGTACATATCACATAGACATATTACTACATATTTCGAACTAATATAGAGGTTTTTCAGTCAAGGTATGTAATGATTAAAAGCTAAGGTTTTAGAGAAAATCGTTTTCTTAACGTTTGTCTCAATCAATTCGAACAGTATAGTGTTACAAATAGGTGGCCAGACAAAATGCCGCCCATCTGAGAGAAAAAATAAAAGGCGCTATTTTCTAATATCCAACTGTTAATTAACGTGATTATAGTGAGAATGAGTGAATATTAACATCACACTATTCATCTACACGAAGGTTTTTGACGACCGACCTCGAAAATTTGAACCATGATCATGTGACGAGGACGATATTTAGCTGGCACCCCTTCTCCTAACTTCCACACTACACCGACAGGGCATTTGAGCCTTTACATATTTAACGCGATCAAGTTACAGAATCGCGAAATCAAAGACGACAAAACGGGTCATTCAGCAAATTCTGATTTATACTAGTTACGAATATAATAGGTAGGTAAAGTTGATGAAACCTTACTATAATTTAACTTTTTATCGTGTTTTTACAGAGGATTTTCAGTACCGGATAATAACACCTATGTCCGTATTGGCAACTCAGAAAAGCAGTCAAAACCCAAGGTCCCTATAACCGATAAGTTCGTTTAATTGTCTTATAGCTAGCTCATAGTTTTTGTATTGAAAACAAAATGGCGTACTTACGTGGGGTATTAACGTCACCGCGGCCAACTTTCCACCTAAATCTGACGGCTTGTTTCTATTTCAAATAAAAACACATAAGAACTTTGGTATAATGGCGCAATGCGCGTGGCACAAATTTTGCTGTGGTGGCGTTAATACGCAAGAGTACCCAAAATGTGTTTTTTTAATCAGATTTGATTATTCGGAAAACCACCGTCGCTTTTAAAATGCATTATCCATTTTTCAAATTAAAACAAACCTGTGAATTCGTTCATCTGACAAATGATGAAATTTTCAGGAATGAGTGAATGTTTATTAGCATTCACTTGTAATTTATTGGAAAATAAGATCCATACTATTTCGAATGACGTGACTGCCATAATTCTGAATTGAGATTTGAGAAATGTCTTTCTCCTGCATTGGCGATAAAACATGCTGTGGTTACGATGTCAAAGCGTTTACTAGTTGTTCTTTGGATAACTCAAAATAAATAAATCTGAAAATAATCAAACAGAGTGTAAGTAGTTCAAACTGTGTGCGTGGCTTCACTAAATATGAAATTTAGTTTTTATTTTAGAGATCAATTTGTGGAAAAAGAGGTAGTGTCTAACATAAAAAAAATAGTTTTATGATTCAATCAACAATGAACAGATTGAATTACATACGAGTATAAAAAAATTACTTCAGCGATGTCAATAGAAGAATGAGGCAAACAAATTTACTATCTTATTTTGAGCAGTAATAAATTGAGTACGCACTAACTTAAAAATACTGCACGTATTCTCTGAATTTCATACATATGATACAACAAAGATTTCCCATACACAGTCTGGATATTTGAGCTAAAAATTATTTTTCTCCCTTTCTTAAGTAAAAAAAATACAATACTGTGGCACATTTTTATCTTCAAAAAACACATTCGGATTTCTTTTTTCTTTTCTCTAAACTCTTCATTCCCCCAGAAAATGAGAGCCCTTTTAACAAAATTCATGGGACTTCACAATATTTTAAAGCTCACATCAATTATATAATTCAGTTTGAAGGAAATGCTTTCTTCTTGAGTGTAGTTCTTTTATTTATAACATGCGACAGACATACTAAGATCTGATTTTCTGTTTCAAATTATTCATCTTACTTCTTTATTCATTCCATTAATGTTCATAAAAGCAGAAATTAAAAATACAAAATTATTTATATTCTTTTCTAACGTATCCCTTATAATACAAAATTTTCCACTTTTACAAATACAATTTTATTTCCTTTGTATTTGGATGAATTAAAACTTGATTTAGTAACAGAATTGCAGAAATAAGCGCATGCGCTATAACACAGAAAAAAATTACGATTTGACCAAAAGAAGAAAATCTAGTCATAACATTTATTTTTATTTAACGTGAATGATAAAAAAATAAGCAGATTTTTTCAAAAAAATAATCATTTAACATTAAATATTGCATTGTTAAAACACTCTTAAATTTTGTTTGCGCTATATTTTAACAAAAATTTTCTTGTAATAAAATTTAAAATATATACTTGGTATACATTTTAAGGCTTCATTTTTCAGCAATTTAATAAATCAATTGTAATACCTAGCTAAAAGCATGATTTTCATTCTCAATTTAAAATACCTTTAACAATCGAGAGCTTCATTTGAAAAATAATGAATTTTAAAATTATTTACTAACATTTTTAAATACCAAAAATAATATGATCATTCCCAATCACTTCTAAATTTAAAAACTACCTTGAACTGAAGGGAAGGATTCAAATATTTTAATTTTAAAGCAATTTTGTATTTTTCAGGTTAAAATAGAAAAAAAAAAAAACAATACTGAGACTTTTTGTTTTTGAACATAGCAATAATGTTTTAACATTAATCGGACAGCAATTAAAATCCATATAATCATTGACTTTAATTTTACGCAGAGCTTTATTTTTGAAGAATTTAGCTATGATTGGATTTTTCAGCCACATAAGAAATGTTATTCTATCATATGCCTTACATGAGAACTGTCTTGTAAATGTATGAATATGGCTTTGGCCATAATATAAGTGGACTTGAAAGTTAATATTAACACAAATTTTACAGATTAACGTTTTATAAATTATATTTTTAATTAGGAACTATATTTTGCACTAACATTCAAAATATCAAAATTATAAGTTGTATATCTATAAAATTAAACATGTGTTTATTTTAGTCAATTGCAAATAAAACATTATCAGCAAAAATTTTAATTCATGATCCCTCTTCAAAAGCATCACATAGAATTAGCAATAACATGGTAAATTACGGGAAAGGAATAATTTCGCAGTTAATTCAGCCTTTTAGTTCAAATGAGTTTCAGTTATCCTTGTATATAAAATATTTAGAACGTTAGATGAATACAACTGAATACTACATATTAATTCTAGAATGAATTAAGATAATTAATTCGTGCAAGACAGTCTAACAAGTAAATTCCACAGAACTAAAACAATTGTATAAAGCTGCAGAATTATTATTCATATTTTTAAAATTAGTTATTCTTGCAAAAGATTCATTCAGCATTTCCCCCTTTGTATTATTTATCCTTTTATTTTTTAAAAAAATACCCTTTTTAAATTGCAACGCGTTTGTCACATAGCTTTTAACTTAAAAGTAAAAACAATTTTGCTATGAACAAACTTTCTAACATTTATTATACAATTCTTTCGACTTAGTCATTAAATGAATTTCCTCTTTTCACCATTTCATACAAACTAGCATTAAATTTTAGCCACGTAATAAATACTAGATTCTGGATTGCTCAAAAAATTCACCATTCAACATAGATTTCAGAAAATATTATAAGCTAATTTTTTCTCTTCATATGTATTTTAATTTACGGCACATAATTGTCATCATCTTGAGAAAATACTATCAGAACGGTTATATGTCATCCCTCATAAAAATGTAATGCATGTTTAATTTTAGTCAGTAATTAACCGTCGCGCGGGATTACCGATTGATAACACGAAAAAAGTGCTAAGTAACTTCATTTTTTAAACTTTCCAAAAGAAAAATGATTGAAAAGTCTTTCTTAGTAAATGTAATACTAGAAAAAATTCGACAGAAAGTACAGCTGTTTTTCAGCATTCATTAACATCAATCAGTCTGGAAAAAGCTTGGAAGACGCGTATTTTTGACGTTAAAACAGTAATTTAAAAACAGGAAATTAAGATTTTATAATAAACTTTGATAAAAAAATAAATTTGAATCTCAGCGTTAAAGAATTGCTTCAAGACAATAAATATGAATATTTATTATTCATTCCATAAGTATCATTGCCATGACAATCATAAGTTCATTTCTTAGTTAAATGTTTCTTAACTTACATCTATTTATATGCACCAGTTATACTTTATTCTGATTGTAACTCATAATAAAATTATAAATGTAATAAATTGCAGCTAGTGATTTTTAAGCGAATTAGTTCGTTACGTATCGCGCTAATTCTAAATGCTCGAAAAGGCAACTAAATTTTCAAATGTAATTTATTTGATATTAATTTTTAATTCTATACAGTGTTCGATAACAGAAGTTGCAATAAACTTTACTCATAAATATACAATATTTTCATAGAAAATATTAACTACATATACTATTCTCGAAATAACTTTATATGATGCAAGATTTTTCTTATTAAAATCAGTGAAAGGAATACTAAAATTACATAATTTTGTCCTTATTATTTCGTAAAATTACGTCGTTTTCGTTTTACTAATACTGTCGACTTTTTTTTTCTTAAAAAGCAAAATGAAATTTACCTTCTTGTTAAAATAAAAAGGTTTTTTACGATATTCAAATTTCAAACTGAATACAAAATGACTCAATAGAAACATAAATGCCGTAACAATAAACGATACATGCTTCAAAAAATCATTAACTCTCAAAATTAACTTACAAAATATTGAAATTTAGAAGAAATGAACCATAATAAAACTCAGAATGGTAAAAACGTATAAGAAATTACAAGATCTAGGCTATTTTCATGCAAAATATAGGCACGATTTTTTTCCCATCCTTCAACACTCATTTTAACCGATATATAAGATTTCGAATAAGGTGTAATTCATGATTTTTGCAACTACAAAAAGACGAACACTGCACTAAAAAAGAAGGAACTGAGAAGCACTCATGGCGGATTTGCCACACAACACAAAACTTTTATCTTTCAAAAGACATGCAGAGAGGGAGAAAGGCAAATGGCGTCCGTTTGAATAGTCTATGAAAGCGGGAAGAAACTTTTCAAATGAGAGAAACAAACGCTGTGGGGGTACGTAAGCATTTCAGGGTATTATTCATTTGACCTTGAGGCAGAGAGAAGCAACGTAAAATAAATAAAACGACAAATGCACTGTAAATGTTAAATATGACTAAAGATATATAATTTTCTAGAAAAAATTATGTTAAATATGACTTAAAATATATAATTTTCTAGAAAAAATTTTATCACCTTTTAGGCCAAATTCGTAACAATAAATAACGAATTCAAGCCTATTTAATGCACGTAGGATAGAAAACAGAAGAGTATTTTTAATATTAATAGGGCTGCATAAATTAATAATTTATGAAATCGCAGATTTAATACAAAGAAGGTTGTTTTCTAATAAAATAATTCTAAAATTTTTATCAAAATATTTTTTAATTCGTTGAAAATTATAAGAGTTAATAGTTTAAGCAAAACCTTGTCATCATTAAGTGCTGTTCAATTACAGCTGATCCCAAATTTTAAAAATAGCAGATATGAATATATTGATGAATAAGACCACTTTTTTTAAACAGAAAAATGTGCAATTATTGCTAACAAGTCTTGATTTTTATAAAAAAAAAAACTAAAATATTTTTTAACATTATATTTACTTCTATTAATATATATACACCCCACAATGTACTTTATTTTAAATGTTCTCTAAATTAATGCCTTATATACAATTGGATTTTTTATTTCATAGATTAGAGTAAAATTGAGTTTTCATATTTCTGACCATCAAAGATATTACATATCTTGATAAAAAGATGCATATATTATAACAGTAAGTGGACTTATTTTATATTCAAGTAATATATAATTGTTTAATTGAATGCATTCAAAGGTTTGGACTCTCCTTTTAAATATTAAAACAGCCTTAATATTGATAAATAATGTAATGCTTAAGCAAATAGTAATTAACTTCTAATATGCAAATAACTAATAATTCTAACATTTTATAATTACGGCTTTTTTTTTTAATCAATGGCTTTTATAAATTCAAGATCTCTACAGCTAAAACAAAATTTTAAAACTATATAACACGATATCTAAATCAGGAAACTACAGAAGAGAAGAAATTCAATTTCAGTATAATAAAAATTTACAAAGCATTTCTAACAAGACAAATTCAAGTATTGTAAAAATTCAATCGAAATACCATCACACTACATTGCATTCAAAACAAAAACTGTTCCATTATATAACCATCATTTTAATCTAATATCTTATTAAATATTAGATTATCTTAATGTTGAATTATGCTTTTCATCCACTTTATCCTAGTATAAATATAGATTAACTAGATACTTCGTACTTTCCTCATCCCGCTTAGCATTTAACGCAATTATTCACCAACAATTATACCTTGATGTAGTACACATAACGCAAACATAAAAGAAACTTGAAAATTTTCGAGGGAGAAACACACCTACAAGGTGCTTATCTCCGGATCCACGTAGTCGCATTTACCTTTAATTAAACAGGCAATCGCATGTATCAAATCATTTCTTTTCAGAATTCAACTAAAAGGTACGTTTAATATGATTGATGATTAAGTGAAGTACATAAAAACATGTCAAATTAATCACAGGAAAACAAAACAAGTAGCTACAAGATGCAGCACAGGATTTCTTTTGTTTACTTTGCAAGCACACGATTCTACAACGCGACTCACCCGTTGTTACTTACTACGCTCCAGCGTGCGATGTGTCAAAACAACTAATGGTAATCCATAAGCAGCATAGTAAGAAATCAACACAACATGAAGTAAAACAAAGAAGAATAAACCATGAGGAATATCGAAACGATGATCACAAACACTAATTATTAGATATCCATAAGGCTTGCGCAATAGTGCCGCCAAAATTTGAAGAGCACACGTACCGTTTAAAATGTTCAAGTATGCGGTCTTCGCGGATGGTATGAGGTAAATTTCCGATCCAGAGATACCGAGTCTCTCTAACCATCTTGCACCAACGTCCACATCAGGGAGACATTTCTTGGCTTCCACCATACAATCGCAACAAACATTATCCTCACGCTATGTTGTATTCGATTCCACACGTTACCACGCTAAACTCAATGCTTCGTATGACGTCATTTGAGTGATCAAGCTCTGATGCAGCGCGCTTTGGGGTTGCCAAAAGTAAATGAGTGATGCCGCCAAAAATGTAGCATTCTTTCGCCAAGATCTGCCACATTTCAGAAACCTGAAATTATTCGACAATCAATGCCAAACACTGTCGCCAAAGGTATAATGAGTAATATACTCACTCGCTAAGAAAGGTTTTCGAGTTCCCGGGTTCTCGTCTCTTTCGCTTTAAGGTTAAGCGAAAGAGCGTATTTTTCGATGTAATGACATCTTCGAATATATATAAAAGATAAATTTCAAAATTTTACTTTATTTCCGTTCATATAATTTAAATAAAAATCACCGCCGTACACAAATAAATTATTCCATTCAAAAATTACATTTAAATTATTTCAAACACTATATAAACGACGAATATTGTAAACTTTTCTTTCTCTGAAGGTGCTATACGTTTTAGTCGTTTTAAGTATTAAATTTATCATGAAATGAAAAATCATAATCGTGTTATTGTATCTTGTTACTGTT
The DNA here is from genome assembly GCA_019973935.1 of Trichonephila clavipes. Classification (NCBI taxonomy): domain Eukaryota; kingdom Metazoa; phylum Arthropoda; class Arachnida; order Araneae; family Nephilidae; genus Trichonephila; species Trichonephila clavipes. Next base: position 193,630 of record BMAU01018289.1, read on the forward strand.
CAACTACATAGGGAAGGTACTCTGAAACAGAGCGTAAACTAATAGGCATAAATTTGTTCGATAAATAAAATACTTGTAAATTATATTAATAATCGTTATTACTTATGTAGGCATAATCTTCCATAAACTAGAATATTAGGATCCCGATAGCCATTTTGATGATATTAAACAATGGCAATGATGTTTAAATCGAACTGTGGGTTAGGGCAGTGGTCTTCAAACTTTTTCGACTCACAGAACCCTTAGAACTATAAGATGTTTTTTCAGGGAACCCCATTCCCCACATATTTCGAAGAATGTATCTCAAAACAATATTTAAAGCAGATCAACATGTTCTTAGAACTTTATGTATTGTAAAAAGTACTGTATCTTTTAATAAAAAATTATTTAATGTTAATATAATTTACTCATTCAATAATATTAATTTATGCTTCAGGTATCACGCTACCCATGCATTATATATAGTAAGCAAAATGTGTTTGTATTTCTTTTTACACGTCTAGGTGTGTTAAAATTATCTGTAATCGCATATCTGCGTTTCATTTGTTTTTATATTTTTTTATAGCTAATCACACTGAGAAGTATTTTTCACTTATTCCTGAGTAATTATAATTATTCTGGGCTGCATTAAAACGTTTATAGTTGTGTTAGAAATCCTGTGTATTTTTCATAAATTTGCAGCCTGAAACTTTGGAGCTGTTCTTGCTTAAAGTTAGATTTTAACGTCGAATATGTTAATAAGCTGTTCCCTCTCTTTAATTATAGGTATTTTTTCCCTCAAATGAAAATAGGTGCATTTTCCATTCGAAAACTATTTAGTTTTGAAAAGCATTGTTCTAACAAGTATAAAATTATTTCATCGAACCCGGGATAGTAAACAATAGAATATTCTTAATCCAGTAGGTAGAACATATAAAGAAAAATTTTAAATGCATTCTTTTATTACAAATTAAATAATAATTATAATTATAATAAAAGTTAAAAAAGTATTATAAAATGAAGTTATGTATAAATAAAATTTTCAGTTTTAAAATGACTGGGATGAGCTTTAGATACTTCTAGGTATACTAACTTCTGGAGGCGGATTAAGTGGCTGGCGGACCTGGCGGCCACCAGGGGCCCCACAGCCAGTAGAGGCCCCAAGCTTGATGAATTCCAGTTATAAATTCAATGTGTAACAAAAAGATATTGAACCGATATTGTAACCCCGATAATTTTCACGGATTTGAGTAGTGTAGCAGCCCTACTAATAGTTCTTCCTTACAATTAAAATTCCTACAATTATAACTGTGCAAACTTTTTGCATGTGTTTTTTTTTTTCAGATATTTTATTTCAAACAAGCGAATACTATTCAAGTCAAATAAGTTCGTTTTTAGTTCACAGCCATGCTAAGTTACCTTCAGTTATATCTTACCCCACCACCACCACCACTGATGGGGAAAAAAATTCCCAACACCAAGAAAAGATTATTGTATACTAATGTAACCGCGGCAATACATTTGTCTAGGTAACATATTTAATTGATAAAAGTTTCAAGAACACAGGTTAATGTGAGCTCTCGAAAAGTCATCTCAAGTGTGAAATTATGGTACATTAAAAACCAGTCAAACTGCCAAGATTTTAAATGCATGCATGCAAACGTTCATACAATGTGTCGTATAAGTAATGGATAATGTCGTATAAGTTTGTGAGAGGAAATGGCATGCTTTTGTGGCTCTTGTCAATCAATATAATTCTGGTAGTGGATGACTCTGTCGTTGTCGTCCAATGACGTGCCATTCGAGCTCGATTGGAGAAAGAGCTGGTGATCTAGAGGAGCAAGGTAACACGATGACACTATATAGAGCATGTTGGGTTACAACAGGGTATGAAGGCGCACGTTATCCTGTTGGGAAACACCCCTTTAATGATGTTTATAAATAGCAGTGCAACAGTTTGAATCACCAGACTGATGTGCAAGTTTACAGTCAGGGTGTGGGAATTAATCTCGAGAGTGCTCCTGTAATCAAAGAAAATTGCTCGTGCCAGACCATCAATGTAATTGTAGGCCCAGTGTGTCTAGGCCGCAGAAAGGCTTTTTGTAAGCGCTGATTTGACCCTCTTTTAATCAATAGACAGCCATAATTGCAATGGCGTAATTTCAGTAACGTAGATCCCCGCATCACGGAGAGCAGGATTCTAGGGGTCCACAGCCTGACTGACGAAAAGTACGGCTTGGGAAAAAACCCTTGATTTTTTTTCCATTGATTATAATCCCGTATATAGTATGTAAAATTTAATTAAGCATATGTTTAATAATTAAATTCATTAATCAAAGCTAATTATTTATTCAATAATTATTATTTTTTCCCCCGAAAATAGACACAATCAGAAGAATATGTTGGGTGGCGTATTGGAGCATGATACGAGAATGGTGGACTTTCAAACCTGGGCCCCCTCCTTGAAAAATTCCTGTGTGCGCCAGTGGTCAACACATTTAACTAAATGTAATTGTTTTCAACATATATATATATATACTAGCTGGTATACGCATTCTTCGCACGGGTGAATTGAAAATTTAAGTGATACAGACTGAAGGATAAAGAAGTTTTTAATGAGTTAATTTTACGTGAATTGTAAATTAAACAAAAAGAAAAAAGCTTTTTGCAAATCTCAGCTGAACAAAAAAACCATGTTTTCTAAATTTTAAGTCTTTATGTATAATTGCTGATTTTTTTATTATTGTTATTATTATTTATGACGCCCCGTAACTTTCTTGTGGGTCGATTTTTGAAAACACCTACCTGCTCAGCAAAAGTAACACATTGTTACAAATTTTGTGTAATAAACGCTAAAAATAGTGTAAATAATTTTTATCTGGATGTGTAATACGTTAATATTACTTTCTGATGCATTTATTTTATGTTAAATAGCTGTTACCCCCGCGACTTCATCCACGTGGAGTTTAACAAAAAAGTGTTTATTCACTTCGCAGAGTTTACGAAAACTTTTCTTCTACTTTGTGAATCTATGTTTCTTTTTGTTTTATTTTTTTTCCTTTGCTTTTATTGAGCAAGGGGTGAAAGGGACGCATGACCTTTGACACTGTCGATGGGGTGAGGACTAAAATCTTTACGATGAAAATAGGTTTAAGTAGCAAGTAGAGTGAAACGCGAACACAAACGAAGCCGCAAGGAAGAGGGTAAAAGGGACGCATGGCCTTTGACAATGCAGTTAAGGACTGTAAAATCATTAGGATCAAGACATGAACGGGAGATATCGCGAGTGTCAGTAACCTTATCAAACACAAAAAAGTTTGATATAACTGCTAGAAACGTTGAGACAGAAGGCTCGCAAAATAAAACAATCCCTATTGAATAAAAATAATCCCTGTTACATAAAAATAATCCCTATTGAAATAAACAATCCCTATCAGAAACGGATATTGTTCACCATTATCATTGGTTTTAGTTTTATTTTCGCGGAACTCTAATTTTTTTTTTCTATAATAAAAGTAGCCTAAGTTATTCCTTGTAACATTAGCTATCTGCAGTGAAAGTTTCGTCAAAATTGGTCAAGCCGTTTCAGAGATTAGCCGGAACAAACAGATTGACAGAAAGACAGATAGACAGACAGACAGACAGACAAAAATTTTAAAAATTGATTTTTTCATGTAAGTACCGTATATACTTTTAAATGCATTTAGTAAAAAGCTGTTAATTTCAAATTACAAACAGACACTTCATTTTTATTTATACACTGCTGGACAATTGCTAAGGACGGATCACAAATTGCTATGTAGCATAACATTAAGCGAGACATGAGGCCTAGTAGGATAAAATATAGTTGCCACACTATTCAGACATTAGAATAAATAATATTTATTGTTCTGGAAAGTACAAAAGCTGTGAAACATTTGAAAGAAAAAAAATGTTCATTTGATCTGCGTACGGAGAAATGGAACAATGCATCTAAAAGTCAGCAGGCACCTTAAAGAAAGGTATCAGTACAGGATATGTCCACCGTGGAGTGTCATGCAACATTCCACACGTCGTACCATACTTTGCACAACATTATCCAGCAGCTGTTGAGGCAATTTATCCCATTCCTCTGTGAGTGCACGGATGAGGGTGTTCTTGTTTGTCGGAGGATAGTTTCGACGAGCAACTTGCCTCACCAAAGCATCCCACACATTTTCAATGGGGTTTAGATCTGGAGAACGCGCTGGCCATACGAGACGTTGAATACCCTCGCTGTCTAGACAATCCTGAACAGCAAGTGTTTGATGACATGTTGCGTTGTCGTCCATAAAAACAAATTTATCACCGACAGCACCACGGAAAAGACGAACATCAGGAAGTAGAACTTCATCAATGTATCGTTGGCCCGTCATAGTCCCATTCGCAACCACATGTAGGCGCGTGCGGCCATTGATCATGATGCTGGCCCACACCATGATACTGCATGTCGGATATCGGTCCTTTTCCTGGATATTTTCTGGACGATAAGCAGTACCACTCTCGCGCCAGATCAGTTGGCGTCTACAATTCGATGACAGACTTAACCTACTCTCATCTGAGAATAGTACGCATGCCCAGTCCTGTTCAGTCCAATTGTGATGCTCACGACACCATTGCAAACGGGCAGTACGGTGCTGTCTGGTCAATGGGACACACACAACAGGTCTGCGTGCGTATAGTCCTCCTCCCCTCAAACGTCTGGCAACAGTTTTTCGGGAGATCTGCTTTCCTGAGGCAGCAAGAAACTGATTTGCCACCTGCTGAGCTGTGGTGCGCCTGTTCCTATTTGCTGATAGGACGATATATCTGTCTTCTGCAGGCGTCGTACTTCTAACACGACCTCTCCCGTGCCGTCTACTACACATTCCAGTAGTTTTAAATGACTTCCACAGCCGTGAAACAACGCTGTGAGCTATGTCGAACTCCCTGGCAACATCTGTTATTTTTCGCCCTTCTTCGATCTTTCCAATAATTCGGCCACGCATAAAATCACCTATGTGATGTCGGGAAGACATGCCAAAAATTTTAAGTTCGTCTATTAAATCTTTCCTGTAAAACTTTGACTTGAAACAACAACTGTCCACACGCGTCAAAACCGTTAAAGCTCTTATGAACGCTATCACGTGATGAACAGACGTGGAAAAAAATTTGCATGCTCATACTTCTTCTTACTAATATCCCGCACTTATTCTAATTTTCCACATTTTGCTTCCTTTCATTTTGTGGTTGCTATGGATTTTAGTGTTATCCGTCCTTAGCAATTTTCCAGCAGTGTATGTATATAAAAGGGTGTCTTTTTTAGAGGTATAGAACTTTAAATTGCAATAAAACAACGATGTATTATTCGATTGACATGAATTTTTTTATTCGAAATATAATCTTGTGGCATTACATTTTAAATATGATTTCTGGCATACGACTGTCATGGCTGGCTCGGATGTAGTCCAATCTGGACGTCCAATTTTCGATGACTTTTTCCAACATTTGTGGCCGTATATCGGCAATAACACGGCGAATGTTGTCTTCCAAATGGTCAAGCGTTTGTGGCTTATCCGCATAGACCAATGACTTTACATAGCCCCACAGAAAATAGTCTAGCGGTGTTAAATCACAAGATATATTGGAGGCCAATTCACAGGTCCAAAACGTGAAATTAGGCGGTCACCAAACGTGTCTTTCAATAAATCGATTGTGGCACGAGCTGTGTGACATGTTGCGCCGTCTTGTTGGAACCACAGCTTCTGGACATCATGATTGTTCAATTCAGGAATGAAAAAGTTAATAATCATGGCTCTATACCGATCACCATTGACTGTAACGTTGTGGCCTTCATCGTTTTTGAAGAAGGATTCCACCAGCCCATAAAGCGCACCAAACAGTCATTTTTTCTGGATGTAACGGTGTTTCGATATACACTTGTGGATTAGCTTCACTCCAAATGCGGTAGTTTTGTTTGTTGACGTAGCCATTCAACCAGAAGTGCGCTTCATCGCTAAACAAAATTCGCTTATGAAAATCGGGAACAACGGCAATCTCGTTTTGGGCCCATTCGACGAATCTACGCCTTGCTTGATGATCGTTTTGATGAATTGCCAAACCAAACTGAGAATAAATCACTTGACAGCTGTTAAATCGATCGCCATCTTGGAAAGTAATGCCAACTTAAACTTCTATACCTGGAAAAAAAACACTCTTTATATTAATTTCCCCTCAAATAAATTTAAAAATGAAAATTTTTTAAAAATCTGATATTTAAAATTTTTTTAAAAAGAGTCGGTGGGTCGGAATTTACGTACTGGCGGGCCACATGCTAAAACACGCGGGCCGCGTGTTGGACACCGCTGTACTACATATTTACACTAACTCAGCTGTTCAGTGTTGAACAAATGGTTTTTGTGACGCCCACAACAACAGGTGCATATTTGTCGCGAGAGGGCGCTAGTGTGTGAAAAAACAGTGTGAAAACAGTGTATGTGTAGAGTGAGAAGAGAGCGTATGGAGAACGCTCGAATAAAATTCCTTTTATCTTAGTCTCGCCATTTTGTGTGTGGTGTAATCTTTTAGAGATTTTAAATTAATGTGTAATGAATCGGTGCAAACTAAACAATGGTCCGTCGAGCCGGAGATGGCCGGGACTGAAAACAAGGAATTGTAGTGTACTCAACGATCACGAATGAAAAGAAAGGAAGAGTCCTTTTAGTGGAGAGAAAGTTATCACTTGGTGAGAGGTCAGTCTTCAATTTTCCTATATTTTGTGTTTTGAGAAAAATCATATGTGTTTCATAAGCGGTTAAAATAACTTTAATTTGTGATTGAGATAGTTATTTTGTGACTTATATGTGTTTCATTTGTGGTTGAGTTAACTATATTTTGTGTTTGAGAAAAATATGTGTTTCATAAGTGGTTAAAATAACTTTAATTTGTGATTGAGATAGTTATTTTGTGACTTATATGTGTTTCATTTGTGGTTGAGTTAACTATATTTTGTGTTTTGAGAAAAATATATGTGTTTCATAAGTGGTTAAAATAACTTTAATTTGTGATTGAGATAGTTATTTTGTGATTTATAGGTGTCTAATTTGTGTTTGAGATAGTTTTTGTGATTTATAAGTGTTAAATTGAGGTTGAGTTAACTTTAATTGTGTTTTGAGATAATTATTGTGATTATATGTGTCTCATGTGTGGTTAAGATAACTTTAATTTGAGGTTGAGTTAACTTTGATTTGTGGCTTAGATAATTAAATTGTGGTTTATTTGTTTTCATTGGTGATTGAGATAACTTTACTTTGTGAAAATGAGTATAGGTAAATTTAAAAAGGATGAACTTCGGAGTATTGCGGATGAATTAAAATTAGTTGTTCCAGACAATGCTAAAGTTCTAGATTTAAGAGAATTAATACAGGAGAATGAGATTTATAAAAATGATAAGGAAACGTATCAGGCTATTGTTGATTGTGTGTTGGAGGAGATAAATGATAGGAGAAATGAAGACGAAAATAGAAGAAATGAAAACGAAAATAGACTAGAAATTGAAAAAATTAAACTGTCACAGTTAGAGAAGGAGTTAGAAATAGCGAAATTACATAATCAATCGGGCAAAAGTTTACCTTTACAAAATGAAAATCAATTAATTACAACCGAGTGTAATATTGAAAGTTTGATTAAAAGTATCAAAACCTTAACAATCCCGGTACCACTAAGAGCAGAGTCATTTAATTTATTTTTTCAATCTATAGAAAAGGCATTTAAAACTAAAAATGTTCCTGAAAAATTAAAACCCGAAATTCTTTTGAATATTTTAGGAGAAAAGGCAAATAACTTAATGATTTATCTTCGAGATGAAGATTTAAGTGACTATAATAAGTTGAAGGCAATTGTGTTAAAAGAATTTCAACCGACCCCCTATGAATGTTTAAATCAATTTAAAAGGCCCAAAAATTTCCTAGCGAGAGTTATGTTCAATTCGCGTCTAGATTAAGTGCGAATTTTAATTACTATTGCCAATTACGGGAGGTCAAAGATTTCAAGTCAGTTTGTGAGTTAGTAATCTCAGATAAGATAATAGAGACATTAGACCGAGAATTAAATACGCATATTAGCATTAAGCAGGGCGAAATGTGGTTTAAGCCACAAGATCTAGCTCGCGAGTGTGATATTTTTTATATCATCCAAGGGAAAAATTAGAGAACAGAATTTATTTCCTAAGTTTAAACGTAATGAGACCTATAATCATCGTGGAGCAAAAAATATTTCAAGCGTAAATTTGTCTTCTGTTAAAAATGTTAAATGTTTTTGTTGCAAATCACGAGAATTCCACCCACTGTATTCATGCTCAAAATTTAAATCTCTCAGCGTCAGTGAAAGAGTGGATTTCGTAAAGGCTAATCATTTGTGTTTCAAGTGCTTTTCCCCTAACTGTAGTGTGAAAACATGCTGTGCGAAAAATTGTTTTTGTGGGAAACCGCACCATCGCTTGATTCATTTTCTAAAGCGGGACAACCAAACAGTTCAAAGGTCAGTTCTCAACCCGCTCGCAGATGTATTCGGGGACCGGGAGGATCGAATTGCGTCGTTCCACCCCAAGGTGAAAATGAAGAAAACAAGTCGTTCGTAGCAACCAGCTTTTTAAAGAATAAAACGCGAACCGTTTTACTGAGTAGCGTCCAGTGCTTCTTAAGGGACAAATATGGCCTTTTACATGAGGTAAGAGCGCTTTTGGACGTAGGGAGTCAGTCACACTTCATTACGAAAGACTGTGCAGATAGATTACAATTAAAAAATGAGAAAATTAATTTGCTAGTATCTTGTTTAAATGAGTCAACAATGACAATAAATGGAGGAGTTACGACCTCCATATTTAACGGTGATTTAAGTTTCAAAAGGAGCTAAATTTATTAGTTGTAAGAAGGATAACCGATTTGACTCCGTCACAAATAATAAATGTGTCGCTAGATATGCCAAACGAAATTAAACTAGCCGATTATAAATTTAATATTCCTGGTAAAATTGATGTGTTGTTAGGCGCGGAAATATTTTACGAATTACTGAGACCAGGCCAAATTTATTGTGGAGATTCAAGACTACTTTTACAAAATACTGTTTTTGGATATGTAGTTAGCGGAAGTGTAGGAGATGAGGTGAGGGATAACAATATTCATTGCGGATTAATTAGAGATAGTGATTTAAATACAACATTAAGGTCTTTTTGGGAGTTAGAATCGATTGATGTCAAAAACGAGAATTGTAGTAGTGAGGAGGACGTTAGCTTTGAAATGTTTAAGCAGAGAGTACATTTTAAAAATGGTAGATATGAGGTAGAACTCCCGTGGAAAAGAGATAGTAATGAGTTAAGTGATAATTTTAGTTTAGCGAAAAGACGACTTGGAAGTCTTATGAGGAAAATGCAAAGGGATAAGGTGTTGTATTCTGAGTACTGTAAGGTCTTAAAGAATTATTTGGATGAGGGAATAATTGAGAAGGTAACAAATCCCTTTATTCCAACGAATAACCCTGTGTTTTATCTTCCTCACCAAGTGATAATTAAAAACGAATCTCTCACAACGAAACTGCGACTAGTGTTTGACGCTAGTGCTCATGCAGAAAAACAACTTTCATTAAATGACTGCCTTTCCCATGGAGTCAATTTGAACCCTAATATTTTAGACCTATTGATCTCCTTCCGTTCGAACAAAATAGCTGTTTTAGCTGATGTGGAAAAAGCGTTTCTTCAAATTTCCTTGGCTCCAAAGGATAGAGATGTAGTACGGTTCCTTATAGATGACGGCGAAAATGGTGTGCAGGTGTACAGATTTAATCGAGTTCTTTTGGCGTGAACGCGTCTCCGTTTCTTTTGGCTGCAACGATTAAGACGCATATAGGGAAGTACATGGAAAAAGTATCCTGATACTGTGCGGACACTTGATCATTGCTTTTATGTGGACGATCTCGTCACTGGTGAAGATGATGCAAAATCAGCATTCGATTTGTCGAGCAAGGCGGCAAAAATCATGAGTGAAGCAGGAATGAACCTGCGGAAGTGGATTTCAAATGACTGTGAGTTAATGAAGCAATGGCAGTTGGAACATTTTGATCATTTAAATATGAACGATTTCGTGAACCATCCACATCGTGTTTTGGGGCTTTATGGCATCCTCAAAAGACTATCTCAGTCTTCGTCTGACCAGTCTCTTAGACTTCCTTCAAAAAAAGAAAGAACACTAAACGATTTTTGTTGATGGCTGCAGGCAGGATATTTGATCCCTTGGGATTTGCGTCCCCCTTCACCATAAGATTTAAAATTTTGTTCCAAGAAATATGGCAGAGAAAAACGGACTGGGACGAAGAGTTGCTGCCTGATATTAGAGAGAAGTTTGAACAATGGTGTTCGGAAGCGTCTTTCTTATGTGAACTTCAGATTCCTCGATATGCCCTGCAATGTGATAGTGTGAACTGTCCGGAGTGTGAAATACATACGTTCTCAGATGCTAGTATTAAGGCATATGGAGCTGTTTCGTATGTTAGATTGAGAACCTTTGACAAAATCTCGGTACATCTTTTAGCTTCCAAAAGCCGTGTGGCTCCTCTAAAGGTATTAACCCTTCCACGTTTGGAGCTAATGGGAGCGTTGCTTGCTGCGAGGTTGGCGAAAGAAATTTCACGTGTTCTCAATGAGAAAATATCTACAACCAACTACTTTTGGACAGATTCGACTATAGCCTTGAGTTGGATTCAAGGTCCCAGCAACAGATGGAAGGTTTTCGTCGCCAACCGAGTGAAAGAGATACGATCTTTAACAGACAAAGATTCATGGCGTCATTGTCCTGGAAAGGACAATCCATCAGATCTTCTAACGAGAGGCATCAGTGCTGATTCACTGATAAACTGTGAAAAGTGGTGGAAAGGACCGAGTTTCCTACAAGAAGGAAATACTGTTCCTGTGAGCAACAATGTGCTACTTAGTGATGAAAGTGCCTATTTGGAGGAATTAAAACCTACTGAGAGAAAAAAACTTTGACTGTGATTTTAGACAACAACCTTTTGAACCATATCCTCTCTGTATCTAATAATTTTCAGAAAAATTTGTGTATTTTCAGTTATATTTACAGGTTCATCAATAATTGCAAAAGGCCCTCCAACAAACAAATTGGGCCACTAAGGATGTGTGAAATTCAACGAGCTGAAATTACCCTTGTGAAGCTGGTCCAGCAAATGGAATTCAACTCGGAAATAAAAGATTTGTCCTGTAAGGGTATGGTTAACCCTCAAAGTAAGATTAGAAATCTCTCACCATTCTTAGATTCCGAAAATGTGCTCCGAGTAGGAGGTAGACTGGCCCACAGTAAATTGTGTTTTGATAAATAATCACAGATTAACAAATTTAATTCTTGAAATGACTCACAAGAGACATTTGCATGTTGGTCCACAAACCTTACTGTCTATTGTTAGACAAAGGTTCTGGCCATTAAATGGTCGTAATATGTGTAGAAAACTTGTGAATAACTGTATAATTTGTTTTAAGGCAAAACCCGTTGCTTGTTCACAAATTATGGGTCAATTACCAGCCGAGAGAATTTCTCAGAGTTTTCCCTTTAACAAGGTGGGAATAGATTTTTGTGGACATTTCTGGATTAAATATCCTAATCAAAGAAAGGGAGTTTTAAATAAAGTCTATGTGTGCATTTTTGTGTGTATGGTGACAAAGGCGTGTCACCTCGAAATAGTTACTGATTTATCTAGTGAGGCTTTTATTGCAGCGTTAAAGCGATTTTTAGCAGACGAGGAAAATCGGAGCGTATATTTTCAGACAACGCTACCAATTTTGTTGGCACACAGTTAGAGTTAAAAAGACTTAGAGAAATTATGAGTAATTGTGTTAGTAATTTGAGTAAATTTTTGTGTGAAGAACGTGTTGAGTGGAGCTTTATTCCCCCAAGAGCTCCAAATCACGGAGGCCTGTGGGAGGCTGGAGTGAAAGCCGTCAAATATCACCTCAGGCGTGTAATGGGTAATTTAAGATTTACATACGAAGAATTTCTAACCATTCTTAACCAAATTGAGGGAGTTCTCAATTCACGTCCCCTCTACCCCTTGTCGTGTGACCCTGGCGATTTTGACGCTTTGACTCCTGGTCATTTCTAGTTGGTCGTCCCATCACAGCCATTGCGGAGCCAAGTTTAACTGAAGTGTCTGATAATAGGTTAAAAGTGTGGCAAAAACAAACAAAAATTGTGCAACATATTTGGAAACGTTGGTCAAATAATTATTTGAGTACACTTCAGAATCGAAATAAATGGTATTTTGAAAAGAATAATGTAAAAATACATGATATGGTAATTCTCAAAGAGGATAATTTACCCGTGTGTAATTGGCCTCTTGGTAGAATTCTTGAAGTATATCATGGTAAAGATAATAAAATTCGAGTAGTGTTAGTGAAAACTAAAAATGGAATTTTTAAACGTCCAATAACTAAACTTTGTATTTTACCTTTTTCAAGTGAATAATGTATGTGAAAATTTCAAATTTGTGTATTTTTTCAATTCAATTTTGTGTGTTTGAGTACTTTATCTTTTGTGTATTGAACGATATTACTTTTATTGAGTATTAGTGTTTTCTGTATTGAGTATTATTGTCTTTGTAATATGTGTATCATTGGTTTTGTGCATTATTGTGTTATGTGAAAGTTGTTGAATGTGTCATTCAACCCGGGGGTGGATGTTCAGTGTTGAACAAATGGTTTTTGTGACGCCCACAACAACAGGTGCATATTTGTCGCGAGAGGGCGCTAGTGTGTGAAAAAACAGTGTGAAAACAGTGTATGTGTAGAGTGAGAAGAGAGCGTATGGAGAACGCTCGGATAAAATTCCTTTTATCTTAGTCTCGCCATTTTGTGTGTGGTGTAATCTTTTAGAGATTTTAAATTAATGTGTAATGAATCGGTGCAAACTAAACATCAGCATTTCGGAATAGAACTAGTAAGAAATTATAACAGTAGTAAGCACCCCACTCCTAATAATTTTATTCTTATATTAAGAATGATTTTTTTACTTTTTAGATCGATTTTCACGATTCGAACTATAAAAGCGTGTTTTTTAGTTTTTTTTAACTATAATTTATTTGAGCTCTATTATACTAGTTCTAACTTAGCAAGCGGTTGAAAAGGGCTTCTTTTTCTTCTTAAAGTCCTTCTGAACCACTGGCGCAGTTAGTGTTGAAAGGGCCCTGTATCAAAATTCTTTATGGGCCCCTTTTTAGACATGAGTACTCTGTTAGTGGGACTGCAGATACACATGTTGAGGCCCCTGTGACTTGGGGGCCTCGTATCATTGATACCAGTGATACGGCCGTAGCTACGCCCCTGTTCTGGACTAACATCAACTCACTACGTCAAATCTGAACGACAAATAAAACTCATGAACTGTATATCGTGTATTTCAAGTATATTTGATTCACAACTAGCGCCTAACGCGAAATTTGTATCGAAGTCATCTTTTAGATGTATAGCCTCCCCCACGAAATTTCATTGATACAGCATAACTCCTTGGTGATGGGGGTTTTATTTCTATCAGTGGGTTATTTTACTAATGAAGGTAAATGAAAGAAAATGAAGTTATGTGATAAAAGATATGTCTAGTTCAAAGCAAACTATTTCAAGTTAGTTGAATTTAGGCCTTAATAACAAGATAAAAATGAATGGAAGCGGCCCTGGCTGAATTCCGCGATGCAAATGAGGGGGGAAATACGACACTGGAAATAACTTCCCTTTAGAAATAGACTGACAAATATGAAACTTACCTTATAACCATGAATGGGAGTAACATACTTCAGAGAATAAGTGCTACTAGCAAATCATTGCAATCAGTTGAGCGTGAATTATTAAAATTATCCTGTCTACTAAAATCTCTAGGAAATTTTACCCAATATTTCAAAAATGAATTTGAAAAAATAGAACAATGAGCAATTGATTTATCAAGGCTCTCGTTTGAAGAGGAAGCTGGACAAGCTCGCAGGCAGCAAAAGAGAAAAATTATTTTCGGTGAAAATGAAGAAGGTGTCTATAAATGTTTGAAAGAAGGGAAAATTTCACAGCGATTTCATGTTATACCATATACAGTAGGACAAGAGCAGAACTATCCCGAAAAGTTGATATTTTGAAACTGTTATAGAACACTTTATAGTATTTTTTGACGAGAAATTATGACTTGAAATTAAAAGAACTAAAGGAAACTTACAAAGATGATATTGAATCTCTTAATTTTGACAATACGAATTAAATCAGTTTTTACTATTTTAACAGAAAACAAAGATACAATGAAGACTTCGATAGAAATGTATCAATTAGCTACAGAAATCCTAATGTAGAGATACTTTTCAAAAAGTTTTTAACAATACCAGTAGTTATAATATATACCGGTTCTGGAACAGTGGAGCCGGTGGAGCCGCATGCAAACAAAAGTGGGTGGAAGTCCCCCGATCTGAACCGGGAAGATGGTTTGTGATTGATAAGGGTTTCGGGGATCTGTACTGATAAGAAATGCACGCTTTTAGCGATAACGAGTTATATTCTGATATAGTTTTAATTAAATGATTATGATTTTTTTAATTACGTCATTGAAAGCAAATTTTAATTGGGATAAAGAGTCAAATTTTTCTGTACATATGATTACTTTTACATAATTCCGTATACATCTATTTCTGAAAATCATGATATACGTGTTGAATGATTATTTGTTATATTTCAAATTTGATGCTTTGCGCTTGTGATTTCTGAAACAGAGGATTGAAAATTAGGCAAACGAAAGGGAGTGGAAATTCCCCCTCCCCGGGTCTGAACCGGGAGGATGGTACCCCCTCCGCTCTGATAAGGGTTTCGGGGCTCTGTAAATGGGTGCTAGAAATGCATGTTTTCAGAGATAACAATTTATATTCTTATATAGTTTTAACTAAATGGGTAGAATTCTGATTTTTTTTTAAGTACGTCATTGGAAGCAAATTTTAATTAGGATAAAGGGTCAAACTTTTCTGTACATATAAATATTTGTATATAATTCTGATAAAGTCTATTTCTGAAAATTATGATATACGTGTTGAATTATTGTTTATTACATTTCAAATTTGATACTTTCTGCATAACTAAAATATATTTTTCATTGATTTTGCATGTTTTTTTTTATAATTCTGAGATAACTTAAAAAATACTATGCTTATATAAAGTAAAAGTTCTGCATATGTTTTTTCGTTTGCAAAGTAGTTTCCTTACATGAAACATCCCTTTCCTATGATAATATATGCGGACCTTGTAATTCTGGTAAAACTTTCTTTGTTAGACGAATCTTAGAAATAAAATTAATTCTTTTCCTCCCAAAATTATTTGGCGTTATGGAATTTATCCAAAATTGTTTGATAAGATGTCTGACATAGAATTTCATGAAGGCATGCCTTTCGATGTAGAAGATATTACTAATGCTTTCGTAATAATAGATGACTTAATGAATGAAGTAGGAGATGAGAGACAAAAGAACTTTCAAACTTGTTCACGAAAGGAAGCCATCATAGAGATATTTCCGTAATATTTATTTTACAAAATATTTTTTGCAATGAAAAACAAATTATAGGAATATTTTTAAATACTTCCTACCTAAGTTGTTTTAAAAATGTTAGAGACAAGCAATAGACCTCTTGTCTAGCAAGACAAATGTATCCATCTCAATCGAAATTTATGATTGGAAAACTATACGAAATACAAATGCTGCAAATTTGACTATCCACTTTGTGAGAGATAGAAAAATAAAACCTTTCGTTCGAATCATTTAATGAATTTTTCAAAAGAAAAAAATTTTTCATAGAGTTTTGTTACGAATAAATATCTCAGAACAAAAACATTGTATGCAAAACCTTTGTCATGGATAGAATATTAAGTGTGGTTTGTGTTCAACATTTGTTTTTAATTTTTAGTCTGTTTCCCTTCTTGTTCCTTACACTTAAATATATTAATATGAGTAAAGTAATTAAAAAAGTTGAAAAAATATTGAAAAAAAGTTGAAAAGTATTGAAAAAAGATGAAAAATATTGAAATATTTAGAATATTGTTGGTGGACTTGAGTATTTAAGTTAAGAGCAATAGTGATAAAATTTCTTTTTTTCATATTAATCTTAAAATAATAATAACTTTATAAATTTAAATATATGGTAAACTTATAAAAAATTCCTAGCAAAATCTTATTCATCTTATAATAATAATAATACAAACACAAAATATGAGAACAAAAAATATTGTATTTATTCACCTTCTAAAATTTATTCTTACATTATATCATTTCTTAAAATATTGATACAATCTGAAATCTTTCTGTTTGCTACGAACAAATTCATATAAAATATAATTCATTGAAAAGCCTTTACTGGTTTTCGACAAGAAAAATATAAAATAATGACCACATAGAAATAAGGAATATCCCTTGGTTAATCCATTTCTCAATAAATAAAGTCCTTCAGATCTCAACAATTTTCCTTTTATAAAACAATGTGCTAACAGAAAACTTAATTTAATCTTATATTTTTTAAAATGTATTATATGAGAAGCATTGAAATAAGTAACATCATTCAATATGAATAATAAATACATTCGATAGGTATATGCATAAAATGAAGAGGAAACATTTACATTCTTAAACATGAAAGAATAAGATATATACAGAAATCAATATTTATAAAAGAAACTATTTAATTAAATTCTCATTTATATAAAATATTAGTTTTCATTTATATGGAAGTTACCGAAAGCTAAAGTTGTAATACCATCTTCAAGAATATATCTTATCGAAGGGGCAAAGTGAATTTTTTTTTTACTTTTACAGAATGTAGTTGATGTATAGAACTGTTAATGGGTTTAAACTCTTCACGACTTCTATACTTATTTATGAGGCAATTTTTATAGTCTTCATGAGAAATTTTACTTTTAAAATAGATATATGTATCTCTTTTGCTGTATTTTTTTCTAAAGTTAATGTTTTTATGCTGTACATTTTTGCATTGAGACCTACGAACTCAGTTGCTACCATACCATTTAACTCATCTGTCTTTTTTCCGAGAACATTATTAGTTAAAGGATTATAAAGAAAATGATTTGGAAGCAAATATATGCGTCATTTCAATAAAAAAGAAGTGAGTTTTCTTTGAATAGATACAAGGTCGTTATTAATTATTTTATAAGCATGAAATGCTGGAGATGCTATGAATTTCTTAGCTCTTTTCTCTCTATTCACTAGATAAATCTTAACTTTTTGCGTAAATTTTTCATTGTTTTACCAAACACGGCATTGTTTAAAAGTTTAAAGAGATCTTTTCAAAAATGTTGTTTGCTCGTTTTCGATGTTCAGTATTAAAATCTATATAATTTTTTAACCGAGGACTTTGTTTGAATTTTACAAATTGGTGTATTTTTTTTAATTTTTAAACCTAATTGTACATATAATTTCAAATTTCTATAATGAACATATTTAGTTTTATTTCTGAAGTTAGGAGCCAATTTTTCCACAGACTTCGATTCTAAAATACTGAATTCTTTAGCAATATTTTTAGTATAGGAGGAACATTCAGAGACACTTTAACTTTTTCTGGAGCTAATGGATAGCAGTTATGCAAATCGTGCAATTAATCTGGATATTCTAACTTAAAATATACAACTTATATCCGAATCGTCTGGTACATCCATGAAGTTAACGTATTCATCAGTCCAGGAAAAGTCGTGTGTAGACAAATTTTGCGACATTGCTCAACCATATAGATTGTTTGCATCTAAATATATAATGTAACTACTAGGTAGGCTTGAATCATAGGTTGATAAATACACATTGTTAGCCTTAGCGTAGCGATGACCAATTATCGCAACACCTCCGCGAATTCCTTTTTCGATGAATAAAGGCATGTCTATATCCGTTAAAAGCTCCAATCGTACTTTTGTCATTTTATGCTTGCCATACCAAACCAGGAACCATATATGTATTACATGGATCAATTTTGCAGTAATTCTGGCACAGAGTTCTAAAGTTTTCAAATATGTCTGAAAATAATACGTCTACGTTTACACACAAATCACGATAATCTCCCAATGTGCGCATTTGAAACATGTTCCATCTATGGTGAGCATATTCGTAGTCTTCTCTGGATACATTTTTATTTGTTAGACTATTGAAAAAAGCTGATTGAGGAGGGAGCTGCGTTTCATAAAATTTAGAAAAGGAATCAAAATATTCATATGGATAGCAACCCTTTCTAGTTATAAATTGTGCATTACTTGCAAAATACCTATCCCAAAGATGAAATTTACAAGGCTTTAAAGTTGGGCAAGTTTCTCTAGAGAAGTATTTAAAAACTGAAAAGAGTCAATGAAACGTAATGACCTCTCAGAGTAAAAAAAAAAAATTTCACTATGTCGGGAATGCATTGAAAAAAGAAATCAAAACTTTTAGTTGATTTTTTAAAATCAAAATTCAATTTAATTATGTCAAATGATCCAAATGAAGCACGAGGAAGTACGGAATAACGCTTGAAGGAGTTTTTTTTTTTTTTTTGTAAAAATTTAAATAACATTTTGAATCTAAAGGACTTATAACCTATTTCAGCTACCATAAACCTATTGTTTTCTTCTTAGAATACAATTAATTCCCAAATATGATTGTATATTTCGCACAAAAACATTCCTTTATGAGTACAGACATATGAACAAATAATTTTATAGGGCGATACTAACATCTCCTGGTTTTTTATTCACTTAACTGACCTCAGAAATAACATTACAAAATTTGAAGTTATCACTTCTAACGTGTGGTCATAAGCACACACACGATCTTTTTTTTAACCGAAGTTTTCTGTTTTTACCCTCGATTATCGAATTTCAAGGATAAATACATTTTTACCAATCAAATTTAATTATTTACATTGAATTGTTAAGATATTATAGTGGGAATGCGTTTTAAACATAGCAAAATGTATTAAAAATAAAAACTTTCAGAGAAATATTTAAAAATTAATAGTAAGTAATAGTATAATAAAGAGTATGGTCAAATCTCAGGGATTTGTATTTTAGAGTTAAATAAATTAATTACCATAAAATTAATTAGCTTCATTAATGTAAGTAAAGATACATACTAGAAGAGTAAAGTATATAAAACAGATACAAGTATATAAAAGAAAAAAAAACAAGTAAATTAATACTAACCTGTATTACAAAGGCATAAATGTCGTTTACCATTGGATTTAGTCTCACTTGTTACAAAACTTAAAGATTTTAGACATTTTTCTAAATTTTTCGATATTTCGAATTCTTTTACGACGTTTTCAAATGGTACGATGTTTATATATTTAAGAAAATTGTTTCGGATAACTTTTAAAAGTTCCATGTAAGAAAATGGTCTCTTTCTATTTTCCAAAAGATACAGAGACTCTTCTCCAAATACTAAAATCCTGTTATCTTGATCATTTCGAAAGTCTAAACCAGTGGCCTTCAAACTATATTCCATGGAACCCTGAGGTTCCATGAGGCGTACCCAAGAGTTCCACGAGTCACAATAAAAAAAATCCAAAAGAAACTTATAAATGTATATCAAAAATGGATCCACGTTCTGTATGAAGTTTCTATACCCACAAGAATTTAAAGCTTAACCCTGTCTTTAAGAAATTAAAAGTTTTGTTTAATACACAACAATTTTATTTTGCAATACTTTTTAAACATTTATTATAATTTAATAAAGAATATAAAACGCTAAAAGAAATCTTTATATGTATTACCTACTGCAATTTTAATATTTTATTGTTTGCTATACGGGTTTTTTAATCGTTAGTACAATGTCTTGAAAAACTAAATGCACATTTTTATATTTGTGAGAAAAAACCTACAATAAAAGAGAATGAATAAATTATTGATATATCAACAGATTCGATGTAAAAAATCTAAATTAAAGCAAGAACATCTCCTTAATTTTATGTTGCAAATTCATGTAAACTACACAATATTTCTCACACAGTTATAAACATTTTGATGTCAATCGGGTAGTGGATGGACAATACTCGAAAAAAAAAACAGAAAAACTTCGGTTAAAAAAGATCGTGTGTGTGCTTATGACCACACGTTAGAAGTGATAACTTCAAATTTTGTAATGTTATTTCTGAGGTCAGTTAAGTGAATAAAAAACCAGGAGATGTTAGTATCGCCCTATAAAATTATTTGTTCATATGTCTGTACTCATAAAGGAATGTTTTTGTGCGAAATATACAATCATATTTGGGAATTAATTGTATTCTAAGAAGAAAACAATAGGTTTATGGTAGCTGAAATAGGTTATAAGTCCTTTAGATTCAAAATGTTATTTAAATTTTTACAAAAAAAAAAAACTCCTTCAAGCGTTATTCCGTACTTCCTCGTGCTTCATTTGGATCATTTGACATAATTAAATTGAATTTTGATTTTAAAAAATCAACTAAAAGTTTTGATTTCTTTTTTCAATGCATTCCCGACATAGTGAAATTTTTTTTTTTTTTTTTTACTCTGAGAGGTCATTGCGTTTCATTGACTCTTTTCAGTTTTTAAATACTTCTCTAGAGAAACTTGCCCAACTTTAAAGCCTTGTAAATTTCATCTTTGGGATAGGTATTTTGCAAGTAATGCACAATTTATAACTAGAAAGGGTTGCTATCCATATGAATATTTTGATTCCTTTTCTAAATTTTATGAAACGCAGCTCCCTCCTCAATCAGCTTTTTCAATAGTCTAACAAATAAAAATGTATCCAGAGAAGACTACGAATATGCTCACCATAGATGGAACATGTTTCAAATGCGCACATTGGGAGATTATCGTGATTTGTGTGTAAACGTAGACGTATTATTTTCAGACATATTTGAAAACTTTAGAACTCTGTGCCAGAATTACTGCAAAATTGATCCATGTAATACATATATGGTTCCTGGTTTGGTATGGCAAGCATAAAATGACAAAAGTACGATTGGAGCTTTTAACGGATATAGACATGCCTTTATTCATCGAAAAAGGAATTCGCGGAGGTGTTGCGATAATTGGTCATCGCTACGCTAAGGCTAACAATGTGTATTTATCAACCTATGATTCAAGCCTACCTAGTAGTTACATTATATATTTAGATGCAAACAATCTATATGGTTGAGCAATGTCGCAAAATTTGTCTACACACGACTTTTCCTGGACTGATGAATACGTTAACTTCATGGATGTACCAGACGATTCGGATATAAGTTGTATATTTTAAGTTAGAATATCCAGATTAATTGCACGATTTGCATAACTGCTATCCATTAGCTCCAGAAAAAGTTAAAGTGTCTCTGAATGTTCCTCCTATACTAAAAATATTGCTAAAGAATTCAGTATTTTAGAATCGAAGTCTGTGGAAAAATTGGCTCCTAACTTCAGAAATAAAACTAAATATGTTCATTATAGAAATTTGAAATTATATGTACAATTAGGTTTAAAAATTAAAAAAAAAATACACCAATTTGTAAAATTCAAACAAAGTCCTCGGTTAAAAAATTATATAGATTTTAATACTGAACATCGAAAACGAGCAAACAACATTTTTGAAAAAGATCTCTTTAAACTTTTAAACAATGCCGTGTTTGGTAAAACAATGAAAAATTTACGCAAAAAGTTAAGATTTATCTAGTGAATAGAGAGAAAAGAGCTAAGAAATTCATAGCATCTCCAGCATTTCATGCTTATAAAATAATTAATAACGACCTTGTATCTATTCAAAGAAAACTCACTTCTTTTTTATTGAAATGACGCATATATTTGCTTCCAAATCATTTTCTTTATAATCCTTTAACTAATAATGTTCTCGGAAAAAAGACAGATGAGTTAAATGGTATGGTAGCAACTGAGTTCGTAGGTCTCAATGCAAAAATGTACAGCATAAAAACATTAACTTTAGAAAAAAATACAGCAAAAGAGATACATATATCTATTTTAAAAGTAAAATTTCTCATGAAGACTATAAAAATTGCCTCATAAATAAGTATAGAAGTCGTGAAGAGTTTAAACCCATTAACAGTTCTATACATCAAATACATTCTGTAAAAAGTAAAAAAAAAAAATTCACTTTGCCCCTTCGATAAGATATATTCTTGAAGATGGTATTACAACTTTAGCTTTCGGTAACTGCCATATAAATGAAAACTAATATTTTATATAAATGAGAATTTAATTAAATAGTTTCTTTTATAAATATTGATTTCTGTATATATCTTATTCTTTCATGTTTAAGAATGTAAATGTTTCCTCTTCATTTTATGCATATACCTATCGAATGTATTTATTATTCATATTGAATGATGTTACTTATTTCAATGCTTCTCATATAATACATTTTAAAAAATATAAGATTAAATTAAGTTTTCTGTTAGCACATTGTTTTATAAAAAGGAAAATTGTTGAGATCTGAAGGACTTTATTTATTGAGAAATGGATTAACCAAGGGATATTCCTTATTTCTATGTGGTCATTATTTTATATTTTTCTTGTCGAAAATCAGTAAAGGCTTTTCAATGAATTATATTTTATATGAATTTGTTCGTAGCAAACAGAAAGATTTCAGATTGTATCAATATTTTAAGAAATGATATAATGTAAGAATAAATTTTAGAAGGTGAATAAATACAATATTTTTTGTTCTCATATTTTGTGTTTGTATTATTATTATTATAAGATGAATAAGATTTTGCTAGGAATTTTTTTATAAGTTTACCATATATTTAAATTTATAAAGTTATTATTATTTTAAGATTAATATGAAAAAAAGAAATTTTATCACTATTGCTCTTAACTTAAATACTCAAGTCCACCAACAATATTCTAAATATTTCAATATTTTTCATCTTTTTCAATACTTTTCAACTTTTTTTCAATATTTTTTCAACTTTTTTAATTACTTTACTCATATTAATATATTTAAGTGTAAGGAACAAGAAGGGAAACAGACTAAAAATTAAAAACAAATGTTGAACACAAACCACACTTAATATTCTATCCATGACAAAGGTTTTGCATACAATGTTTTTGTTCTGAGATATTTATTCGTAACAAAACTCTATGAAAATTTTTTCTTTTGAAAAATTCATTAAATGATTCGAACGAAAGGTTTTATTTTTCTATCTCTCACAAAGTGGATAGTCAAATTTGCAGCATTTGTATTTCGTATAGTTTTCCAATCATAAATTTCGATTGAGATGGATACATTTGTCTTGCTAGACAAGAGGTCTATTGCTTGTCTCTAACATTTTTAAAACAACTTAGGTAGGAAGTATTTAAAAAAATATTCCTATAATTTGTTTTTCATTGCAAAAAATATTTTGTAAAATAAATATTACGGAAATATCTCTATGATGGCTTCCTTTCGTGAACAAGTTTGAAAGTTCTTTTGTCTCTCATCTCCTACTTCATTCATTAAGTCATCTATTATTACGAAAGCATTAGTAATATCTTCTACATCGAAAGGCATGCCTTCATGAAATTCTATGTCAGACATCTTATCAAACAATTTTGGATAAATTCCATAACGCCAAATAATTTTGGGAGGAAAAGAATTAATTTTATTTCTAAGATTCGTCTAACAAAGAAAGTTTTACCAGAATTACAAGGTCCGCATATATTATCATAGGAAAGGGATGTTTCATGTAAGGGAAACTACTTTGCAAACGAAAAACATATGCAGAACTTTTACTTTATATAAGCATAGTATTTTTTAAGTTATCTCAGAATTATAAAAAAAAACATGCAAAATCAATGAAAAATATATTTTAGTTATGCAGAAAGTATCAAATTTGAAATGTAATAAACAATAATTCAACACGTATATCATAATTTTCAGAAATAGACTTTATCAGAATTATATACAAATATTTATATGTACAGAAAAGTTTGACCCTTTATCCTAATTAAAATTTGCTTCCAATGACGTACTTAAAAAAAAATCAGAATTCTACCCATTTAGTTAAAACTATATAAGAATATAAATTGTTATCTCTGAAAACATGCATTTCTAGCACCCATTTACAGAGCCCCGAAACCCTTATCAGAGCGGAGGGGGTACCATCCTCCCGGTTCAGACCCGGGGGAGGGGGAATTTCCACTCCCTTTCGTTTGCCTAATTTTCAATCCTCTGTTTCAGAAATCACAAGCGCAAAGCATCAAATTTGAAATATAACAAATAATCATTCAACACGTATATCATGATTTTCAGAAATAGATGTATACGGAATTATGTAAAAGTAATCATATGTACAGAAAAATTTGACTCTTTATCCCAATTAAAATTTGCTTTCAATGACGTAATTAAAAAAATCATAATCATTTAATTAAAACTATATCAGAATATAACTCGTTATCGCTAAAAGCGTGCATTTCTTATCAGTACAGATCCCCGAAACCCTTATCAATCACAAACCATCTTCCCGGTTCAGATCGGGGGGGGGGACTTCCACCCACTTTTGTTTGCATGCGGCTCCACCGGCTCCACTGTTCCAGAACCGGTATATTATAACTACTAATACCGATATCGAATGCATCAGGTGAGAGATATTTTTCAGTTTTAAAAAGCGTGTTAAAAAAATATCTAAGATGTACTTTTGGAGTGAAGACACAAATCGAACAACATGGCCATATTTTATACAGAACAAGATATTTCGCACAATAATATTTGATAAATTTGCTAAAGAGAAATCAAGATGTTAAGTTATACAGCAAAATTGTAAGCTTCTTTAGTAAAGTATTTAATTTTTTAAAAATACCGTTAAGATTTTTCTTCAGCCGTCGAGTTTTAGTTTTAGCAATACAATTTATTATGAGATTTTAAGGTCAGCGAATCTTTTCGCTCTTTTAGTTTTTGACTCTTGAGGGCATGGGCCTCCAAACACCTTGATCCGCCTCTGCTAACTTCATAGAAAACGTGAATCCATTTTGCATACATATTTATAATTTTCTTTCAGGCTTTGTAATTCGGGGAACCCCTGGGAATACTTCGTAGAATCCCAGGGTTCCATGGAACATAGTTTGAAGACCATTGGGGTAGAGTACTGATTTTAAAAAATGCTTTTGTGAGAAATTATTAAAGACTGAATCTTAATGTCAGCATGAATTACAAAAATTAAATTAGACATACTGTCATTCTTATCCACAGGCGTAGCTAGTTCTGAGTGAGCCCTGTATCAAAATTTCTTCGAGGTCCTTTTTTAGAACCTTGTTGGTGGGACTGTAGTTACACATGTAGGGACCCCTGTAGCTTAGGCTCCCTTCCCACCAAACGATTCCGAGTCTGTAGCAATCTTTCCAATTTACAGCGATTCTGAATGAACAGAGATTTGTGCCTTCACACCACCACGGGTCAATCATTCTTCCATCAGTTGCTGTCGAACATTGACGCTGTTTTTAATATTTTAAGACGATTAACGTTTCAAGCTATTAATTTCACAACTGTATTTTCATTTATTTTGAAGTTGAAATACATAAAACAAAAATATAGGAACAGTTTTATTTTATTTATTTATTTTATATTTTGCCTGTTCAAGTGTAATTATAGTCTGAAAAGTAGTAGCAAATAATAAATATGTATTGTAACTATATTATAATGCAATTACTTTTACAAATAATATATCTAATGTTTTTAAAGGCATTTCAAATGTTGTTACAGCTTTTGTAGCATATAACTATTTTTTTGATTATGTATCTAAAAATGGTTTGCTAATACATTAATGTGGAATCGGTTGTGGAGTCGTCATCCAATTGAATCTCTCAACGAAACAAAGCACGCAGTCTTCGCGCGAAGGCGCAGCTGATCCAAAGTGAAACAAAAACTTTGACCATTGAGAAAAAGCGGAGAAAGAGACGGAGGTGCGCGAGCAGGCG
The DNA here is from genome assembly GCA_019973935.1 of Trichonephila clavipes. Lineage (NCBI taxonomy): Eukaryota > Metazoa > Arthropoda > Arachnida > Araneae > Nephilidae > Trichonephila > Trichonephila clavipes. Next base: position 219,554 of record BMAU01018289.1, read on the forward strand.
TTCCCGTCGGCACATCATGGAAATCTAATTGTAGAATAGCTACCTTTTTTTTAATTAATTTTTGTTAAGTTTAAATAAATCTGAAGAAAGACAAATGTCTTGGACGCCTTGTTGTCTCCCACAAATTATGGGGGCTCAGCCGGTATAGATAAAATTTCGATTTTGATCAAAGTTTGGAACGCGTGAACAAAAGAAGCGACCGTGGAGGAGACGCGCCGCCATTTTTTGGAAACTTCGCTCAACCTGTGTAGAGGTTGAATTTCATTCGAAACCAGCGTGAATATTCCGCCTGTGTAGAGGTTGGAACTATTGATTTAACACCTGCGAAAAGGTGTCATTTTAAGAATTTCAAGAACTATTTTTCGTCTAACGATATAACCTGCGAAGAGGTTGTGAGATCTGTGTTCATCTGCGTAGAGGTGAATCAGTGTTTTTCTTCAATTATTGGATACATCGTACGTGCGAGCAACAAGGGAGCTAGAAAAAAAAAGGTAGGATCTTTCCATATTTTTTCTAAAATGTATAAAAACGCTCTTAAAGAGGATCTCATAAGAGTTGTTGAGGATCTAGACGGTACTGTGGAGAGTACGGACACCATAGCTAAACTAAAGACTAAAATTGAGAAGAGTAGTACATTTGAGAGTGATGCAGATTTCGTTAAAACTTTAATTAAAAACTGTATAGATGAGAGGGTATCGCGAAACGAAAGACAGGCAACTTTAGAAAAACAGAAAATTGAGCTCGCAAAACTACAGTTAGCACAGTTAGAAAAAGAAGTCGAACTTCAAACGGCTAAAAATAAAGCATTAAGTTTAAATCCTGCAACTAAAGTCGAAGAGAAACAGTTCGAAACAAACATAGAAAATATGATCAAAAGCATTAAAACTTTATCTCTTCCTATTCCCACCAGATCTGAAAATTTTAATCTGTTCTTCAAATCATTAGAACGCGCATTTTTAACCAAGAAAATAAATGACGAATATAAATCTGAAATTTTAATAAATCTTCTGGGCGAAAGAGCTCATAATGTCTTATTGTATATTAAAAAGGAGGAATTAAATGACTATGAAAAACTAAAATCTATAGTACTCAGAGAATTCCAAGTAACCCCTCGCGAGTGTTTAACTCATTTAAAAATGCTGTAAAATCATCAGGCGAGACATACATCCAATTTGCTGTAAGATTGACGGCAAACTTCCAATATTATTGTTCGTTAAGAAAAGTTAATTCCTTTGAATCTCTATGTGATCTTTTAATTTCTGATAAATTATTTGAAACTTTAAATAAGGAAACCGCAACTCTTATTGGCATTCGAGAAGCGGAAGATTGGTTTAGGCCTATTGATTTAGCTAAAGAGTGCGATATTTATATTTCATCTAGAAGCGGATCACGTAAGGAAACTCCTATTGCTTGTGGATATACCGAAGACCCCTTTAAAAATAGACCACGAAACTATAAACCAAAGATTAAAGATAGCTATCTCCAAAATCTTGAAAGACAAAATAAAAATTGCTACATATGCGGTGATTCATCTCATTACGCAAGAGATTGTGAGAAGCGTTTTAAACCTAAAGAATCTAATGGCCACATCCATAATAAAAAAAACGCGAATAGTTTGAAAGTCAAGAGCGAAAAACAAAAAAGCGATGAGTTCGCACAACTCCAATACGTAAACATTTTTGTAGAAAATCAGCCCTTAACAGCCTTGATTGTTTCAGGTTGCCAGATCCCAGTTCTAAATTCCTCACTAATTAGAGTGAACAAACCTTCCGAAAGAAGGATAACATTAAGCTCGTGTTTTAACGAAAAGCGTATGGTAGAAGTTGCACCAATAAATATTTCTCTTACTCAGCACTCTCCCAGTTTAAGTGTTCGAACGGCAATATCACCGACCTTGACCGAAGAATTTATTATACATCCCAATGTATATACTGAAATAAAGAAAATAAGCCACGCAAAGAGCGATGTTTTATTGAATGAAAGTGAATCCTGTTTAGGTGCTTTTTCTATTTTTACTGTTGCAAATGTGATAGAAAACTCTAGTTATGATTTGTCACGTGTTAAAAACTTTAATGTTAGAAATGATTTGAGTTCTCTAATTAAGAATTATAAACCTAATAAAATTAAGAGTACTAAGTTAAAAATGAGTGTTATATTGAAAGATGATATTCCTGTATGTCAGAGAGCCAGACATTTATCTTGTTCTGAGAAATTACAGGTAAACGATCAAATTGATGATTGGTTACAACAGGGTATTATAAGAGAAAGTTGTTCTGATTATTGTTCACCTATAGTATTGTGTAGAAAAGTCAATGGTGCCATGAAAACGAGTTCCGTGGGCTCCAACTCCCGGTCGCCCACCCCTTCACCTATGGAGGGTAAACATAGTCGGTTCGCGATGCTAGGGAGGCTCTTCAAGCCCTGGAAGTGGAAGCGGAAGAAAAAGAGCGATCGTTTTGAACAGACGTCCAGAACTCTAGAGAGGAAAATATCGATGCGTTCAACCAAAGAAGAGCTTATTAAAAAGGGCGTTCTTATGCCTGATGGAACTGATAAAGACCAAGATATAGCAAAATAAATGATTCCGTTCATCAGAACCACATTCCGAAAATCAACGGGTTTGGGCCCGAGAGTGGCATGTTAGAAACTGAGAAGCAGCGTAACTCTCCGTCGGTAACGTACACGTCGTCCTCTGTTTTAGAAACCTACAACACCGTTGTGGTTACCAACTCTGGCTTTCCTACCATACTATCGTCATCTCAGAATCATGCCATGCCTGTGATACACAATGTTTCCCTGTTGAACCTTCCGGATGTCGAAGAGGTGCCTTCATATGATGGGGAAATTGTTCTCTCTGTTCTTCCAGAACCTCCAATATCGTTGAATGATATTGGGCTAATACTACATCCACAGCAGCAGACCACATGAAGATGTGGGGAGAAACTGTTTAGTTCAGCAAAATTATGTTATGTTAAATCTTTGTGTATTTGTTGTATAGTCCTTGTCTGTTCCGTCTTTTTTGTATGTTTCAGATTCTCCTCTGGTCTCCATGAAAAAAAAAGAAAGAAAGAAGTACCGCTGCGGACAGCGTACGGTCAGGTTGGCCGTTGTGGAATCGGTTGTGGAGTCGTCATCCAATTGAATCTCTCAACGAAACAAAGCACGCAGTCTTCGCGCGCAGGCGCAGCTGATCCAAAGTGAAACAAATACTTTGACCATTGAGAAAAAGCGGAGAAAGAGACGGAGGTGCGCGAGCAGGCGTTCCCGTCGTCACATCATGGAAATCTAATTGTAGAATAGCTACCTTTTTTTTTAATTAATTTTTATTAAGTTTAAATAAATCTGAAGATAGACAAATGTCTTGGACCCCTTGTTGTCTCCCACATTAATGAATTAAAAATTTTACATGCCATTTACATTTTGTTTGTTTCATATAACAAAATTTGAGATCTATGTGGTAATAAAATGGAATCTTTTTAAAAAATTTAAATTATCGATAATATCGGTGTTTTATTTTATTTTAGCATTCTTATAAATATTTAAATTTTTTTCTCTCCCAAAATTAAATAAATTCTTATAAGCGCCATCTATTGGCATAAAAACAAACTCATGCTAACCCTAACAAGAACATTAAAATCTTTAAATATCTAAAATTAGCTTCTTTAATAGAAACTTTATGTGATATAATCACTAATAATATAAAAAACAATAAAAATAAACACTCCATTTGTTTAAATTCACTTTTTCTTTAAGAAATAGCTCCCGGCTGCTGGTGAATCACGGGGAAAAAATCTGACTTGCCGAATCAAGCGTAAGTCAGAATGACGGCGGATTGAACCGGTTTTGTTTGGTGTGAATGTGGGAAGCGAATCTTGACTTATTTGAGCGGGTAATTACGAAGCCGAATCCTGGTCGATCACACAAGTTTGATGGTGAATGAATCGGAGTCGTTTGGTGTGAAGGGAGCCTTAGGGGCCTCGTATCATTGATACGGCGGTAGCTACGCTCCTGTTATCACTTGACAAAGGTTTAAAATTACGAATTCTGTCTCTAGTACGAACATTTTAATTATTTTTCAACTAAGCCAAACCTTTTGTATAAGTTAAAAAACATGAAAAGGTACTACAATTGCATTTATTAAAAACGATAAATTGCACTATACTTGTATGAAAATAATACGCATAGAGTTCCACACTATTTTGTTTTCAGTCATTTGTGTTTTTAAAAATTACTTCCCAAATTTTTTTTATTAAATATCATTGAAAGGATTGAAATTTTTTTTAACGCTTATTGATATTCATTTATTTCAAATGTAAAATATTTTGAAATAACATCATTTAACTCAAAAATATTACTTAATAACTTGTATATTCGGATTAAAAGAGCAAAATCAGAAAAATTCAGACACTTGAAACTTACTGTTATGACAATCCTCCATGTCGTGACTTCGTTGTATTGAAATAAAAAGCCTTTTCATTACTGGAACAAATATTATTTAATGTTCTTACGTTCCACAACACAAGGGGTCACTTAAATAAACAACAGACATCCATTATAGTTACAGAAAATAGCTTAAGGACTTAAAGGAGGGAAACAGGCTTTCGCTGACTCCACGTGTACACATCTTTTCCGGGTGGCGATCTAGGGCATAAGAGTGGGAAGAACGAGTTCCCGCTTTTCAAAAGAACAAGGGGTGCCCCCTGGCTTTCGTTAATCATCAAGGGAAGGCAGGGTTTAAATGTAGTTGTTACACTGTGTAATTTTGGCAAATAATACTTTTAAAGACTTATTGTTTTTCATCTTAAATAAAAGACAGGTTTCAATTAACCCTTAAAACTTCAAATTTTAAGTTTTTCATCAAAATATTTTAAAACATTCCAAAATTTGAAATGATTACAAATGACAAAAAGTTAACAATAAAATATTATATCGACATTTCAAATATTGTCATAAATTTAATTCTTCAGTGCACAGTTAAAAATGATGAAAAGCATCAGAAGAGCTGGAAACTGCGGTATAAATTTTTATAACAGTATTTTTCCCAATTATTATTAAATGAATCGCTATTATCAACAGTTAGAATGGATGAGAACTTAAGTATTCTCGCAACCTATTGACGATATTATATGAAACGAAGCACCTGGTTGTCTTATTCACAGCGTAAGGCACATGGGAAATTGGGGTTGTCAACTTGGCGAGTTATTAATAGAGTTGGCGATTGTTGCGATAATACGTAAATACCAGGTGGTTATAATTAAAGTTACACTATTCAGAGGCTTGTAGAATCCATTCTGCTTATTGGATTCTGATGAAATTTGGAATATATGTTATATGGACCATGGGGAAAAGGTTTCTACAATAAAAAAATAGTTCAAATTTTGACCACCAGGAGGAAATGTGGTGCCCAAATGATATATTAGAATAGTTAAAATTTATTCAATTACAGAATATGCTCAGTATGTGCTTTATTGACATCAATAACGTGTTGGAAGCGCATTATAGCGTTTTCAATGATAGCGCGAAGCAACTCACGAGGGATTTCAGCAACATGGCGTATAATGCTAGCTTTCAAATCAGGTAAAGTCTTAATTCCTCCGCTATAAATACTGTCTTTTAGAAATCTTCCCAACCAGAAATCACAGGGATTTAATTCTGGTGAACGAGAAGGCCATGCATCAGGAAAATGTCTGGGCATTACACTATTATCACCAAAATTAGCACTAAGCAGAGCTTTGACTTGACGCCCAATGTGAGGAGTTGCTCACTCTTGCATAAAGATAGTGGCTTGCAAACATTGTCGTTCCTGTAAAGCAGGCATGATCTTATTATTGCGAATGGTAAAGTATTTAATTAAAATGCGATTTTTAAGGCATAAACATTTATTGTGACTGCTTTGTGCAGTGTCTCCCTTGCAAGTGATGTGCAAATGTGGGTGAGCGAGGTGGGGGTGACGATCGCAGCGCCAACAAATCTGTTGTTGAAGTTCACTGTACCGTGGACTCGTGGCAGAGCATCTTTTAGGACCTTGTGGAGTGAGAGTTTCAAAGAAAAAAGTCCGAGGATAAAAACTCAGCAGTAAATCCACACCAAGCGCAGTCACGTAATCAGAATGCAGTGGTTGTTGATGCAAGATATTTGGAGGTGAAATACCCCATATATGGCAATTTTGAGTATTCACAGCTCCAAATAAAAGTGTGCCTCTTTTGACCATAGAATTTTCAAAAGCCACGCATCATCAACTTCCATTCTCACCAAAAATCGAACTGTCGACCACGGAATCTCCAACTTGCATGCAACTGATCGACCACTTGGAGAAGAAAAGATGGAACTGGAGACTCTTTCAGCCACAGCACAGTAGCGACTACTTCCCCAGTTTCATTCCCAACCGATTTTCGTCCTCTTCCAGGCAGCACACCCAAATTCCCAGTTTCTTCAAATTTCATAATCATCTTCCTCAAACCAGTCCTCAATATGGGGCCTTTGCGCAGATCCTTTACACGACGATGTTCACGCAGAGCAGCTAAGTGTTTGCTGCCGTTCTGATCAAACAGTTTTACCAGTAAAGATCGATATTTTTTTTTTGTAAGGGCATGACTAACGATGAAAGACGCACACTGAATGATTCTCTGGCTATAACTACAAGTTTATATAAAGGTTTTACGAATTTGTGCATAAGGAATATCCGATAAAAGCCACCTGGTGGTCAAATGTACTATTTTTTATTAGAGAAGCCTTTTCCCCATGGTCCATATAGTATATATTCCAAGTTTTATCAAAATCCGATAACCAGAACAGGTTCTACAGGCCTCTGAATATGTAATATTAATTATAATCACCTGGTACCAATGGATGTTTTCTACAAAATAGTATATATCCTGCAAATAATTAATATTAAATCTGAACAACAGTAAATTATTTTTTAATACAAACATCTTGGTTTACTAACCAATAACTCGATTTAAACATCTGCGAAAAAATAGAAATTTCAGATTATTCGTCTTTAAAGATAGTTGAAAAAGTCTTTAGATCAGTGGCGTACACAAGGGAGGGTGTCCTAGGGGTCCAGAACCCCCCTTTAAAGCCCTTCATTTTTTCCCGATTTATTATAATTCTAAGTATATACTACATAAAATTTAATTTATTGTTATTAATGTTTAATTCTCTTAATTAATGCTAATTATTTATTCAATTAATAGTTTTTTACTGTTTTTTGTTCCCGAAAATCTAAAGGAGCATGATAATAGAATGGTGGACATTCGACCCTGGACACCCCCTTGAAAAATTCCTGTGTGCGCTACTGCCTTAGATCAATGAACAATTGAAAACTAAATAATAGCCAATGATTTGAAAAAATCAGGGAAGTCATATAGGATTTTATAAATATAAAACGTAATATATAAATGTAGGATTGAGATGTAAACTAAACATAAGTTATTCGCTTATGGTCTTTGTTCTTTAAAGGTCTCTCAGCAAAATACAAAAATAGAACCAAAAAATCGAAGTTACACTCATGTCCATAAATTAAAGGTTATTCGGAATCACACGAAAATCAAAATCTAGAGTAAAAATTCCACCTGTAGAATTATCACAAACATCTTCAAGAATAATATGCAAACTACACGAAGCCACTAGACGCCGCCGATAATACGTTACAATAACAAGAGTATAAGAGAGGGGTATATAAGGAATGGTAGCAAAGAAGTAAAATAGCTTGCAAGCTCTTTATAAGCCTTTCAGTGAAATAACCACACAGTTATGACACAAAGGACGCATTTGGATGATTTTTACGTGGTAAGTAGAAGTATAGGTCGTCTTGAAATGAAGGCGTACCTAGCTGGAAGTATGCGAGGGACATGGAATCGCCCAGAGTGTCATCTCCAGGCTTTTGCAACGATTCCAAGATGATGGTTATGTGAGTAAACGTTATAGCACAGGTCTCCCCCGATTTGCAACGCCGAATAAGTACAGGTATATTTGGCAGTTACTGCCAAAAGAAACAGACGGAGCACAGCATCAGACTTGTCCCGCCTGCTCTCTTCAGTTACTGGTACAACAGTTTCAAGGCAGACTGTGTACAGACGTTTAGGGCTGATTAGTCTATATGCTCGTAGACCTGTCACTGCAACTCACTGTCGTCTGCGGTTAGCCTGGAGTAGAGCTACATGCATTGTGGACACCGCAACTGTGGGTTTGTGTGATATTCGGGGTTCAAAAATCTTTCATTACAGCTTTTTTGCTCAGAGAAAACGTTTGCATATTATAAAGTTCCACAGTAAATAGCTCATAAAATTTGTGAAATAACTCATTTAAATCCTCAAAAATATTACTTTATTTCAAATTTTTTATACTAAAATTAAATAAGATATAAAATGTGGACATATACTAATTTTAATGTATATTCTAAGTATTCTATGTATATTCTAAGTACCGTAAAATCCGGGGTATAACGCGCACTTTTAACACAAAAAATACAATCGACATTTAAGGGTGCGTTATACGCCGGGTTTAAAAACGAGAGCTTTAAAAATAACAAAAGAGATGAGCGCATAAAAAGAATTTACCTCTATATACATTGAAATTCTGATGATTTAAGTGGAATGACATGCCTTATATGAACTAAAACGTTGTAGTTTTAGAAGTGTACTAATTTTTCAAAAGTCTGAGATAATACCTCGAATAAGAACATTGTATACTAACATTTCAGATTTCTTTGTGAAGAAGGGGGTGCGCGTTATACGGCGAATATAAGTAAAAATTAAAAAATACAGCTTGTAAGTATGGGTGCGTGTTATACACCGGATTTTACACACGGTAAGTATTCTATGCTGTATAATTATTCTATTATTATTGTATTGCACTTATACTTTATATTTAATTGTTATTCAAATAACTATTTGCATAAATGTTAATTTTTCATAAAAAGTTTATTGTAATATGATTAATTATTTCTGTCCTGAAAAGTAAGTTTAATGTCATAAGTGCGCAGTGGCTATAACGTCTAGCCACCACCCAGGAATAAAACTCTCGATTAGATTATTTTTTGTTGTTGTGACTAAATGTTTATAGAGGATGAGAACATTACATTTATCAAGTACTTTATCACAGAAAAGTGCTTTTTATCTTTGTGCCCACGAAAGGGTTGACAAGAACAGTGGTGGAAAAATCAACAGGGAGCGATTAATTGGACGAATGTTGGATATGCCACTTCAGGCGTATCAGTGATACGGGGCCTCAGCATGTGTAATATTTCGACATTTTCAAATGTTTTATTGATGCGATCGTTTTTATTTATTTTCGAAAAAAGGGCATAAGGAATTTTGGAATAGAACCCACTCAGGTCTGCATACGCCAATGCCTAACAGCACTGTGCGTAAAATCCTACAGAACATCTTACACTGCTATCCGCACAAAATAACTCATGTGCAGCAGTTGCTAACTGCTGAACTGAAAGTACGTGAATCTTTAGCTCTATGATTTCTTGTCTAGATGGAAGTTGATAACGAAGGGCCATGAAATATTCTGTAGTCTGTTGAAGCCCATTTCCCTTCACAAAGTTCAGTAAACTTCAAATTTTCAAGATATGAGTGACCGATAATTCACTTTCACTACAGCCAATCTGAAAAGGTCATTGTATACGGTGGAATAACGGTAGCGTTTGTCGTTGGTCCATTCTTCTACGAGGCGATCACACCTGAAGGTTCCGTTACCTGCACCGTTATTGCCAAGCGATATGAAGTGCTTTTGAGAAACCATGCCCCTTCAGCAGCGTCAGAGTGAGGATCGCCCAATATTCATGATACTTGGAGGTTGTTTTTTATCACCCGGTGTAATACCTCCTCTCCTTTAGAAAAATGACGAAACTTACTTTCGAAACGTCCATCGCGTATACACTCACACATTACCTTTATTATAATTTATTACGAGATTTCTATGTGATTTTGAATTACTTCCAATCGGTATTCTTATATTCTATTGTGTAGATGATACACACAAACTCTCTCTCTAATCCTTTCAGAAAACAGGATTGCCCCAACAAAAACGGGGGATGGTGCAAAGTTCACTTGTGGGATTTTGAAATAAATTTCGAATAATAAAAGATTTTTTCACATTTTGCTATTTATTACAGTGGACAAATTTGTTTAGTGTAAAAATATTAAGTAGTTTATTTCAATCCTGGATGAAAAATATTAATAAATATTACAAGAAAAATAATTGTTGATGTGTAACATCTTTCCTCACGGTTGCTGGTTTGTGTGGGAGTGATTTCGTGAAAAGGGACGGATGTTTGTAGCAGGATGTGACGCAAGCGCGCGCTACTTGATTTGACCAATGAGAATGCGTGGCTGTGTCTTTTCTCCGCCCTCGCATGGGGGTCCAACTCTAGTAGCCATCAAGCACTCCAGCGCTTGACTCTAAATCCGTTAGTCACGATATTGGGGGGCATAAGTTTGGCAGAATGCTTATTTGAAAATTGACAAACAGTGATTTCGGTGGTCGTATACATTTCTTCGAATCAAACGATTAGAAAAAATTAAAAATTTCCTGCATTTTGTACTTTTACCATATAACAAAGGGGGTTCTGCTCTTTTAAAAAAAATATCACTCGCTTCCATTGATTTTGACTGGTGATTTTAACTTTAACTTCAGTTTGCATAAAGCTGAACCGCTCATAGCTTTTATGAATGATGAACTCAAGCTCGAAATGAACACAAATTAGAATGTTTCGACTGCTAACAGTGGTACTGTTATTGACGCTGTTTTTCAACGCTTTTTAAATACTTTGAAATCACATGTATTTGTGTCATATTTTAGTTATCATAAGTCTATTGTCTCCGCTCTTCCACAAATTGAACAAGCATAATTATTTTTGATAAAATATTGCATTTTTTTCTTACTCCTTTTGTTATATAATTAAATACAATTTTCATTAAAGATATAATTATTCGATAGAAATTTTTTCCAATCATACCCGATTCATATTTTTTTTCAGGAAAAAAGTTGATATTGTGTATTTACCACGATAACATGTCAGATGTTACACATCATATGCGACAACTGTAAGACTCGTTTCTTTCTTTTTTTTATGTACTTATACTAACTACACTGGTGTGCAAAAATTAAGGACGAAGTCGAAAAATTAGCATATCAGCTGAACGAAGAGGCAGAGCGGACAGAAAGACCAATCAGGAGATTAAGTAAGGTGATGTACGGTAGCACATGCGCAGATATGAAGTAGACGTAATGGGGGAGTGTCTGAGTAGTATAAAGCATGTTGTCGGTGTAAAATCAGTATTTCTGGCAAAGAGATTGCACGCCGTATAGCAGTTAAAATCACACCGAGTTGCTGCCTCAGCGAATAATCAATCTGTTAGACGACATCTGGATGCTTTTACCCGAGGTCGAATCATTGGGAAGTTGGAGGAAGGCCGCAGTGTGACAAGTGTGGCTGCAGAGTTCGGAATTGCTCACAGCATCGTTTCACGACTTTGGAGACAATTTCAAACTACAGGAACAGCTATCCGGGGGTTCAGTAGTGGTCGTCCACGAGGAACCACACCCGCAGATGACCGGTACATTGTCTTACAGGCCAGAAGAAACAGGCGGCAGACAGCGGGAGAAATCGCTAGACACACGACACAGGCGACTGGACGACCGATATCGCGTTTTACCGTGGCCAGAAGACTGCACGGTGGTGGTCTGTTTGCACGACGCCCTGTACGGTGTGTACCTTTAATGCCTGCCCATTGGAGAAGGCGTTCTCTGTGGTGCCGGGAACACAGGAATTGGAGAGACAATGAATGGGGACGAATACTCTTTACAGATGAGAGCAGATTCAGTTTGAGTAGCGATTCTCATCGCATACTCATCTGGAGAGAGCGGGAAAGCCGCAATCATCCCTCGAACATCATTGAAAGGGACATGTATGGAGGTCGCGGTGTTCTCGTTTGGGGAGGCATCATGCTTGGTAGTCGTACAGACCTTCACATCTTTGACGCATGTTTCATTCAACCGGACCCGTTATTGTAACGAGATTCTTCTTCCATATGTGCGTCTTTTTAGAGGCGCTATGGGTCTGCAGTTCCTTTTCATGGACGACAATGCACCATGTCATCGCACAGTAGCTGCCGAACAGCTCTTAGAGAGTGAGGATATTGAACGTATGGATTGGCCGGTATGATCTCCGGATCTCAATCCCATCGAGCATGTATGGGTTTTCTAGGCAGACGCTTGGCAGCTCGTACCTTACCACCAGTAACGATTCGGGAGCTTCGATTGGCGCTGCAAGACGAATGGGCAGCAATGCCTCAACAACTCATTGACACCCTCATTCTCAGCATGGGCAGACGCTGTGAAACCTGCCTAGCAGTCAGGGGAGATCATATCCCCTACTAAAGACCGGATGTTTCTTGCTGGCCACCCATCACAGGGTTGTTTCGGCCTTCAGTCGCATTGCGCTCCATGATACTTTTTCAATCAAGCTTCTTTTTAACCCTCTGTTTTCTCTTTTAGTAAGTGTTGCTTACATTACACATGTCCTTACGTATTGGGGATCTTATGGTATTAAATGTGTCGATTTGGAAAGCTTTTGTACAAAGTTATATTGAAAAAACCGTCTCGTCCTTAATTTTTGCACACCAGTGTATTTGTTGTGAGACAACCTAAAATAAAATTACAATATCTAATTTTGTTTCATTTTTGTATGTTGCATACAGCAAATTCATTGATACTGTCTTTCTCCATTCTTTTAGTTTTCCAACTTATTCGAAGGATAAAATGACTAAAGAAGAAAATAATGCTTGACTAATACTTTAATCTTAAGCAATTTCTTTTTATTTTCTGTCACGAAAAAGATCTTTCTATACAGGCAAAGTAACTGGTAAGGTTAATATATAGTTTTCAGAAAAAATAACAAAATTTGGGTATAGTAAAAAAAATATTTTTAAGGATAAATATATTATAGTATTTGTATAATATTATGATCCTGTAAGGCAAAAATCGACTGTACATTTTGAGTTCATTAAATAAATCAATGTAACTAATATATCTTCTATTAGTTTTTGAATTATATCCAAATTATATATATGTAAGGATAATTAAATTAGATTAAAAATTAAATTCCCTATCTAGCACTTGACTCATCTTTCTCAGTTCCCATCTTCAAGTATCAAACTAATCACCCATTTATTTCTTCCGAACATATGGCCTAGCCAATAAACATGTCTAATTCCAGATCGTTAGATTTAATAGTCAACATATGTCAGCATTAACTTGCAAGCACCCTCTTCAAAGCAGCGATACTTACCATATGTTTTTCAAGTGTTATCCACTTGAAACCACCACCCTGGCGTGCTTTTTCCTCCCTGCTCTCGGTGTCAGAACAGATGTACAAATGAAAGAATAAAGGTCGTCTTTTTCACTTTTCTAACTTTAATCTGATTCTGTCTTAAAAATCATGACAGAATTAAAGCCGGCAGGATCTTTGTCTGCGATCTTAATGTAAAAAACTAATCCTTTTTATAAAATATTTTAATATAAAAACGAAAGCCAACTGCAGTAATAACTGATATGAAGAATTTTATGGAAGACTGACGGCACTCTACATTTGTTAGCTGAGGACGTTGGGTTACCCGAATTAATCTATGGTACGGAAAAAGAAACGCGCTAGTAATCCCCGAAAGAACATCGCGCTTACCGCCAAAGAAATAGAATCATCCTCTTCTCCTAACAAGATTTCAGAAAGTCATACTTCAAAAATGGAAACAATGAATGAAATTAAAATTAAGCAAGAAGAGAATTTAGATGCTGATGAAGAAAAATTACAACAACCTATAACCATTATTAAAAATGATATTCGATTTGAAGATCTACGGACTTTTTTCCAAAAATATAACCTGGAAATACCCATCCAAACATTCATTAGAAATTTTGAAAGTACGTGCGATTCCTTCAATATACCAGAGAAACAAAAAATCCTATTTATAATCAAGTTAGTAGATGGAGCTGTGAAGACTTACATCCAATCACAATCTATCCCTAAAAGTTTTTACGAACTGAAAAATAATTTAATACGTGAATTCGGAAAACAAGTCAATCCAGCGGAGATTCATCTTCAATTATCTAAAACATATAAAACCTCAAAAGAGACCCACATAGAATATTTCTACAGAGTAAAAGAAATCGCATCCCGGATAAACATGGAAGAAGAAGCTGAAAAATATTACATTATAAAAGGATTAAAAGAAAATAGAGCCATAGAAATACAGTTACAAAGCTGCAGCAACATAGAGGAACTGAAGGAAAAAATGAAACTCTTAGATATCCAAGAAAAATCAAAATCAAGTAAGAATGAAGTTATATAGCCAAAGTATTCAATGACAAGAATACCTTATCATACGAATCAATTTGCACATAGACAACAATATGGAGGATGGAATTGGAGAAATGACCAATCTCAACATCCGGATACCATAACCAATACAAGATATAAGGTATACTCTCCTCAGTTTCCATCACCTTATCATCACCCTTCCTTTTCACTTCAGCGGCCGCGACCCTATATCCGAGAAACCAACGATTTCCACAACGACCGACAGTTTTGCGACCCAATGCTCCAACTTTCTACCCCCGTCAAAGAACACAAAACAATAATACGGTATTCCAACCTCATCAAACATGAGAACTTATGATCATCCAGGGAAGAATCAACTTCAAACAAGTTGATGTCCTCTTGGATACAGGATCAAGTGTTAATATTATTCCAAAAAACATAATATCACAAATCAAGGGATACCACAATGTAGAGTATATCAAAACAAAAATTGCCACCATCTATGGAGAAATTGAGGTGAGTGAGGCAATTACTTTACAATTGAAAATAGGAGAAATTATTGAAAATATTAAATTCCTCATAGTAAATGTAGAACTGAAATATTTAATAATTTCTAATAAAACTATGAGTATTTTTGAATTAAATATTAATTTTAGTGATTATAAAATTTTTCAAAGAGAACAAATTTTAAAAAATTATGAATCTAAGAAAAATATTAAAGAAAATGAAACTCTTAAATTTAGTAATAATAAAATTATCATTAAGAAAACTGATAATGTGTTTAATATAGAAATAATTCCTAATAGTGATTATGATATTATTAATATGATTATTGATAAATATAAACATGTCTTTGCTAAAAATAAGTTTGATGTGGGCGAGTTAAAATGTAATTCTCCTAAAATAATACTTACCTCAGAATTACCCATTGCAAATCGACCATATAGGACATCTTTTAAAGATGATACGGAAATAAAAAAGCAATTAGATGCATTATTGAAAGCAGGAATAATAAAACCATCTTATAGTTCTTACGCTGCCCCTATAACATTGGCTTTTAAAAAAGAGGATAATGCTCGTACACGATTATGTATCGATTACAGAAAGCTAAATGCTATCACAAAATTAGATGCAGAGCCAATTCCCCGAATAGATACAGTTTTAGACAAATTAACACATGCAAAATTTTTCTCAACCATCGACCTATGTAGTGGTTATTGGCACATTATAAATTAGATGATAATGAATCTGAAAAACTTGCATTTACATCAAATTACGGTCTTTTTCAATTTAATCGTTTGCCTTTTGTGTGGATATAAAAATTCTCCAGCTATATTTCAAAGAGCTATTAGACAGATTTTAAATAAATACCAAATAAAATTTGCATTAAATTATTTTGACGATATAATAGTATTTTCGGAATCAATTGAAGAACATGCAAAACATTTAGAGGAAATTTTTAAAATTTGTGGAATAGAAAATATTAAATTAAAATTATCAAAGTGTAAATTTGGCAAAGATACATTTGATTTCTTAGGATATGAAATAAAACAAGGGCCATACACTCCAAATAATACAAATGTCGAAATAATTAAAAAACTTTTACCCCCTAGAAATGTAAAGGATTTACAAAGATTTCTTGGTAGTATTAATGTCTATTATAAATTCATTCCTCAATATGCAAAATTAAGAATGCCCTTAAATAATCTTCTTAAAAAGAATCAAAATTGGAATTGGACCCCAGAATGTCAACAATCTTTTCAAAAACTTAAAGACAGCTTAATTTCAAAGCCCATTTTAGCTATATTCAATCCAAATTATCCCTGTCATCTTTATGTAGATGCATCGAAAACTGCAATCTCATGTATCCTCAAACAACAAAATCCCAACGGTTTAACTAAAATAATTGTACCCAAAGCTCTAATAGTGAAATTAATGGAAACAACTCATAAAAAATTTGGCCACCCTGGTGTAGCTACCATGTTAAAATTAATATCACCACAATATTATTGGATAAACATTATTACTGATATACGAAATTATGTGAAACGCTGTGAAACTTGTCAAATAAATAAGAAGTCACATCAGAGAAAATACGGACTGATGCAATCACTTCCCCTTTGGGAAAAACCCTTTGAACTTTTATCGATAGATAGTGTAGGTGGTTTAAATTATTACAACTCTGTTAAAAAATATTTACACATTATTATTGATCATGCAACTAGGTACATTTGGACTTTCCCATCAAAAAATGCAACAACAGATACTTATATAAATTGTTTAAGACAAATCTTTCAGAATCACATACAGGAAAAAATTTTAAGTGATAGAAATACTGCGTTCACCTCTTCAAAATTTAAGCATTTTTTAAAACATAATAATGCCACTCAATTATTAACTACTTCTCACAGATCACAAACCAATGGAAAGGTTGAACGTGTAAATCAAACCATCATTACCCGCTTAAAATGTGAAATTAGTTATAGTTCAAATAAAGTCCCATGGACAAAAATTCTAGAAAAAGTAACCCATCAGTATAATCAAACTCCACATACAATAACAGGTTTCCCTCCAACCTACTTAATGTACGGTAATTTACCTTTCGAAATTTCGCTAAAAGATAATGAGATATATCCTCCCTTAGAAGAAGCAAGAAAATTAGCCAAAGAAAGAACACAACAATATTATAAAATAAATAAGATTAGATATGATAAAAAAATTTCAGGAAGCTGATTTCAAGGTTGGTGACTTAGTAATGTATCAGGAATTTCAATACCCCAATACAAGGAAATTAAGTCCCCCTTATTCAGGCCCTTATACCGTTTTAAGAAAATGTTCTGATGTATTATTTGAAATTGATAGACCCAATGCCCTTAATAAAACTGACACTGAATTGGTTCATTCAGTTCGTTTAAGACATTTTCATCCATCTGAAAATTTTCAGTTAAATTACATTCAACAAAATACCCATAATAATGAGAGAGAGAAGATAATAACTAAAAGAAACATCTTACGTAATACAGAAATAACTGAGTTCTGCTTAACAAGACTTTTCGGCGAAAAAGAATAATATATGATATGTGATATGGTATTTAATTTTTATAATATAGTTGTGTTATAAATGAGATATTTTCTTTATATTTTAATTGAGAAAACAAAGTATATAGGTTTAGTCTCATACAAAATTTTGAGAAATTTTAATATATACTTCTCATAATTTTATCTTAAGATGCCGAATGAGTTAAGAGTTATGATAGAAATTGGTGTTTTAAAGTGAAAGATATAAATTAAGTTTTTAGAAAAATGACTAATGAGAGAACTAATACTAGAGGTATTGATTTTTATAAGAAACAAAAGTAAAGTCAAGTTGTATTCTTTTTTCTCCATTGAATTCAATTGTTTTGTTAATTATTTTATTCAGCAGTAATCTTATTGCATGTCATTTAATTTTTTTTATTTTGAAATTGTGTGTTTTGAGATATACCGGCCATATATCAAGATTCACTATTTCTCGAAATTTTCCTTATCTAAAATTAAAATTAATTTAATAACTTGAAGCTTATTTTTGGATATTATACAGTGGATAAGGGAGAATACAATCATTATAATTTTGTATATGTCTCGAAACATTAAGAGGACAAACTTGTTTAGTTTGATATGTACACCTCTCATTGTTTCTTATCAGCATCCCTGAACATCTGTGAACTGATGACGCAGATTTCTCAGAGAGATGTGTTCAAAATTAAGTAAGGTGATACAGTTTTATTAGTGAATGTGTGATGCAAGAGAAACTCAAGAATTTTTGTCTATGAAACGTATTTTTAGAAGGTTACGGAAAGATTCAAAATATTGCATGCGATATTAAGTTACAATGAATATTGTGAAAAATTTTCAAAAATACTAAAAGTTATTATTGAAGTGAGTCCACTTTTCCGACTCAAAATAATAAAAAAGAGCTCTTATATTCTTATAATTTTTATATTTTATAACGCATATGAAATAAAACATTGTTTATTGTGTTGGATAGTGCATAGAAGTTGTGTGTTATACACCGTTTTCATATTATTAATAATTTCATTTTATTAGTGTCTATATTTTTTTTTTTATCTTCTTAAAAATGTATTTCATATATGCAAAATGTGTAACAATATAAGGTATTACTACGATGGCGCCAGAGTAGATTATTATACAAAATTATTATTTTAACATTTGATTGATTTCATGTATTTTTATATTTACTATCTTATTGTTTGATATATTATTTTCCAACATAATTTTTTTGAAAATATCTACCAGCTATAATACGAATCTATTATTATGAAGGAATAGGAGGAAACGCGAGCTCTTATTCTAGATGTCGAAAATGTTTGAACAAGCTAATCTTCAATTATATGTATGGAAATTCATTTTTATCAATTAATATGTTGGAAGTGTCCTTACTGTGTTTGTTGTTATAGTTTCGTTTATTGTATTGCTTTTTGATTTTAGTATTACTACTGCTTAAATATTTCTACTGTGTTTAATATGTCTTTCTAAATAATGTTATGTATTGTTTTGTGTTTATTGAAAATTGATTAAGTTTGTAAAGAGAAAAAACCACGCCATGACTCCCTTTTAAAATTGGGGGGCAAATGTAAGGATAATTAAATTAGATTAAAAATTAAATTCCCTATGTAGCACTTGACCCATCTTCAAGTATCAAACTAATCACCCATTTATTTCTTCCGAACATATGGCCTAGCCAATAAACATGTCTAATTCCAGATCG
Organism: Trichonephila clavipes; assembly: GCA_019973935.1. Taxonomy (NCBI): domain Eukaryota; kingdom Metazoa; phylum Arthropoda; class Arachnida; order Araneae; family Nephilidae; genus Trichonephila; species Trichonephila clavipes. The sequence goes on from BMAU01018289.1 coordinate 238,651, forward strand.
TTAGATTTAATAGTCAACATATGTCAGCATTAACTTGCAAGCACCCTCTTCAAAGCAGTGATACTTACCATATGTTTTTCAAGTGTTATCCACTTGAAACCACCACCATGGCGTGCTTTTTCCTCCCTGCTCTCGGTGTCAGAACAGATGTACAAATGAAAGAATAAAGGTCGTCTTTTTACCTTTCTAACTTTAATCTGATTCTGTCTTAAAAATCATGACATATATATACATACATATACCATTTTTAGAAAAATTATTTTCAAAAAGTTTAACTGTGCCGTGAAGTTATTTCTCTTATTTCAATCCAGTTACACTAGCAAATTAAGGGGAAGGTAGGCTCCTTAAAACTTTGTTTAACCCTTCAATCTTAGTCCTAAGCCTAAGAGTTTGCTAATATATTATTGTAACTTATCTTCTTTGATATATACTGTTTTTCCATATTCTTTTACGTATTGTTCCACATACTAATTCAAAAGTTTAGCAATTTAGTACATATTATTAATCTATATACATATAAATGGATGTTTGTTTTTTTACCTCTTTTCACCCCAACACCGTTCAACCGACCACTATGAAAATTGCATGTATATGTATTTAACGGAGGTTTTTGTGCTATCCTCTTTGTTACAGCTCCCCACCAGGTGGCACTACAGCATATCAACTTCTGCACCGTTCAATCAATCGCCAATTTGCTAACATGGTCACCAAAAATGATGCCAACTTTGCTCTATCGCCAACATTTCGCTATGTTTCCATTGAATCGCCATTGTAATGTAAGGAAGGGTGCTGCTTGCGAATCTTACAATTTTAACATAAAATAAATACAACAGAAAGTAATATTAAAGTATTAGACATCCAAATATAAATTATTTACACTATTTTAAGCGTTCATTACACAAAATTGGTAACAATATGTTACTTTTGCTGAGCAGAGATAAACTTAGGAAGGCATTTTCAAAAATCGACCCAAAAGAGAATTACGGGGCCTAATAAAAAAAAATCCTTTTTATCAGCTATTAGATTTACAGACTTAAAATTTAACAAATATGGTTTTTTTGTTCAGCTGAGATATGCAAAAATGTTAATTTGCAATTTGATTTTGTTTGTTTAATTTTCAATTCACGTAAAAAATTAACTCATTAAAAACTTTTTTATCCTTCAATCTGTATTGTTTAATTTTTCAATTCACCCGTGCGAAGAACGGGTATGAAGAACGTTTATTACATATACAGTGGGCCACAAAAGTGTTCGCACACTTGCAATTTCTTATAAAATTTAATGTTTTCGACTAATAAAAATTAATATATTGTAATTGTAATTTTTTTATGATGTCTGGAACTTATTCTTAATGGAATGACATAATTAATTTTTTTAAAAAAAGTATAACTATTCTTTAAAAAAATTAAATATCAAAAAGCTACTAAAAATTTACGCCACAAAAGTCTTCGTACACTTAACAAAAATCTCAATTTAGCTTTAAATATTGTATTTCTTTCTTAATTTAGTTCTTAGTAGGATATCTTTTAGTGTTCACAACAACTTTTAGGCGTCTTGGTATAGATTTAATAAGTTTTTTGTAATTTCTGCATCGATTTTCCACCATTCTTCTGTGATTATTGTTTTTACTTCACATTTTGTGTTTATTTTTGTCATGTTTTCTATTTTTTTTTACATCAAAATCTCACCAAATATGTTCTACTGGGCTAAATAAAGTGATTGAGGACGTGTTTTCATAATTTGGTGACAGTCATAGAGACACCAGTGGCATACATTGAGAGCGGTGCGCTTGTCGTCATTATCCTGTTAAAAAAATGAAGTCGTTCCCAATATCCAAATTTTGTGCGGATAATTTAAAATTTCTCTTTAAAATATTTAAACAGAGCTCATGATTCACAATATCAACAAAAATTCAAAATTACCTAATTCTGTGGCCAATTTACACCCCCACGCAAGAACACTTCTACCTCCATATTTTATTGATCCAACTAGATTCTTGGAATTAAGTTTCAGAAAATTCAAAATTGACAGCAAATTGATTGGGATGGCAGACAATTCAACATTTTTGGTTCCGATGGGCATATAATAGCTTGTAAATGAAACAATAAGGATTTTAATCCCATGAATTTATGTGGAACAAGAACACCTTCACTTCCATGCTGAAGTAAGGAAGTGAAGGTGTTCTGGTATGGGGGTGTAAATTGGCCTCAGAATTACGTAATTTAGTATTTTTTCATGGTATTATGAATCATGAGCTCAATTTAATTGTTTTAGAGAGAAATTTTAAATTATCCGTCCGAAATTTGGATGTTGGAGACTACTTAATTTTTTAACAGAGTAATGACGCCAAGTGCACTGCTCTCATTGTACGCCACTAGCCTCTATAACTGTCCACAAATTTTGAAAACACCTTCTCAATCACTTTATTTAGCCCAGTAGAACATATTTGGTGAGATTCTGATGTAAAAAAAAAGAAAACGTGACAAATAAACACAAAATGTGAAGTAAAAAAATAATCACAGAAGAATGGAGGAAAATCGATGCAGAAATTACAAAAAACTTATTAAATCTATACCAAGACGCGCTGAAAAGTTGCTGTGGACACTAAAAGATATCCTATTAAGTAATAAATTAAGAAAGAAATACAATATTTAAAGCTAAGTTGAGATTTTTGTTAAGTGTACGAAGACTTTTGTGGCGTAATTTTTTAGTAGCTTTTTGATAATTAATTTTTTTAAAAAAATAGTTGTACTATTTTTAAAAAAATAATTATGTCATTCCATTAAGAATAAGTTGCAGATGTCATAAAAAAATTAGATACAATATATTAAATTTTATCAGTCGAAAACATTAAATTTTATAAGAAATTGCAAGTGTATGAACACTTTTGTGGCCCACTGTATATATAAATCCAGTGGCGCACACACAATGTCCTAGGGGTCCGGACACTCATAGCCCTTGATTTTTTTTCGATTGGTTATAATCCTATGTATATATTACGCGCGCGCGTAAAATTTAATTATGTATTTGTTATTAAAATTAATTTTATGAATTAATGCTGATTATTTATTAAATAATTAATTTTGTGTTGTTTTTGTTCCCGAAAATCGACAAAATCAAAAGAATATGTTGGACTTTTGACCCTCAACCCTCTCCCCCCCTTGAAAAAATTTTGTGTGCGCTACTGTATAAATCATGTCTTATATTCCTGAAAAATTAATCCGGCTGTCGATTATGATTTGAAAATATTCAATTCGGAAATATTCTTCACCACATGAAATCGGCTAAACTTTTCGTACGTAAAAAAAATTTAGTTTTTCTTCGAATTATTTGAATCTTAAAATCAGGTGCTACTTAAAATTTTTAAGCGATTTCCTTTTACGTTATGCAAGATGACTTGTGTGAATTCTAATTCCCAGTACTAAAAAATTTTAAACGGCTTTTTATAAATGTGAATTTGTGGTACCGATACCTGTATTGAAATTTTAAAACATGAATCTGCAAATATAGTGATTGATTTTAAGTACTCAGTTTTACTTTGGATTGATCGACGTGAAGTGTGCGTTAATTACAATTGAAAATTTAAATGTTATGTGTGGAAAAATTTTAACATTAATCAAATCAAAAGGTTGTTTGCATAAAATCGAAATATAGTTTTAATATAAGGAATTTAAGAGAAAAGAACCTGTAAACAAAAGATTTGGAACACAAATGTCAATACTTTGAAAAATTCGAATATTGCAAAAAATACTACTAAGCAAATACAACACACTGAAATATACTCACAGTTATTATACTTAAATCATACACGAAAAGAACAGCATTGAATAGAGCAACATTCAAAATATCAAAGTTCCACAAATACAAAATTTAATTTCAGCATATCTATCTTCATACCAAGATTCGAATAACTTGATTTCAGATAATTGAATGCATAACCAATATAGGCATAAAAAGAAATGTTTCTTTTTTTTTAATGATCTGTATCAATAATCAATAGTTGATAAGTATACATATTCTACAATTTACATCACACTTATATACATACTTTTGATACCAGGTTTTTGCTACCATAATTATTAATATTTTTTCAAAACGAAAATATTATGATGAACACAATCTTTACTTTTGTATAATTTTAAAGGGGATTTTTTTTTATTAAAAAAATAATTTTAAAATGTGGGATAAAATTATCAAATGAACTATTTGGTAATTCCACAATAAACTTATAAATCACTCATCACAATCATCAAAAAAGAAAAAGAAAAAAAAAACAGCAAAAAAATTCCACAGATTTTTGTGTCATTATATGGGAAGTAGAAATTCTTCACATAAACAAAAATTAAAAGAATACTTTGGGTTATTTTAGAAAATATTTTCTAATATAACCGAAATGAGAAATTCATTTTTAAAGTATCGTTTTCAAATAAAAGAGAACAGAAAAAGAAAACAAATACCAATGAGGAAGCTATAATGTTTTAATTAGCTTGCAAAAACAATAAAAATATATTTAACTGTTAATTATAACAGTTTGTATAATTTCATAAATTACGAAGGCATAATATAAAAACATTATTTAAGATTGAGAAAATGTATTCTAAATTGTAAGAGAACTATAAATATTACATGCGATGTATTTGAAGCAAATTCTTTAATAACGATAAGCTCTTAAAAAATCAGTGATCTTATGTAAATATCGAATAATTACTTGATATTTGTTTTTAATTGTCAATAGTTATTTTTCCTTTGTTAAAAATTGTTTCCACAAACTGAAAATCATTCTTTTGTGTATATATTTATGATACATAAATATTAGTATCTGATCCACAATATTGGATCATCGTAAAAGCAATTGTTTTAACATTGAGGTCGAAGCTCTGTATCCGTAATAATTTGAATAACATTTGCTTGTCCAAAATTATTATTCAACTTTGACATACAAAAATGCAAATAAAATAATAAATCGTTATTAGAAGAAGAAAAATAAATAAGGTTATATAACTTTTTTTCCCTTTTGCCTTAAATATGTTTGGAAAGTCGAGATTTGCTTACGAAATAGTTGATCTTGTTTAACTAGTGACTAGTTTGAAAGTTATTTTTCTATTTTCTCTCATACGCCTACGTGGTTAAGATATTTATTTTATTATTAATAAATCAAAATTTTATTTAGATATTTTTCAGAGAAAAATTAGTTTTAAACAATGAAGTGATCTAAAAAATGTTTACCAAAATTATATTGCGCGTATTATTATTTTTAAATCCCAGAAAATTATCCATTTAGTGCATATTTCAATGAAAAACTAATATTTATTTATAGCACCACGTTTTTTTTAATTGATTGATTTTCCTTTAACGTTTTCTCCTGGCTGTATGAATGTCAATGAATTTAAATATCATTTACAGCAGGGTTGGGCATTAAGTCGATCGTGATCGACCGGTGGACCGCCAAGACATTTTGGGGTGACCACCTTTACTAAGACTTACGACGTGCATACTAAAAGAAACATATTTTAGGAACGCCGATGCAAGCTAAACTAGAGATTGGGTAGACTGCAACACCTTAAAAGGGTTAGAAGTAGCCCGTACCCACGAAAAGTCTGCCCACCCCTGATTTACAGTATACTATTTTTTAAAAAATTTAAGTGTTTTATTTTAAAAACTTATTTAAAGAGAATTTATTTCCATGTGGGATCAAATAGGAAAAACATGCAATTATTCATCTCCTGAAAATCAAATTTTGTAAAAACTGGAATCATTGAATTTAATAATTATCAAGTTTTTTTTAGATTTGATACCGTATTAGTTACTTTTTAATATCTTAGCATTTTATATAACTCAGACAAAAACAATGTAAAATGTATTTTACGTCATTATTTTCATGTAAACTACACATCGCAATGCTTTTTCTAACTAAAATTTAATTCATTGTAAAAATAAATAAATAAATGTTTAATATGAATGGAAAAATATTTAGTTTTGATTGAATTTAAGTAATAAAATATATACGAAGCACTCAAACATTCGAATTTTGTTGCTTGATTTTGAATTGAAATTTAAAACGTTCTAGTCTAGACAATGCCTTTGAAAGTCTGAATCAAAAGATACTTTGTTTCAAATTGTATTTCATGAAAATCGATTTACACTTTATTATATTACTATTTATTTCTTTTTGGCCTTCATACATTTTTAATAAAATGAAACCAAATAACCAAGATTTTCTATTATCTATCTCAAATAAATACTTTATGCGAAAAAAAACGTAATAAATGAAAAAATATATTGAAATCCTGGCAAGCTTTGAAAGAATGATTTTGTTACCGAAAATATCGATCAAAAGACCTTTTCTGCGTCCCAGAACTACTGCGCATGTCAGTATAGGGTTAGCACATGATTACAGTAATCGATCTTGGAAACAGGTTCCACGTTGAGAAACAGAATTGAAAATTTATCGCTTCAGAATTTAGTGAAATTTTCTTAGAGCGAATTAACGCCAAATGTAGGAAGCTAGCGATTGCTAACGCTGCCTCATTCACGCTGTGTTGAATAGTTAGCCGACTTGGGAGAACATGATGTGCGCAAAGTTAGAGTAGCACATTCATGTATTTCGAGGGATTATATTGCCAAATTTTGATGGAATTTCAGCGATCTCTTTTTCCCGAATTAATCTGTTATTCTTTCCATCTTCAAACTGACAGGTTTTTTAAACTTCTGTCTCATAAATTTGTAGAAAAACTGTAATTAAATGGAGTCGTTTACGTAAAGAATCAACGAGGTCCAGCTTTCCTCTGTACGTGTTCGTACAATCGATTTTTTAGGTTCAGAAAAATGGAACCCTGGATTTCTAGTCCATTTAAAGAAACTGATAAAAGTTAAATGGAGTTCGGTGCCATATTTTTGCTGTGGTTTCCTTTCTTAGTTGTGATAATTTTCTGAACCAAACATGGTTTGGTTTGTATTATGCTCTGATATAGTATCGAATCGTAATGAAATCCATTTTCCCCACTGAAACCAAGATACTGAATTTACTGAATAAGATTAAAATCATTATTATAAATTTAAAATAGAAAACAAAAAGAGTTTAGTCTGTTTTGAGGTTGAATATCAATAGGTAGGTTTGCAAAAGAAATTTTTTTTCACAGTATGATTATCGATAATTATGGCTGTTATGTGCTATATAAAACAAAATCTTGTAAGCTTTATGTATGTTTAAATATCTTTTTAATTCAAATAGACCACTTAATACAAGTTGTATGTATTTGTTATTTCTAAAATGGTTCCAGTTTTTTTCCTGCTAGACAAATCATTTCAATTCATGATAAGGAAATAATCTTTTTAAACGTCACTACTATTGTTTATTTTATTCCCATGTTTGTTAACATGCTATTTCAAACTCAATTTGTGCAATTATTTTTACATTGTTATTGCTTAAAAAATTTTCTAGTATTTCAGTTTTTATGATGTTGAATAACATCAAGCGATAAAAGGTACTTCCACCAGATTACAGTTTTTGCAGAATGTTTTTCGGTAAAACACATCTAAAAATAAAACATTGAAAAATATACGAAATAATTTCAAAGAATTATTGTACTAATGATAAAAGCGTGACATTTGAGAAAAATTCTTTTATTTGTATTAAGATATTCTTTTTCTCTTATGTTTTCAGCAATTTCTGTAAAAATTGTATAATATGTGCAATATTTATATGAAAATTATATAATAAAACGAATTAAATATTTGAGTTTAGACTATGAAAGGGGTGCGAAAGTCTTGAAATCGCAAACTAAGCCAGTTGTGGATAATAAGAGTTTAGTTCCACACCGTATTATTTACACAGATAAAAAAACGAATTTTATGCATCAAACGATTTCTGCTTACCCCCTCCAATTATTTGATATTCCGAAAAAAATTGTTTATTATACAACTAATTAAGTTTTGAACATTGTTTTTTTAAATCCCATTTGTACTCTGTAATTAAAACTTCACAAAACTGCAGCTGTTTAAGATTAATCCTTCATTGATTTTTTTCAATCTGAAATTTATGTTTTAATTAAGTTATTCAAGAATCATTCACCATCACTGAACAGTTTTACAATTTTCCTCTAAATTGTATTATTTTCATAACATCAATTTTTCGTGACAAAAAAAAAATTCATAAAAGTGCTGAATTTTCAAAACAAGTTTAAATTATTCTTACTAGTTTAATGCTGTGATTTAATTGACTGTGATAACAATAAAGTTATTCATTTAAGATGTTTATAAAATTCTTGAAATATTTTTTTGTCAACAGTTTCTACTTGCATATCTTTGAATTTGATTGTAAACGAAAAGAAATTACATTGTTGGCCTCTTACAATTTTCTTTAAACAAATATTTGATATTTGTCACATTTAGAAAGAAGCAATTCATTATTGTCATTTTGATAATTCATTTTTCATAATTAGACATCTTTGTACAAATTTTCGTTGGTATTAAAATTATATAACATGTGACATAATTTAATTATACTTTAATTCTATTTGATTATTGAATTGTAAATAAGGTTTCTCTAAAAAATTTTTTCCCTGGTATAGTTAAAAATATATAAATTAGTTAAATTAAAAATAAGTAATTATCTATATCACAACTTTTTATCTGTTGGTCATTTTTTTGTAAGTACAATGGGAATGTGATATATATATATTTATTTTAGGTTCGATGTTATTAACTTTCCCCATCCTCTTCAAAGTTCTCTAGTCATTTTTCTAGACTTTCATCCTTAATTTACTGATATTGTTTACACCACCAATATAAACATTTGTAATCAAGGTTTTCTATAAGAAAATATTTTAAATACAATTACAAATAAAATGTCCTTGGAAAAACTCACTTGTATATAACCATGTGAATAATTTATGCATATTACACAGTATCTAATCAATGAAAAATTTGTTTTAAAATGTATTGTTGTATTTGTCTTTATATATTGGGTGTAACAAAAGATACAATAACTTTGATGCTCAAATAAAATATATTTATATTTGAACATACAAATCCCATAATTTAATAATCCTGAAATTTATCTTGATTCACTTTAACAGGTTTTGCTACAATAATTGTATAAGAATTTGAGTAAAATTAAGAAAAATAAATGAAAATATATCAAAAAGCAATTGCGCTTATTGCACCTGCTTTTTAAAATCTCTATTTATAACTTTGCTACTCACTATGGTTATTTAATATTATAGCATTGATTCTTATTTTGAACAACTTTTTACAATACAATTTATGTTATTTTTGTCAGACTATTCTCATAAATGAAGGGATTACTACACTTAAAAGAAATAAATTTGTTCTAAAAACTTGTGTACGTTAGTTAGAATGTTGACTTTAATAAGCATTTGCCTCTAAAATTGAATCTTAATTTAATTTTAAAGCTGCATACAATTTTAGAGTTTTTAAATTTATTAAATACTAAGTATATATTGTTTATGATAAATTTGCTTAACAGAAAGTATTCTACTCATTTTGTTTCTTTGGCCTGTCCGAAACACTTACTTGGCCATGGCTGCCAAGTGGTCACGGTCATGTGGCAGATTCTGCAATTTAGCCAAAATTCTGCCATGTAGAGGGATACACTTTAAATATGTCGAGACTCAACGTCTTGATGCTAGTGTTGTGTGGGAATTCGGAGAGGAAGATGCCAGCTCTGGTGTCATTTCCATAACTTGGTTCAATTTCTGAGTTCCATCATCAACATCACTTGTGTTGCTTCAAAGTGTGGTATTATATAACAAACAATAAATATGAAATGTGCTCATTTCTATTTTTCTTTTTGAAAACCATTTGTAAAACTACTTAGTCTGTAAAAGTTATGAAATTTCAAATGTTATAGAGTTACTTTGGTGGGGGGAGAGGTTATGTTAGGGGTTACTTCGTAAAAAAAGCTTTAAATTAGAGAAAAATTAAATTACATGAAATTAATTTTTTAAATGTGTATCAGTTCATAATTCTATATATTTAAAATTATGATATTGTATCATTCAATCACTATACCCAGTGTTGTGGAGATGTACAGCAAATTTTTTTAAGATGTTTTAAATAACAAAAGTTAAAAACTTTATTTCAATGGTTATATTTTTCTTTTTGAATTCAAATTGAAAGATTTATGACTCAAAATATTTTATAAGTTGATAGTAATTGTGTTTTAAATGTATTCTTTTCTTCAAAAAATTATATCTGAATATTAACTCAAAAATTGTAGAATAAGCAAAAAACAAGTTAAACTATTAATTTTTATAATTGTGCAATTTCTAAAAAAACATCTTGAAAAATTCTTGAAATTGTTAGTGACAAAAAAAAGGAATAATTCTCAAAACTGTGAAAGAATGTTTGAAAAGATGATCTAAAAAAAGAGAATGATGAAAAAGTTTATTGCAATAAATATGTATTTTCACACTGCAGATTTAATTTTGACCATAGATTTTTGAATTGTTATTGGTTTTAGGGAGGATAATACCCTTGTGAAATTACATATTTTGAGACATTTCGATTTTTATAAAACAATAAATTTTGCTCATTTTGTTGAGATTTTTTTACAGTTAGTGCAGTCCAGGGTGAAATGTAAAGAATCAAAACATTTTTTGCTACAAAATTAATGAATTTTTTAAATAGCATAAAATATGAACACACAAAAACAAATTAGTTTACTGTTTTTTTACAGGATAACTTTTAAAAGGTAAATAGTAAACTGTCTCTCTGCATTCTTATATCCAATTGAAGCCAAAGAATGCATTTATTCTACATACCTCGTGTTTTAAATCTTACTAGCTGATGTTCCCGTTCTTCGCACAGGTGAATTAAAAAATTAATACAGATTGAAGGATAAAGAAAAGTTTTTAATGAGTTAATTTTGTTAACTCATTTTGTTAATTTTGAGCAAATTGAACAAAAAAAGCTTTTTGCATATCTCAGTTGAACAAAAACACCATATATGTTAAATTTAAAGTTTGTAGATCTAATAGTTGATATGGGGCTGCGATAGCCCAGTGGTAAAGGTATCGGATAATGGCAGGCATGTCATGAGTTCGAGCCCAGTACCACTAAAGACCTGCCGTGTAGGGGAGTGATACACGTTAAATCTGTCGAGAGCTTAAACGTCCTCCAGTTGGTGTGGTAGGAGAGGGGATTGCCAGCTCAGGTGTCGTCCTCGTCACTTGACCATGGTTCAAAATTACATGGTCCATCGCCAAAAGCCCTCGTGTAGCTAAACAGTGCGACGTTAATATTCCTTCACTAATAGCTGATAAAAGGATTTTTTTTTGTTTATAACGCCCCGTAACTCCCTTGTGGGTCGAATTTCGGAAACACCTTTCTAAGCGGGTCTCTGCTCAGCAAAAGTAACACATTGTTACACATTTTGTGTAATGAACGCTTAAAATTGTGATAATTTATATACTACATTAAAATTACTTTCTTTTGTATTTATTTTATGCTAAATTTCTAATATTCGCAAGCAACACTGTTCCTTACATTATAATGGCGTTTCAATAGAAACATAGCGAAATGTTTGGCGATAGAGTCAAGCGACCCTGTTGGCAAATTGGCGATTGATTGAACGGCGCAGAAGTTGATTTACTGTAGCGTCACCTGGTGGGGAGCTGTAACAAAGAGAATAGCACAAAAACCTCCATAAAAAAATACATATACATGCCAATTTTCATAGTGATCGGTTGACCGGTTTTGGAGTGATGCGATTTCATATATACAAACGTCCATTTATATAAATATATAGATTTAAGTATTTTTTTTTAAAAAAATATTAATTGTTTGTATTCATCGCCTTACAAAATAAATTCTATTGATCTCATTCCCAAAATTGAGGTATACAGAATAAATATCTACAAATACAATGTACGTATGAAGAATAGCACTGCAACCAAAACTTTATTACTTCTGGGAGTGAAAATTAGAAACTAGGTAAGTATTCAGTTATAACTTTTTACTGAAAATACAGAATTTTTGAACAAATTTCTGTTTCCTTTATTCAAGCATTCCTTCCTTCCTCAGCAGCTCGACAGCCCTGGGATGCTGGGAAACGGAACGCGATATATACGTTAGGGTGAATTTTGGAGCACATAGTCCCGTCGGACTCAAATCTCCTATCCTGGAATAAAGATGACTGTAAAAAATTTACCATTGCCCTTTTTAGAAAAAAATTTAACTAAGATTAAAAATTAGTTTATGAATAATTTGAAATTTAAAAAATTTAATGGGAGAAATAATTACAATAAAAGTTATAAGTAATCAAAAAAGTTCTTTTAAGAGCTGAAAATCGTTTTTCGAAGCGTCCATTAAGTGGGCGGAGTTACAGTGGCCAATCGGGTTACAGCAAGAACCGAGATCAGAAAGTGCGGGAAAAAATATCAGGAGGTGGGAATAAGGGCTGTGAACGAAAGAGAGCGATTTTATTGGCCGAGCCAGGAGTTCAGAAAATGGGGTATAAGTACATTGCTAGGATAGGCAGCCAATCAGAACACACTGCGATTCAACAGAGTTGGAACGCAGCAAAATTTTGAAAATTGGAAAATGAAGAGAAAAAAGAGGGAAAAAAGTTAAAAATTAATTAAAATCAGGATCGACCAAGATATCTCTTGGTCTACGGATGAAGGGATAAGTTGGATAAGTAGGGATCTCTTGAATAGATGGGTTTTCATGCCCGTCAATATTACTGAAGAAGTTAATAGCTAGTTTTCTTATAGTTTGCCTGATAGTCGGAATGTTAAGAGCTGATCTAATGTCAGCATTCCTCATGTACCAATGTGCATCGAGGATTTGTCGTAGAATAACGTTTTGGGAAATTTCAATGAGATTGATATTGGTTCTTGCTGCGTGTGCCCAGATTGGTGAAGCATAAGTTAAAAGTGGTTTTAAAATCAGGGTGTAGATAAGCATTTTATTATGTCTATTTAATTTAGACTTTTTGCAGATTAGGGAATAAAGTTGTCGCGTAGCATTTTTAAATTTATTTCTTACGTATGTAATGTGTTGTCTGAACGTGAGGTTTTTATCAATTATAACACCGAGGTATTTAGTGTGTTGAGACCAGGGAATTCTTTGGTTTTGGAGCGTGATTTCAGGGGGTGGACGTCTTTGAGTAAAGAATACTGCTTCAGTTTTCGTAGTATTAAGTGCTATTTTCCACACGGAGAACCAGATCTCAAGGTGAGCCAGGTGTTCATTTATGTTTTGTGTCAGCGTGTTGGGGTTGTAGTGTCTACTTAAAATGGCAGTGTCATCCGCATACATACAAATCATTGTGTTAGTAGTTTTAAGAATATCATTTACGTAGAGGTTAAAAGTACAGGTCCTAAAATGGACCCTTGTGCGACGCCGGCTTTGGCAGGTCTTACTTGGGAAAAAGTTCTGTTAATTTTGACAGTGAAGGATCTGTCACTGATATAAGATTTTAGGAGAAGAATTAGTGGGGTGGGATTTTATACATAATTAATTTAAAGAGAAGGCCAGTGTGCCAAACTCTGTCGAAAGCTTTCTGAATGTCTAGAAACACTGCAGCTGTATATTGATGTCTGTCAATTCCATCTTTGATATACTCAACTACTCGAAGCAGTTGATGGGTGGTGGAGAGACGAGGACGGAACCCGTGCTGCTCCGGAACAAGGATATTTTCGTTTTCCAAGTAATCATTAAGTCTGGCAGCGATAATTTTCTCTGCCAGTTTGCTAAGAATCGGTAGTAGAGATATCGGTCGATGGGATTCCGCAAGTTTGGGATTTTCCCCTGGTTTCAGGATAGGAATTACAACTGCAGTTTTCCATGCATTCGGAAAGTATCTAAGTTTGAACATATTGTTAATGATATTAGTAATTTTGAAAACTGTTAGAAGAGGAAGGTTTTTAATCATTTTATTAGTAACTCCGTCTCTTCCCGGACTTTTCTTAATTTTAATCTTTTAATGTAATTAATTACTTCCGAAGGAAGAGCAGGCGGGATAGGGTCAGTATTGTTAGTATGATCAGTAATGTATGTTTCGACAATATTGGAAATGATATGATCTTTTTGTGGATTTTGGATGTTGTTTAATTGAAATTGGCTCTCGAGTGATTTGGCTATAAGATCTGTTTTGTTTGTGTCACTGAGAGCGACGCCGTTTGGGCCATTAAGGGCGGAGATCGGAGTGGCCTTTTTCCTGAATGCTCGAGCGGTTCCCCAGAGGGAGCCGTCTTCGGCATCCAAGGAAGTAAGGTGTTCCTCCCAAAGCTGCTGTCTGTAGAGACCGACCTTTCTTTTAATTTTATTTTGAATCCTATTTAGTTCAGTTTTGTGAAGCGGGAATCTGGTAAATTGCCATAATTTCCTGGCTCTGTTTCTTTCGCGGAACAGTTGTTTGAGCTCACCCTGCACAAATGGTGGCTCCCTGTGAATCATAGGTTTAGATGCATTACCATGCGCAGTGAGAATCTCACTAGTGAGATCATTGACTTGGGACTCAATCTCTGGGGTTGAGTTGGCCTGTGGAAGGTACAAGTTATCATTGTTTGCAAGATTTTTTGTGAATAGATTCCAGTTAGTGTAAAAAGTTGGGGAGGGGAATTTCAAAGCTGGGTGTTCTTGGGAAATTTAATTTAATTGGATTATGATCAGAACTTAATTCAGAGATTGAGTCAATGGTACAAGCCCAGTTTAGATTTTTCATTAGTGCATAATCTTTTATAGTAGCTGAAGCAGTACCGAACCTAGTAGGGGTAGGGGGTGCAATTACATCTATGCCACTATTAACAACGTATCTGTAGAGCCTATTTCCTCGGGCGTCATTAACAGGACAGCCCCAGGAGGTATGCTTTTTGCATTAAAGTCCCCTACAAGAATGGTCATATTGGTAATATTAAAAATGGTGTCGAGGGCGGCACCGAGGTTTCTAAAATAATCGTTTATCGGTGGGATGTAAGTCGAACCGATAAGAATCGGCTCGTGATCTTTAGGAGTGAGCATCAAAAGCGTCGCCTCTACACCAGTGAACTGGGGCGGGGTGGGGACATGATAGTGGGGAATACAGTTTTTAATAAGAACCGCAGTTCCACCCCCGCCAGGGGCTGGGTGGGTCCTGTCGTTTCTATAGCATCTATAGTTTGGAATTTTAAATGAATCCTCTGGTCTCAGATGTGTCTCTTGAATTAAAAACAAATCGGGGGCGTGCTACGGAACGCGAAGCGTTCCTCCATCCCATATCTAGATTGTATGTGTGGCCTGATGTGATTGGGCCTGCCTGGGAGAGAGTGTCCTGATTGGTAGGTCGAACGTGGCAAGAAGGCGTGGTTACAGAATCTGAGTTGTTCTTGGATACGGTTTCGGCGGGAATGTCCTGATTTGTCTGAGTAGCACTGTTGTGGTTGGTCAATGGCACACTGTGAGAGTAGGCACTCTATTGGTTGCACTGATACGTTGGTACGAGTCAAAGGGGAGGTCTAGAATTCTAGCTTGTGTGGGATTGCAATTAAGTAAAAAAGTTAAAAGAAGTGAAAAGAATTATAAATTAAATAAAATGCAGATGAAAAATTAAATAAAATGAAAATTTAGCTATGAAAGTCGTCACTCGCCACACGGTGAGTGACTAAATTAGTTGTTAGGGGGGATTATAAGAGTCTAGGAGGATTCTCCTAGGTCTTTTGAGATCAGGCACTGGGATATAATTATTAAGCATTTTAACATTTTCATTATTGATGTTGGGTAAATTGTTAAAAAAGGAGATAGCCAGCTTTTGAATGTAGGCTTTGAAAGGTAGAATTTTAATATCTTCGTAAATTTTAATATTTCTGGCATATCTATTAGCTTTAACTATATTTCTAATTAACGAGTTCTGAGCAACCTCGAGAATTTTAATATTAGAATCTGCGGCATAGCCCCACACAGGTGATCCATAAGTCAAAATTGAACGTAGAACGGCAGTGTAGAGAAGCAACTTATTGTACTTATTCAATTCAAAATTCCGGCCTATTAGGGGGAAAATAGCTCTTTGAGCTCTCCGGAATTTATCTTGCGTTTGAATTATATGTTGTTTCCATGTGAGTTTTTTATCTAGAGTCAATCCTAAGTATTTTGTGCTCTGAGACCATTGGAGTTGTGTGGAGTATAGGGTAGGAGGTGTTGGTTGTGGTATCCTGTTTGTAAAGAGAACTGCTATTGTTTTGTCAACATTAATTTTGATTTTCCAGGTGTCGAAAAAAGTTTCTAGTAGTTTAAGGTGGTTATTGAGTGCTATTGTGATTGTTTTATGATTTTTATAAGTTGCAAGGGTGACAGTGTCATCAGCATAGATGTTAGTGGAGGTTTGAGGGTGAGTAGGAATGTCATTAATATAAATATTGAATATATTGATAAGGGGACAGCCCAGGGTGGGGGCCTTGGCTTTCTTAAGAAGCCCTTTCCAGCTTTTTTCCTGCTGTTGTTTTTCAATTCTTACTTCTCAAAACTAGGAGATCTTTTTCCAGGCCATCAATCCATCTAAGCTTTGGTCTGCCCTTTCTTCGTGTGCCTATTGGTTGGGCGTTGAAGACTTTTTTTTTAGTGGCGCAGTCTTCGCCCATTCTGATAACGTAGCCTGCCCATTTAATTCGTTGTATTTTGATGAAGTTAACGATGTCTGATTCTTTACATGATTGATAGAGCTCGAAATTTGATCTTCGTTACGTTCCATATTCTTGAATTCCTCCCAAAAATAAATATTAAAATCTTTCTTTCGTAGATACTTATGTTCTCATGTGTTCGAGACAAGGACCAAGTTTCACATGCATAAGTTAATACTGATCTTAAACGACTTTTATACAATATAGCCTTTGTTTTTCTTTTGTGTGAATAAATTCGATTTCATATACCATTAAGACAGTGCTTCTCAAACTTTCCACATTCGTGACCCAATATTCAATCATTTTCATCGCCCCCCCCATACAATAATGATGCATTGAATTCAATAATACTATGTTTTGAAGATAAACCTACAGTACGACTTTCACCTCTTTAATGCCACTGGCGTTTATAAACATCTCGCTCAGCCAGTGTGTTAATTGCCCCGGACGTATATATACTTCTTTCCGAAGTACGATATTTTATGTACACTGCTATTCATAAATTTATTCCGAAGGTTTTGGAATGCAATAAAAGGACCTTGATTGTCTTTGCAAAGGATTTACTTATTTCAGATTATTTGTTTCTTTATTCCTTCACCCCCTCCCCAATACACCAGATACGCTCGTCTACGTTCTAAACGATGGCATTGGGGAGCGAATCACGTAATTTTTAATCGGCATTTAAGAAATTAATTATAAAGTGTACAAATTATGAAGATAAGTGTTAATTAATAAGGGTTTATTAAATAAGTGTTAATAAGTTCAATTTTATATGTGACAAGCCTATGGGAACACTTAACAAATTATTAAACTTGTTCTTAAGATAGTATTTTTAAAATAATTATAAATTTCATTGCGCAGTACTGATATATTTATAAGTGTAAATGTGCATTTCATTTTTTATTTGTTTCTTTTTAGTATATTAATTTTTGTAAGCAATCTTTTGTTTTCGACTTTTTAATATGCTCGCCCCCCCCCTAGTTTGAGAAACACTGCATTAAGACATTGGTAAAATCCTAGGAGAGCCCACACCCTTGGCGACAAACCGAAAAAAGTGCCAAGCTAGAACAAGATGGCGCCAAGCGAAACCGACAATGGCAGCAAGGAAATTTAGCAGGATAAGGTGGATGCGTAATGAAAATATATGTAAACAATACAGAAATTAAACATTTAAGATAAAAAATATAAAAACTGCACTTACTGCTGATCTTTTCCGAGTCGAGGGTACAGCGTAGCAGCAGATTTTAAAAATACTTTAAAGGTCTCATCGCTAAGCGAATGATCGTGTGAACGCCGCCATATTTATTCTGCGAGGTAATGGTCGAACATACATTCGGCGTGGCTGGTACAATTTCGAAGAAAGCGTTATATTGCCGACCATGGTACATCATGCCGATCATTGCATTTAGGACATTCATAACTCAAAGCAATCAATCCTTCCTTCATACACCATTCAATCAATTCTTTCTTACCTTTCGCATTCAACAAAGTAAAAAATTCTGAAGTATATTCCCTCACACACGCAGCCAGCCCGGAGCCCAACAACAAAATGAAATTCGAAATGCGCACCTACAAAATACGAAAATGCTGGAAATAGGGTTGCCATATGTAGTGTTTAAAAGTAGGGTTACCAAGATGGCGCAATTATCGCCAAACAAAGTAATTTGCGCCAAGGGTGTGGGCTCTCCTAGGAGTGAACCAAGACATTTATTAGCTATAGTAATTTCTATTGGATTTCAGTAGTACAATCGTTTCTATTGTTAATTTCTGAACCTAAATAACTGAAACTGTCAACAACTTCAAAATTATACTCTTCAATTTTAAAGTGGGAATTGTTAAAACTTGATTTAGATTCAAACATTGTCGGCCTGAAAAGCAGAGATGACTGACAAATATTCTAATTTAAAACACATATTTTATTCCTCGCATTGTAATGGCAATAGAGGCGAGTTCGCAACCCTATGGATTCTTCTGGAAATTAGTGGACAAGTCTACTAATATCAAGATCTATGACGCGAGTGGATTTTTCTCGAAGGATCTTTGAGGTCTATAAATAGGGAGTCGCTCGCCGAAACTTAGTCTTTCGGCCTGCTTTACTAAATGTCCTAAATTCCCCAAACCTAAGCAGGGTTCGCCCTTGCCAGAAAATAAGAATCTTAATAGCAACGTACGTAGAGAAGGTGTTTCCTTCGCTAACAATGTTAGCGGACCCCCAGTACTAAGCATAAATGTGTGTGAAAAACCAATTGAAAATAATAACAAAGAAATCCAGCTCAAAGAAAATAATACCTCGGACCTATCTCAAGTAATTAAACTAGTCAGCTTAATTTCCAATATTTTAAAAAGGTCTCCCGAAATCTTGCAACTCTTACCTAAACTAAAAAATGCTGAAGATGATAAAGCTAGGACTTTTCTACTTTTTGAAGCTATGATCGATAAATATTAATTTCCTTTTTTGGTAAATATTCTCTCTTATAAGTTAAAATTTTCTTTTTTAAATACTTCTTTTATTTTTCACTTATTGCCATAGACCCCTCATTCACAAAAATTTTCCTAAGTCCAATTTTCTCAAGCTCACTTCCATCATCCAATCAAAAGCCTCACTCTAACAGCCATTCTCCGGCCACCTCATTGGTTCTTGCATTCGAATCCACGCCCACAATCACCAGTCAAGTATCAACACACTAGGCCATCTTCAATTCCAGATAGAGGACGGAGGGATAGACATATCCTAGTTCCTTATAAACTGTAACATCTTGAAACTTAGTCTTCAGGCAATTTCATCCTTAAGTCCAAAAGCTCACAAACCAATAGGAATCATATTCCATACTTGTTCATAATTCAAGTTTTCTTGCCAAAACAGTTTTGAAAGAGAATTGGGAGACTAATTTAATTTGTAATGTGTGCATGCTGCTTTAATTTTGATATTTCATGTATATAACAGGACACATTACCAGTAGACACACTTAAATATTTTGTTCGTATATGTAATGGGGCAATCATTAACATAAGTTAAAAGAATGTAACGTAAAGTCAAACTATACAAAATAGTATGGAATAAAATAAAACGAGAGTGTAAGAAAAAACACAATGAAATAAAAAAGTAGCCACACAAAAATATTAAATTGTTGATGCTTTTACTCATAAACATGCATATGACTACATGTATTTATTGAAAATATGGAAACTTTGTGAAGATGTAGCAATACAGTTAAATTCGATATGAATATATTGTTACGTAGACCCGGATTCGAGGATTTTATGCAAAAACAATCACAAAGAAAATAACAGTTCTTTAAGAGCGAAGCGAATTTATTATCAAAAATCCAATTCTTTAAATACAGGATTCAGCAGCAATATTCATAGAGTAAATCCCCGAAGGTCTTCATACCTTCAACAGCAATTAAACGCGAAACATCAGTGTTTAAAAATACACGTATGTAAAAGATTATTCACAAGCACAGCCGAGCTAATCGCAAGTAAAAACAGAGCTCACTACTCGCTGGGTGAAATATCAGACTGACCCTCGTTCCGGTCAGCATCTCTATTTATAGGCACGGCAGAAACTTCCAGAAATATAACCACTCATGTTATAGAGCGTGATGTTAATGGAGAGTCCTACTATTTTCTAGAAGAATCCAGAGGGTTCCGAACTCGCTAATGTCACCAAAAATGATGCCAACTTGGCTCTACCGCCAAGATTTCGCCAAGTTCTCATTGAATCGCCATTATAACCTAAGGGGCGACATTACTTGTGAATAGTACAATTTTATCATGAAATAAGTATAACATAAAGTAATATAAATGCATTAAATACCCAAATACAAATTATTTACACTATTTACACAAAATTCGTAACACCTCAAACACTGCACGTCCCGGGAAGTATATTTCTTGAGTAAGAGTCAGTGGCGCACACAAGGAAGGAGACCGCCCCCCAAAGCCCTTGATTTTTTTCTCCGATTGATGATAATTCTAAGTATATAGTACGTGAAATTTAATTAATTACTTGTTATTAATGATTAATTTTATTAATTAATGCTATTTATTTATTCAAAAATTAGTTTTTTACTGTGTTTTGTTCCCGAAAATCGACAAAATCGAAAGGAGCATGATACAAGAATGGTGAACTTTCGACCCCGGTCCCCCTTGAAAAATTCCTGTGTGCGCTACTGGTAAGAGGTATCTATTTACATACAAACTACTCACATAATAATCACATATAAAGTAACAAATATACTGAACAGCATATACAAAACGAATAAATTCAAAATACATGAATTACAATATTAAAATAAAACTAAGGAATTAGAAAAGAGAAATAATTTACATTATTTACAAAAGAATTAATGATCATTGTCTGAACTTTAGGATCTTATTCATCTTGGTCAAGATAAAAGGCTAGCCTATTGTAATGTATTACCTTCGGTTTTGAGTGTGGTGGCTTCTGTATCCGCACCACAATGTCATTTAGTCTTTTTAGGACTGTGTGTAAGGACCTTCCCAGTTGGTCTGCAACTTCGGAGAGAGTAACCTTTGTGACGTTTCGGATTCCATAACCACACTTTGTCGCATTCATGGAAGTCGTGTCCGGTTGCTCTTGCGTCGTATCAGGTCTTCATCTTCTCAGGAGCCAAGCCGATTGTTTTCCTAGCCAGATGATGTATTTCCTTCATCCGTGCCTGGAGTTTCTCGACATACTCCTCAGGCGCCAAGGGAGCATCTGTGGTCGGCTGAACAGAAGATCCGCAGGCAGACGAATATCCCGTCGAAAGAGCATCTGGAATGGGGAATAGCCGGTGGTCTCATGAATGGCACTCCTATAGGCAAGCAAGAAAAAGGGCAACTTCTTGTCCCAGTCCTGTTGATTACTGGATACCAGGAGAGAGAGATACTGTTCAGAATGGTTCGATTGAACCTCTCTACCAAGCCGTCAGACCGAGGATGCAAAGCTGTTGTCTTGGTTTCGTCGATGGCAAGTATTTCACAGTCTCTTGCAAACTGCAGAATCGAAGTTTCTCCCTTGATCGGAGTGCAGTTGTAGAGGGACCCCGAATCGTGAGATCCAGTGTTGAATTAAAATCTCTGCAACAGTTGAGACCTCTTGGTTGGGAATAGGATAGGCTTCAGGCCCCTTAGTAAAGTAATCCATGACAGCCAGGATGTTGTTGTTGCCATCTGATAATCTCGGAAGTGGACCTAGGATGTCAAAAGCTATTCGCTCGAAAGGCGCTCTCACATTATACAGCTGCAGTCTTCCTCTAGTGCGTTTCCTGGGACCTTTGCGTGCAGCAAAGGGATCACATGTGCGACAACACTTTTCCATGTCACTACGCACATTGTTCCAGTAGAAGCGCTCACGAACTTTTTGTAAGGTCTTCATAACACCAAAATGACCTCCAGTTGGACTGCCATGCAGTTCCTTAAGAACTGTTGAAATTCTTGTCTTTGGGAGTATTAATTGCCATCTTAATGTTTTCCCGTCATCAGACTATCAGTTCCGATATAAGACCTAATTTCTCAGATGGGGAGAGTCCCAAAGAGCCCAGTAACGCTTCGTTGTAGAATGGAAAGGGGCGATGTCTTGCCAGCTGGGCTTTTCGTCAGACGACTCTTTGAATTCTATGATTGGTTTTATTTCAGGATCAGTTGATTTTTTTGGACGCTTTCATCACTCCATGGGTCCAATGCCGATATTGATGGCGTTGTTGCTTGGCGATCCATTGGATCTACTGCGCCAAATTTCTTTTCGATTCTCGAGCAGTGTTTGCAGCTCTCAGGACAGGGTCTTCTCAAAAGGGCGTCTGCATTTTCATGTGCCGATCCTTTCTGTGGCGAATTTCCACGTCAAACTCCTGAAGTTTCTATATCCACCTAGCTATTTGGCCTTCTGTATTTTTAAAATTTAGTAGCCAGGTCAATGAGGCATGGTCTGTTCGCAGCAGGAACCTTCGACCGTTGAGGTAAGGATGGAAATGCTCTATGTTTTTTACGATAGAGAGCTGTTCCTTCCTAGTCACACAATAATTTCTTTCTGGTTTGGACCCACACTTGCTAAAATAGGCAATGACACGCTCCTGACCATCTATCTCTTGAGACAATACAGCACCAATACTCTCATGACTTGCATATGTATCCATAATAAATTTTTTCTCAATTTCAGGATATGTCAGGATCAGAGCAGATGTTAGTGCGTCCTTAAGCTTGTTAAAGGCGTTGTTACAATCACCCATCCAGATGAATTTCTGTTTTGCCTCGGTCAGCTTATGGAGTGGTCTGGTGATTGTAGAGAAATTTTTCACGAATTTCCGGTAATACATGCATAAACCCAAGAAACTGGAGCTGGTGAACATCCGTCGGGCAGTTCCAGTCTTTTACAGCCGAGATCTTATCCAGGTCTGTTCGTACACCTTCTGCCAAAATGATGTATCTGAGATAGGTGACTTCACGCCGGAACAGGTGGCACTTGGATGGACTTAATTTCAGGTTAGCTTCTTTCAGCTTTTGTAGCACACGTCTGATATTTTTAAGGTGTTCTTCGAAGGAACGCCCCACGATGATAATGTCATCAAGATAATCCAGACAGGCCTCGTACGAAAGCCCTCCGAGGACTGTTTCCATAAGACGCTCGAATGTTGCAGGTGCATTGCACAAGCCGAAAGGCATAACCTTAAATTGCCACAGTCCTTGTCTCTTGGTAAAGGTAGTTTTATCTTTATCGCCAGGTTGGAGTTCTACCTGCCAATACCCGCTCTTGAGATCTAGGGTAGAAAACCAGGTATTGCCGGCAAGTGTGTCCAGCGTGTCATCTATTCTTGGCAGAGGATAGCTGTCCTTCTTGGTAACGTCATTCAACCGACGATAGTCCACACAGAATCTGGTAGAGTCCTCTTTCTTCTTGACCAAGACGATGGGAGATGACCAAGGACTTGACGATGGCCCAAGGATATCATTATCTTTCATGTCCTTAATGAGTTTTTGGACTTCTTCCTGTTTAGCAAACGGTAGTCATCAGGGGTGCTGTTTAATAGGAGGATGCTCTCCAGTATCAATCCGGTCTAGTTCTTTCAAAGTCCGCGGATGTTCTTGAAAATAGGCTTTGGAATTCTGTAATCAGCTGCAGCACATCTCTGTTTCTCGTCTAAGTCAGTGTTTTGTAGTAAATTCTTGTGACTAGATCGTCTGAAGAATGGTCACCTAATAATGAATTTTTGCAAATTCATCAATTAAATGGCTTTTTGACTACTGGTAGAGAGAGCTGTACTTAATTTAAAAGATTTATATTTCTAACTTAGTGAAGTATATAGTGTTTAAAATTTAAAAAAACTTGTTAGTTAATTAAATTTAATTTAATTAATAGATAAAATGACTGTTACTTAAAGTAACTGAGCTACAAACAAATGTTTTTAATGGGAGGGATAAACCTGGTGCTTCCAAAATTGCTGATATTCGTTTTTAAGTTTTATTTTATGGTCTCCCTAGTGTTTATTCTGATCAATTCCTTTTGTAATATGACATTTATTATTTCTTTCAATGTGACCATATGAATTCATTTCCTCCTGTAGTATTCCTATTGTCAAAGCATTCTCAAACCTAGTTTTGAAATCAGAATGAATAAAGGGCATTTAAATGCTGAACGTAGGTTAGAACGTCCTTTTCCTGGCAGATTATATGCGACAAATTGAGAAACTAGGAAACTTCGAGGCGTCCAATATTATACTTCTTAGCTTTATTCTGGCTAGAAAAGCCTAAATGATGGTCCTTGTAACTACAAATTAACTTCATTAAATTCAGTAAATAAATCTCTTAAATAGGTCAATCTGTGGTTTCCACTTGTTTAAATTTTCTTTTAAAATGAAAGGCGTGATCTGATTTAATTAGAGTCACTGTCGTAGACCACCATTTACACCTCATGGACCCCCAAATTATTTTTTCGCGGACGTCGACCCCTTGCAGGTTGTTATAGACCCCTGGGAGGTCTATATCTCCCTGGGGGACCACTTTGGGAATCACTGGTCTAGGTTATTGCATTTTCGGTCTACACAAGTGACAGGAGCACAAGCTGCTATTATCTCTCCTTAATGGATAGTCCTCGTCTTATCACTAATGTTAGCCACCTTCACTGGGATGACTGACTTCGAGAGGTCTACTACCGACGGAGCTATCAGTATTCCTACTTTTAAACTGTCTGGGTCAGGATAAGCAATTAGGCCGAATCGGAATTTTCTATTTTCTGCATTTAAACCGGGTATTATACATTCAGTTCTTGGTGATAATGAGATGTGCGCGGCTGACGTCAGAGCCTGTCGTTTTGTTTTCGGCAATCCTTCTCCCTCAGATTAGGCCAAGAATTGGACGAAAAAGTTGTATGGAAAATGTACGTGTGATACGGCCTTAAAGAAAATAAAAGAGAAATTTCAAAAAAGAAAGGATGGTGCTATTTGTGTTTGATTCCTCGTCCTTGCACAGCTGAATGTTTGAGAAGGTAGTAGACAGTATTTGGGTGGTCTTTACAAGGACTGAGTATAGATTATGAAGAACTCTTAACAATGAGTGTTATTAATGAATCCAATATTTTGAAGCAGCTCAGTGAATTTCGTTATTTAGAGAAATTAGGAATAGTAGTGGAGATGTCTGATATGAAAATACTGATAAAGATATAATGCCTGAATTTGAAGCTGGAATTTCGTACCAAAATAAGCCGTATAAAGTTAAATTCTTTGTAAACCGAATATGAAAACATTGTTGGAAAATAATGAAGAAAATGCGGCTAAAATATTTCTAAAGTTGAGATCACGTTTTAAAAGTGACCGCTCCTTATTTGAGTACTATAAATTAGTCGTAAGCAATTATCTTTCCCAGAATATTACAGAACGCGTTTCAGTCGAAGAAGGAAATCTACAGCATAATACACTTTATCTACCACTTAGAGCAGCAATACGTACTGATACAACTAAAAGCAAATTGCGAATCATATTTCATGCGTCTTCAAATGCAAAAAGACTATTATCTTTGAATGATTACTTACACACAGGGCTAAATTTTATACCCACCCTATTTTTTCTTTTAATCAAATTTAGAACGAATCCAATTGTATTTGTAGCTGACATAAAAATATCATTTTTGATGACTGAGATAGACGAAAGTGAAAGGGATTTTACAAGATTTTTCTGGGTTGAAAATCCAGGAATTTATTTAGAAAAGAAGGGGCTTGAGATTTTCCGAATGACTAGGGTTTTTTTGGGAGTGAAATCGAGTCCATTTCTTGTTGCAGCTACGATAAAGCATCATCTTAAAAATATGTGGATATTTTTCCTGATACTTAACCATCTTAACAAGTCATTGTATGTTGATGGTTTTATGTGCGGATATATCAATGTCCAAGTAACCTTGACAACTTCTATAGAAAATAAACAAATTTTGAAAGATGCAAGTATGGATCTTCGGAAATGGAGAATCAACTCTTCCGAGCCAAATTAAATATTAAAGAATTTAAATTTTGAAGTAGATGAATCTAAAGAGTCACTGAGCATGAAGTTGATAGCTTCAAAGGTCTTGGGAGTTGGTTGGAATGAAAAAAGTGATACATTTATTTTGATTCCAAGAATTTCGAAACATTTCTTGCTAAAAGAACTAATACAAAGACATGCTTGTTACAAGTAGCAGGTTGATTATTTGACCCAATGGCTTTCGTAGGTCCTTATACTATTCTAATAAAATGTTTAATTCAGGAAATTTGGTGTTTAGGAATGTGGGTTGGGATCACACACTGACGTAGCTAAATCTCAAGGGGCTCTGTATCAAAATTCTTTCGGGGCCCTTTTTTAGATATGGGAGCCCTGTTAATGGACTGTAATTACACTTGTTGGGGCCCCTGTAGCTTGGGGTCCCGTATCCTCGATACGGCGGTAGCTAAACCCCTGGTTGGGAGGACTAATTGCCCAAACAATTAGAAGTTCAATGGAATAAATGGTGTAATGAGATTCAATATTTTCCTCGATATTACTTTCAAAATTCTTTGCCCTCAAATGCAATTACCTTTCAGTTGTATTGCTTTTCAGATGCTTTCAAAAAGAAATAAGGCACTGTGTGACGAATCTATACGGAACTTTATCACTAACCTTCTGAACCGACCTTTTTAGGGAAATTTAATTCCCTACCTATTTCCAATCAACTCCAAAAAGCGGACAGGATTCCTTGTTATGTAGATTAGATTCAGTATTTAAGTCAAACGAAATAGTAAAGTGAGAGCAGTAGGAGCTAGATATCGAAACATTAAGTTATAGTGAATTTGAATTGAATTATTATTGTTGGAGATAATTTAATCTCATGAAGAATTGAGATTCCGAGCGGTAAATATAATTTTATATTTAAAGTCTCATTAAAGTTTTAAGAGTGAGATTAAAGTTAAATGTTCAATAAGAACATTATTAAATATAATTCTGGGATCTCTTATCGTGGTAATTTCTGCGTGATCGTTATTTAATAAATTAATTAATTGGATAATTAATTAATTAAGTTAATTTAAAGGATATTACCTTTAAAACCTCATAATATTAGAAGTAACTGTTAATAAGTTTATTTGATTATATTTGGGAAAGATAACCAAATAAAGAAAGTTATTTATAAAAATGGCTACTGGTTCTTTTATGACTCATAATTATTCTAGTTCTCAAAGTGAGGTTCCTAGAGACCTTCACAACTGTTGCTATTTACGCGTAGAACTGAATAATAAAAATATTACTTCTAGTTTTGTGACATCAAAACGTCAGGTAGCTCCAATAAAAACTCTTTCGATTCCTAGATTGGAGCTCATGGGCGCACTTTTATCAGCGCGATTAAGCAATAAAATTGAAACTGCATTCAAACTACCTGGGAGTCAATTTTATTGGATTGATTCGTCAATAATTTGTTATTGGATCAAGGGAGATTTTAATAACATAAGATTTTTGTAAAACATAGAATTAAAAAAAAATACAAAAACTAATCCAGCTGATTTAATAAGCTGGGTTTTTTTTCCTTAAATGATCATTAAAATGACAAAATATGGTGGCATGATCCAAAGCAGTTGACAATGAAGCAAACAGAATGGCCATTACTTTCAGAACCTACAATTGAAAATGAAATAAACGTCGATAAATTGGAGTTGACGAAATCAATTAAAGTAAATACAACAGTTGAAATGAGGCAAGTTGAAAATAATTTAATCTCTAGATATTTCTCTTTTAGTAAATTAATTAGAATAAGTGCTTTATGTTTAAGATTTATTTATAACTGTAAAGTGAATTCAGTGTCAAGAAAAAAAGACTATATAAGTGCTTCTGAATTCGATCATGTTACGAAAGTTTTAGTAAAAAGAGTACAATTAACTGAATTTATAACAGAAATAAAGCGCCTCAAAAACAGACAACTGATTTCAAAAAGCCGTAAAATATCATCTTTAACATTTTTTTTTGACAATGAAATATTGAGAGTGGGAGGTAGATGAAAACATTCGACCCTATCTGAATTTCTGAACCACCAAATAATGTTACTAAAGGCTCATCGTTTCACTAATTTAATAATTGAACACTACCAGAAGAAATCTTTAATTCGCTTACAAACCACATTATATTTAATAAGACAATTTTATAGGATCACACCTGGTCAGAACCGAGTAAGAAGAATATTTAATAAATGTATTACATGTTTTCGTACGAAAAACCAGACGATAAACCAGATAATGGGAGATTTACCAAGAGACAGAATTGTGCCTTACATACCTTTTGAAAGAGTTGGATTGGATTATACAGGTCCCATAATCACAAAACCAAATTTAAAAAGATCAAGAGAGAGAGAGAGAGTGACTTCGAATTCGTATATTGCCACATTCCTCTGTTTCAGTACAAAGGCCTCATATTTAGAAATTATTTCCGACTTCACCACAGAAGCCTTCCTAACATATCTCCGACGATTTATAGCGAGGAGATCCAGGCCATCCACCATCTGAAGTCACAATGCAACCAATTTCAAGGGTGCAAGAAACATCCTTAATGATTGGAATGAAATTTGCAAGTTCAAAACAATTCAGCAATTCTGTGCAAAAGAGGAAATCGAATGGAACTTTATTCCTCCTGCTTCTCATCTTTTCGGTGGATTGTGGGAAGCAAACATTAAGTCTATGAAACGCATTTTATTGAGGGTCACGAAATTAGTTATCACGAACTTCGAAGAATTACGTTAGTTACACAAATCGAAGCAGTTTTGAATTTCCGTCCATTATCGCCACTTTTTTCGGACACCAATGATTTTAACCCTTTCACTCCGGGGCATTTTTTGATGGGAAATGCTATTTTTTCTTTTCTTGAACCTTATACTGCTTCCGATTCTTTTCCTTATCTTTCCAGCTGGAAACTTTTTCAAACACTTAGAAACAAATTCTGGAATCGTTGGAGCACCGAATATATTTCTCATCTTCAGACACGTGCCAAATGGAGTGTTCAGAATCTAAACTTGAGAGTGAATCAGCTTGTTATTTGAAGGACCCCAACACCAAGCCCTTGGATTGGCCTATCCTCGTCACTTGACCATGGATCAAAATTACGAGGTCCGTCGCTAAAAGCTCTCGTATAGCTGAACAGGGCGACGTTAATATTCACTCACTCACTTGAATTGGCCTATGGGGCCATTCTAGAAGTTTACTAGTAATGATGGTCTTGTGAGAATAGTTGAAGTTAAAACCTGATCAGATATTTTAAGATTAGCCATCAACAAAGTCGTACCATTGCTTATTACAAATGACACTACAGCTGTAGAACAAAACTAAAAACTTTTGAACCTTTTTACCAATATATTTGAACTGTAACCTCTTAACGAATTATACCGTATTATTCTATTTTATATATGTTTGCTAATTGCTAATTTGATGTTTCAGTATTATTGATAATGCATGTGATTTAAGAATTGCTAATTTTATTTTTCAGAATTATTGATAATGCATGTAATTTAAGAATTGAGTTTATAGGATTTTATTTGTATTATATATTTCATATTGCATGAATTTTATTTGTATTATTTTTGAATTTTAATAATCTTAATGTAAACTCCATAGGAGTTTAAGAGGAGAGTAATGGTAGAACTCACTCATTATAGAGGGTGCCGCTTGTGAAAACATTCTTCGTTATGATCAGAGGTCTACTGTACGTGAATGAGTGCAGATGCATTCTATTTGTTATTAAAATTAAATTTAAGCAATTACTGATTTGTCGTCGATGAATTGATTGGAACATTAGATACCACAGAACCAATGCAATTACTCTCATGATTTGATCCCTTTGATGAACCACGGAAGCACTGGGTTTATGGGAATCCATAGATGAAAAATAATAATCTGTACGTGATGAGCAATTTTGGAAAGAATTAAAATGTAATCTAATTACCAAGTATTTCGCTTGAGATGTGAAATTGCTTGTCCGGAGAAATGTTTCTTCGTTGTTTATCTTTCCTCTTGCCACATTGAGGCACTGTTCGATTCAAATTTTTCAATACACAGTAGACTTGGAGAAATATATTTGCCGAATTTCTCCCCATAGAAAAATTACAACAGGAGCTGGATTCTATTAGGTTTTCTCATTGTAAGATTCGCCTTACTCCTCAAAGGAATATAGTTGGCATTGCCATCTTAATATAAAACCAAAGAGAACTTTACCAGAAAAGGAGGAGCGGAAACCGATAATGACTGATGGATCGAGACTATAAAATGTGTCTGAAAACCATTACTTATATATAACGTGTTATTATTAATGACATATGTTTAAAAGTGTGGGCCATAAGTCTTTTTTATGTGGAAGTGCAAAATAAACATGGCCTCACATACACACACACAGAAATTCTTGGATTTAATTTGTCTCACGACTAGTGAGTGAATTCGTTTCACAACATGGAACTTAAGATATTAATTGGCACACTCAGCATAGATGAAAATTTCGTGGAAATGCCAGGTAAGAGAAGTCCACGATCCCAAATAAAAATTTTAATTAAATGTAATGTAATGTTAAGAGTGTGCATTAACAGTAGCTTTAATGTGTTTTAGAATAAATGATGTTTGTTATTTGAAGTAAAAGAAAAGTAATTTACAGTGTTTCTCCACGTAAGTCAAAGTTCTTAAAGGCAAGGACGACAGCCGTTCCAAGACTTCAGAGACGGTGGGGTCGTTGAGTTCACCATCAATGTGAATTAGAGAGGAAGGGGGATAGTGCAGAAATAAAATCCACTGGCACTTCGAATCATGACACCAGATGAAGGTGTGACACCCCATGGCCTGGAGTATCATCTCCTCATCCACGCGACCTAGATTTGTAGGAAAAAATGATTGATCACCCAAATTCTGCATAATAAATCTAATTTATTATTGTCTAAATATATATTTATTAACGCAACACAAGTCTTACTAGAGGGATATGATCAGGAATGATATTACGTAATTATCAATTGTACGTAAATAGCGCATGAAATCCTAGTCACTATCTTTATGAGAAATTAAGGTATCCGACTACGTTCGGAACCGGGATTTTAAAAAAGCGCATAAATGGATAATTTTCATGATATTTAGTGTCACTTAAATTAGAATACATGTATAAAATTGTTTTAAGGACATTTTGACAAAAACAAATTATTTAAATACAATATTTTGGCAAAAAAGTAACTTAGAATAACCTTTTTTCAAAATGTTCTCCTTTTATAAAAAAAGGCTTCTAATATAATAATATTTTGCTTGTATAATGTAAAGACTTCTCCAGAGTGTCTGAACTATTTTTTTTAAAAAAAATTCACATCATCTTCAGAGTTACAACCAATTGAAATAATTATCGGCGTTTTTTTCTTAAAATTTCTCCCCTCTGTTGTCGTAAAACATGGATAAACCCACTTCTAGGTTATGTATTTCAAAAATTCTTGTTGAGCCTCTGAACAGAGGTCTGAGCTATATACAGGCAAAATAGTATTCTAATAGAAGCATTTTTTACAAAAGGAGATTTGGAAAAAAGATTATTCTAAGTTAATTTTTTGCCAAAATATTGTATTTAAATATTTTTTTTTTGTCAAAATGTCCTTAAAACAATTTTATGCATATATTCTAATCTAAGTGACACTAAATAAATATCATGAAAACTATCCATTCATGCGCTTTTGAAAATTACGGTTCCGAACGTAGTCGGATACCTTAACCTCAGAATATTTATCTGCTGTAGATTCCTTAATAAGCTAAAGTCCATTCTATAATTAATCTCTTACCAATATCTCACGGCGATCAGCACCTCGGCTTTCTATCTCTTCTTGTATTCTATTCTTCTGCTATTATTCTTCCATTCTTTTACTATCCAACTTCTATTCTACTATCCGGCTTCTATCCCACTACTATCTTACTAACTCGCGAATACTAAAGCTCCAATATATATCTATTCACTAATCTGCATATCGCGGTTTCTTCTTGAGGGGGTTGGATTGAAATAAGGCCATTCTGGCTCCAAAGATTCCCCAAGAGGATTAGTAAGAAGGCGCGATAAAGCCCCGTCACAAAGGATCAGGGTGCATAATGCCAGAATCATTGTTTCTCCCCACAGGGCCTCCAGATTCGAATGCAACTCTTTTGGTCTTGTACGTAGAAACATGAGTCGTCTGAAAAGACATTACTGAGTCTTTCATTTGTCCATTTTAGACATTGAAGACAGCATTATAGCCACGTACACTTGTGTGAATTTCAAACTCTAATTCTTGCTCTAGGGTTCTTGATTTTGCAAAGCAATCTGTCATTAGGATGAGCACTACATGTCTGTCCTCATGACTGGTGTTACGAGGAGACTGGTATCATTCTTTTAATCGGTCGATCCATTATTCCTGTATCCGCCAAATTCATATTCGCATCACAGTTACCTTATTTCATCCAACATGAACACCAATTTCTTCGAAGGATAAAACACAACGTCTTTAAATCACAATTCTTGTATGGAATTTAGAAATGTGTTTGTGTTTGACTTTCATTTTCTTCTACGAGATGTACTGAGGCATTTCATGAAAACACAAAATTCAATTGGAAAATACAATTCCAGTACTTGTTCTCCATTTTGTTCTGTTTGCCTATCCCTTGTACACGGTGATGTTAGCACACATGATTTGCCTCATGTCTTATTGAAGTCTAGTCATGGTGCAAATCTCACGCCTATTTAATGTTTTTTTAAAACGAACAATATATAATTAATGAAATTTATTATAGAAAATAAATTTTACTATCCCTCTGATTTCTGCCGTAATTACCCTTTGTTATTAAAAAGAGTAAATATGTGTCGCAAAATTTTCAGTTTGAATTTTATTATTCATTTTGAAAAAGAGTATTGGAAGTGCTGATTTCGTGAAGGAAAGGGAAAATTTATAAAAGTAGAGAAAGCCCGTGCAACGCCGGGCCATGCAGCTAGTTTTTACTTAAAAGCTGATTATAATGAACAAAAATTTGACTCTCTTGAACAATATAAAAAAAAATTATCCATTAAGAAAATATTTATTCCTTTTTAGTTATAATTTTTTGACTTCCAAAATGAGTCATCCAACTGCAATTCCATGTGGTAATGGGATAATGGCAGTTGTGTTTTTTAAATGGCTATTTCCTTTAAATCTCTTAATGAGTAGAGCAAGAATATTTTTTAGTATAATCGATGAATAAGTCTATTTAATGTACCTAAAGTAAATTCAAATATGAATAATTTTG
This sequence comes from Trichonephila clavipes, assembly GCA_019973935.1. Classification (NCBI taxonomy): domain Eukaryota; kingdom Metazoa; phylum Arthropoda; class Arachnida; order Araneae; family Nephilidae; genus Trichonephila; species Trichonephila clavipes. The sequence goes on from BMAU01018289.1 coordinate 272,008, forward strand.
TTCTTATATTTAAATTTTGAATTTATTATTATGAAATTTTTAAAAAAAATTATGCATATAAAAGAAATATAGTAAAAAGTTTTGAAATGTAACTTTTTTAGGCATTTAAATTTTTTTGGAAACTAATACCGATTTTACTATAAAAACATTCATAAAATTCATTTATAGTTGATGTCAAATATATAACAGAATTCCCGACACATTTATAAACACAGTTGAGTGAGAAAATTAACAATAAAAGATTTTGATACATAAAAATTTCTGTTATTTTTAAATATACATTGTTAACATTTGTAAGCAATTTTTAATAATTGTCTTGTTATTTTATTTTATTAATTTTATTCGTATTAATGTATGAGAAGTGATTGCTTTAAAATTATAATTTAAATCAAGTGGTGTGGTCTAGACACTGAACCTTCCCTAATTTTTCTGAACTTTCATTATAACATTATGAGAAAAAGTATCCTTTTTTCCAAATGAAATGTCGATTATAAGATTAGTAAAATACATGGAATTCAAATTCATCTGCTGATAAATAATGTTTTTTTTTAACTTAAAAAATATTTGAATCTCTTTTGTCAATTATTTATACTTCATTTTCGTGTGAATCTAATGAAACACTATGCGCTGATATAAATAGTTGTTTATAAGTTTTATCCTTTATACATGTTTTATTTTTATCACTATAATTCAAGAAAAATAAATTGTGTATTGTGTTTATATATAAAAATTATTAGTATAAGTTTATATATAAAAGTGTGTTCTGATTTGGTTAAAAAATAATTCCCCATATTTTTGCATTCAGTGACACCAAATGGCCTTCGAGTTGCTTCAGAATATGACGTTATTAGGCATTCAATCCATCAATCAATAAGTGAACCGAAACTAGGAAGATGACTGCTTTAAAATGGCTTCGAAATCATTAGAGAAGACAGTTTTAAAATAATTTGAAAAACTTAGTGAGCATTTAAACCATACAATTTGTTTTCAGCAGTGGTTCATATCAATTTTAGGACCCGTTATACTGTTTTGAGTAAAAATACCATGTAACTAAATACATATATTTCATTATAACTGAAGATTAAGAACTTCTCTTAAAAATTTCTTCACTTCAAATACTCCGTTACTTTTCTCCTTCTGTAAAACAATACAAATTCTATTAGATTTCTAAATTAAATTTCTTGGTCTGGAAGTCAGCGATTGGATGATTCGAACGTTACGGTGATTTGATTACAGTTAATTACAAAAAAAAAATTCATTTTCACTTTTGCGGAAAAAGAACCATTTGTTCGCATTCATTTAATAATCGCCTAAAAAAATGTATCAACAGATTTTCATTTTTCTTTTTTAAAAGTAATTTCATTTGGCAACAACGAAAACATCGAATAAAGATCCCTCTAGTGTCGCTTGATACAGGATTATGATTTTCAAACTGCTTTGACATATAAGTCATTTTAGCAATTATATCTTTAGCTGGTATAATTTTGCTCGAAAATGGTAAATTCCTGTAGCGCTCATGGATGTAAAAATAGAAACACGAAAGGAGGCAATTTAACTTTTCACCGGTAAATATCCATATGAAGATGCATATGAATATATTCATAAATGTAATTAATTAACAATGGTGATCCTCTCTCATATTTTTGACCACCATGATGACATTCAGTTATGTATAAGGAGATATATGTATTTCTTATAAGTTTCTTGCTTGTACAAGATTTGGGTCAGCCAAATTTATGTTTAGTTGATTTTTTTGAAAATCATTTTCGTAAACATTTAATGTTAATAATTTTACCATTATAAGATTTTAAAAATCAATATAGACCTAGATTCATAACTTTTATCCAATTTTTCATATATTTATTGTTTAATTGTTTTTACTGGTGCTGTTGTCTTTTACGAAACTTTTCTGCAATTTTTTAAAAAGAATATATAACAAACGATGTTTTCATTATATTTTAAAAAATAAAATCGGACAATTTAAATTGATTGAAAAAATATTTGTTGAATTTATTTATTAATGCATTTTGATTTACGGACGTCTTTTAAGATGACTTTATGATTTGATTGTAATTTTATTTTTGAAATGAACTTAGTCTCTTGTCTTTTGAGTATCTGTAATGTACCATATATAAATATTTCAGTTATTTCTTAGACTTTGGTATTTTTTAAGCACATATATATTAAAATCATTCTCTTTCATTTGCTTTGATAGTTTCACATAAACAGCATTTAAAGATTAAAGATATTCCAGAATGTAAAATTATCTTAAATGAAAACTTGTAGCTTTGTATATATTTTTGTAATATATTTGGATTCAGAAATAAATTATATTTAGTTTGCCTGAAAAGAATAAGTTTCGTAGTCTTTTAAATAAGTAAAGTCTATTTATTTGATGATTACTCTTGTCACTAAAAGTAAACCAAAGTAACTTTATAAATAAGTCTTGAGAAATCATAATAATTGGTTATAATTTCAGAAATAATATTTTTAATACCATTTTTTATGATACAGTTGCACTTGTTTAATGGATTAAGTAGGATTTTTTCTTATGAATTTTATATTTAAATAACTTCTAATGCCATTCTCTGCTTCAAGTGTTGAATATTTGAGTACTTGTATATTGTAACCGTCTTGGTGATGTTATATGAAATGAAGCACATGGTTGCCAATTCAGTGTGTGTTACACATACAAAATTGGCATTGCCAACTGGGTGAGTCATCTTGAATGTTGGCATTGTTGTGATATTACATATGTACCATATTTTGTTTTGGGCAAGAGTTTCTACAGAATTTTTTTGAAGATTTGCATGAAAAAGCATCCTTATCTTTATTTTGATTGGTAAATTAGCAGATCTTACATTTTATGATTTTTAAATATGACCCTATGTAGTCTGGTTTGTAATAAGAGGATAGCAGGTTCAAATATCTTTTTTGCAAAGACATATAATTGGGGCAGGTCCAGTGGTTGAGCGGTAGCTTATTGCGCTTCCACATCACAGGTTCGGGTTCTATTCCCGGGCTGGGCAAGGTTGACTCAGCCTTTCATCCCTACTGCAGTGGGTCTATAAATGGGTACCACACACAAGCTTGTTTGGGGACTTAAACACTAGGGGTCTCGCTTCAGATTGACCACCTGATTGAGACATCTGCTCATGCACCTCAGCGCCCAATGATCACGTATACTGGGATGGGCACAGTAGGCCCTCGCCCTCATGGTTGTTGCTCCATTGAGTTTGAGTTATATAATTGGGGCTGATGCATGTAAAATATGTTGCAGCTTTCATATTCATGGTGTGGAAGAAGACAGCGATGTCTGCTTGGATAACACAATTTTCAATGCTTGATTATAGTTCTAAATTACAATTACTATCACATTGCTTCTCGCATGAGTTAATAAGTGAATCAGTGTTTTAAATGTATGTAAAAAAATTATAATAATCAATTATCTAATTATCAGTGTGCCATGTGAAGGATTTATGTTTTTGCTTAAAAATAACATTTTTCACGCTTGAATGAGTTTATAAGTTTTGCTTCATGTGTCATATATTTATTAAATAATTTTTTTAAAAGCATTATCAGAATTTGTCATTTAACTGGTTTTTGTATTTTTATGTATCTTAATGTTATTTATTATTCAAAGAATGAAACTTTTATTTTTTAAGCATGTTTTTTAATTTAATCTTCTGGAAGGTTCATTTCACAAATGGAAGATGGCAAGGTGCATTTGATTAAAAAAGGAAAAAATTTCAATTTAAAAGAATTGAGACCTGAAGCTGATTTACTGGCCTATTTCAGAAAACATTAAATTAAAATTTTAATAGCTATAGATTGAAGTAAATTCAATTTAGCAATATAATATTTAATAAAATTGTATGATGTGTTTATAAAATTTCTGCAATTTATATTTTTTAAAAATTAATACGAGTTATTGATTAACATTTCGTATGCGATTTAATATTTTAATTCTGTGGGGTATTTTCCTCTTCTACCTACTTAGACACTAAAGAGAATTCAGTTGAATCTTAAATATGTTGAATCAAAATTTTAATGCTAAATTGTAACATTAAGTAAAGGAAGAACAAGAAATTGAAATGTAATATATTCTGAAGGTTGAATGTTTTTATTTCTTCAGTTTCTCATTGTAGTAGATGATTTGTAGTTATTTTAAACCAATAATTGTATTATTTATAATAAAGTGTTGATTATCAAAAATAATGTACAAGTCTTAATCTGACTTGTAGAATTACACTTTAGGCACATTTTATTCATAAAAAGTTATTAAGAAATAAATTTGAATCAAATTGTGCTAAATGCATTAGTCACAACAACAACAACAGATGTTATACATAGGAATATACATACAGATAATGTTATACTGTATAAAAGAATAGACAAATTTGAAATATATTTTTATTATGAGAACTATATAAAACAAAATGAATTAAAATCACTAACTATACTTTTAACTGTTTATTTTAATCTTATTTTGATATTTTTGTACATTTTATCTTAGAATATACCTTCATATGTCTTTTGAATACATTAATCAATTACCTCCTTATAAGTTTTCATGAGAATAAAAACCTTTAAAAATGTGATGTTTAAAAGTCCAATAACTTTTGTTGAAACTGCTGGTAGTTATGTATTAACTTCACCGAAGCCAAATTTGCACCAAGCGAATCATGCCATTTACTACCAAAATCTGACTGACTGTTTTTTCTTTCAAATAAAACACGTAAAAATCTTTTTTTCTTTTGATGTCATAGCGCAATTTGCATTGCTCAAATTCTGCTACGGTGACATAAATATGTAAGTACCAAGCCATTTGTATCTTGAAACAAATGGCAAAAACTAAAATCTCTATTTAATTTGACTATAATTACTTAAATAAGAATCCCAAAAGCTGAGTGGTAGCATATCATGCTTCCACGTCATAGGTCCAGGGTTCAAACCCTGGGCTGGGCAAGGTCGACTCAACCTTTCATCCCTTCAGTAGGTCGATAAATGAGTTCCAAGATTGTTTGGGAACAAAACACTGGGGGTTTGGCATCAGACTGACCACCTGACTGGAACATTTGCTTATGCACCTCTTTGTCCAAGGTCATGAAAACCGAGATGAGCACAGTAGGCTTTAGCCCTCTATGGGTTGTTGCGCCACTGAATTTAGTTTACTTAAGTGAAGAAGCAACATCACACAAAAGAAGAACATGTTTAACTTAGAGAACTCTCACTTATATAATTCTATGACGGGAGAACTCGAGTGCAAGACTTTTCCTTACATTCCTTAAATTTTGCTTAATAATAATAATTTTTAATGTACATGTATTCAATCTTTTTAATTTAAGTTTAATTATTTATTGTATAATAGAAAATGTATTTCCAAAATAATTGAAGACAAATTACTTATATTTTAACTTGGAATTAATGCTAAACTTAAATTTAAAATATTTATTGAAAATTGGTTAAAACTTAAATATTTCAAAATCTATTTTTGATCACTCATCAGAATTAGCACAGTAGATACAAATGTATATGGTGTGATTATGACATATATGCTTGTTACTCTTTATTCAACATTTTTGTTTTTTCTTTGTAGACAATGATTATAAAATCAAGGCTTTATTTCATTTTGACTCTGTTTTCTCACTGTCTTGCACTCTTAAAAAGCGGTTTTATTTTCTCCCATCTATGGAGGGACCATGGTAGCCAGATGGTTATGGTCACGGGTTTTGCTAATGCATGGCTAAGGCATGTAAAGATCTGTTGAGATTGAATGTCCTACCATTGGTGTGGTTGTTAGGAGAGGGTTGTGCTAGCTGAGATGCTGTCTCATATCACTTGATTGAAGTTCAAAATTATGAGATCAGTTGTTAATAGCAATCATTTTGCTTTATAGTATGACATTAATATAGCTTTCATTCATTCACTCATCTATTGGAATTGGAGAAATAGCACCCCAGCAGATATTGTTCTCTATGAGGCTGATTTGCAATTTTTGAGGCTAAGATGCATTTCTAACTTACAAAATATTTCAGCAAGCTTTTGAATTATTGTAACCAGCTTCATACACCAAACTTTGTAAATGGATGGTAAAATAACCAGAGACTGAAAAGGAATAGTCCACTCAGTCATGATATAAAGTTGGGAGTTGTTTAATCTTCTATAGAACTTTAATACTTTAAAGCCCATTGCACCAGCATTGGGCTCTTTGCCTTAAGTACATTTTCATGCAGAATTATTTGCTTATAAGTCCACTCAACATCCTGAATTCTTGAGACAGGCTGCACTGGAGGGATTGACAGTATTCCTGAAAGGGCTGTTCTTATTTATACAGATGGTAGCAAGAATCGGGAATACACTGGAAGTGGAGCATTAATTAAATTTGGAAATGAGGAAATATTGCTTAAACGCGCGCAGGAATACCGATCACTGTTCCGTTTCCAGCTACGAATTGATTGCCATTGACATGGTTCTAGACTGTGTTTCTGAACGTCATTTGACTGGCAAAATATGGATTCTTTTAGACAGTTGAAGTACTATTTAATATTTAAACAATTGGAGACCACAAGGGAATAAATGTTATTGATAAACTCAGGACCTTGTCTGTGGTTCTGCTATGATTCATCTGCAGTAGATTCCATTCCATGTGAATTTGAAATATGACATTGCTGATGACCTTGCAAAGAGTGGTACTTCAATGACTCTCAGGTCAATGAGGAACCTTTGATGTACCTTGAACTTTACTCAAAATGTAATGCCCTCCATAAACATCTCCTGAAAACAACTACCACTGCGTCCGTGGTATCTTGGTCAATAACCTGGAGTGTCAATCAGTTTTAAAGGTGACAGGAGAGATCAAACTACTTTTGTTTGACTGTCTACAGGGCATTTAAAGTTCCTCAGATTCTCTAATGGTGCCAAGACTTTTCCAATTAGCACCAATTGTAATGATGCAGAGGCTACACCATAATATTTACTTTATTGCATTGATTTGTATGCAAGGACCTTTTGAAGAGGCCTATTTTGGTTTTAGATTTTTTTAGGGTGAACAAATTCATGGATCTGGTCTGATTCAGACCAGAGAGATAAGAAGGAAGACTTGAATCTGAGTTTTGGCATATAAATGACATTTCATTAGGTCTAGAGTCGGGTTCTTGAGGAAAAAACCTTCTTTTAAAATTCCTGTATTCAACTTGTGTTTAATTTGACAACTTATTCCAGTCACAGAATAGATGACTTTCATTTCATCTGCATTACTTTGCCTTTAGAAAGATTATAAAAAGTCATAATCCGGATTGTGGTATTACCAGTTCTTTCATCTAGAGCAGGGGTACTCAACCTTTTTTTCTGCCGGGCAGCATAGAAATGTTAGCTATTTCACTCGGGCCGCATACATATGATGGTTATTTCATTCTATTTATTTGAATCTAAGCCACACTTTTTTTCCAGTGTTGATGTTACTAAAAATCATGTGCTGCTTAGAATAGAAGGTGGAAACAATTCATTGTATGGGATCAATTAAACATAATACGGATGGTTCATGTATGCATTTAAAAGATTTAACACAGGTAAAATGAATTTTAATTTCTTTAAAAATGTCATAAATATCGGATATTAATAAACCATTTTTTACGATATATTTTAAATTCTTTTGCAAAAACGTGTTAGAATTTGGTTTGCGGCTTAGAATAGAATAAATTGGGTAAATGTTTTTTAATGTATTAAACCAAGGAAGTATTTGAATGTTATTAATCTAAAAGACATCAATATTTAAAGCAATACAAATAAAATACAGATAGGAATCAGTAAAATGGTTGTATATCTGTATGTTAAGCATTTATGACCAGCTAGTCCCTTGGATTGTCAATGTATTGAAATTCTGTTGCAATGGGAAAATTAAATGGTTTTGAATTGTTAGTATTTTTAAGAAATAAGTTTTAATCTCATATATTTTGTCTATTACAGATTTCCCTTGAATAATAAGCATCTGTTGAAGTTATGGCTGTATCAGATTAAGCGTGGCAATTGGGAGCCTTCCAAATATAGCGTTATTTGTTCTGAACACTTCACCAAAGATTCTTTTGTTGTCAAGGGGCAGAATAATAGACGAACTTTAAAAAGTGATGCATGCCCAACCATATTTTCAATTGCTAATTATACAGAGCCAATGAAAAAGAAAAAAGGTCCTAAAGAAAAAAATCCTTCTGATGTTGAAATGAGCGAAGATAAGAATGATGATGATAAATCTCCTGATGAAGAACAGGATTCTTCATCAAAAGCTGATGGTTCTTCATCTGCTGATCCAGCAGAAAATATTGAAGATGGCCCTGCATGAATTCTAAATGTATATCATGAAAACTGCTATACATTCCTATAATCACAGCTTTACACATAGCATTACATTTTTTTTAAGAATTTATCATTCCATTTTAAGTAATTATTGTTAAGTTTATTTTAATATATACAATTTTAAAACAATATTTTTTATGATAAAAATATGTTTTTGTTACTTTATTTTGTTTGATTTTTTTATATTATAATTTAGGATGTTAACAAAGTAGTTATCTATTTCTGTGAAAGATCATTTTAGTGCTTCATTAATCATTTCAAATGAAGGAAATCAAAAAGTGATACATATGTGTACATGATTCTACATGTGAATATTAGGATTCATGTGTCACATGTAGCGAAAAGAATCCTTTCCTATTTTAATTTATTAGTTACGTTTTAAATGTATTTTGTGTTTATTGATATTGTATCATGTTATAGCCTTAAACAAAACTGTGATACAAGTTATGTAGAGTAGTTGTTAATGTTGATGTGTAATGCTATTTTTGTGACTTAGTTTCCAAATTATTTGCATATTGCTATGCATTTTTCTTTTCTTTCATATTCTTAAAACATTTGAGTTAATTATTACTTTTAGAGTAACAATGAGCTCTCAAAAGAATTTTTCTTCTGATCATTGTTTTTTCTCTAGATAAGCATTGTAATGCTGTAATGATTTTTTATGCACATTAAATAGGTTTTCTGTGATTGGTAAAGTGTAGGGCTGGAAACTAACTCAGATATTGTCCTAATTACTTGAATCGAGTTTCAAAATTACACCAATAGCCCTCACATTGCTTTAGATTCTGATGTCAATAAAAATCTAACCAATCAAGGTGTAGTGATGAGAATTTAAGTGCCCGATTAGGTATTGATCTTGTCGTTTACAGGGATCATTTGGTTTGTGTGTGTGAAAAAAAGATCTTAGTATTCAAATGAAAAAAAACAGAGTTTTGTTTAGTATTGGACAAATAAGATCTATATATGAAATAGTTATCTTTCCTGTAAGAAGTAATTACTGTTCATGAGCAATTATATATAAAAATAAAAATCATTATTTAATGATTAATATATGAATGAAGAAAAGACACTACACACAGGAGATCAATCACATAACTAGTCCTGAGTGAGCCCTGTATCAAAATTCCTTGGGGTTCTTTTTTTTTTTTTTGGAAAGTGGAATTCTGGTAATGGGACTATTGATAATATTATACAATTTTTTTGGTTATACATGTGGGGGACATTTATAGCTTAGGGGCCCTGTATTATTGATATGGCAGTAGCCATGCACCTGCATGAGATATTAAAGGCAAATAGGAAGGTAATCTTTCTAATCTTTTTTTAAATCAATGTTTGTCATCTTTTGTGGATAGCAAAGCTAAAATGTATCCTAACTGCTTTTAAAAAAAAAACTTTGTCAGGGAGGAATATGCTGCTGTGAAAACATCCACTAAATATTGTCTTAAAATCTTTTTCATAAATTCTTAAATTATACATGTATTGGAAATTTTTTAGAAATTTTCTTATAGATATGCACTTTAATAGTTCTTGAATTATCTACTTAATAAAGAAACTGGAAGAGGGAAAATTCCTTGATTTCTTCACTGAAATAGATCATTACTTTGGATATAACCTAAAAATAATGCTTGGATTCTTTTTTTAAGTTCATACATTTATTTTTGATAGCTAAAAAATGTATATATTATTGCAATAGGCAATTTTTCCCTTTTTCTTTTAAATATTTTTATATAATTATTTAGAATGCAATTAAATGAATGTAATTATGTTATCTGTTTAATTTCCAAGATACGTTGCTTTAAACATAAGTGTACTTTTGTGAAAATACTTATTTTGAAATTTTATTTGTATCTTATTTAACCAACAAATTGTTTGAAATATCAAGTACAAAACAAGAATTGCCTTTTTAAAAAGAAATGTAGTTAAATTTTATAAAAAAATTATTCTTTACTGAACTGTTTAAATACATTCATAATATATATATTAATATTTAAAAGTTATGAAGTATATATAAAATTTCAAAATATTTTTGTTTTTTGAAAATGTTATATATAGTGACATGTTTTTATATTAAAAAAATCAAATGCAAAAGTTGAATATATTACATATTTAAAAAAATATTAAAGCTATATTACGTTATGAAACGAGTTTATAAAGAATATGCTAATTAAGATGCAATTATTTACAACATTGAATAATATTTAGAATACAGTTAATTTTCTAATTTATTCATTGTTAAATATTTTTGAAGAATTTGTAATATACAGTGAGGTTTTGTTTAGTTAATAAATAATTTTTTTTAACTTTATATGAAGTCTAAAATCATGCATTGGGGAAAAAAGCTTCCAATGTATTATACTTGAAGAAATTTCATGTAAGTGTAACTACCAAAATGTGATACAATTGTTTTTTTAAACTGTTTTTAATAAGAATGCTTATTTTTTATATTTAAAATTTTGTTTATTTATTAACTAAAGTTTTTTTTGTTGCAACAAAGAATAAATAATACTATCATGTTTATTTGTTTAAATAGGCATCTTAAGATCAATTCTTTCCTGTATAACTTTTTAACTATTTGACCTTGTGAACTAATTCACTTTTTTTACTGTTTCTGGTATTGTATATTTTTATTCATTTTGAAATTTTATTAGAATTAAAAAATTCATCTCTTATAGTATGTTTTGTGATGGGATGCAGTTGTACAACTTATAGATCAGCCTGTTTTGAAAAAAAGATGTTAAACCTCTTTTGAAATTCTATGTAATTGTTAACTGTAAAAAAAGTCAAAGGATTAAAATAGTATTATATTGACTTTTTTTTAAAGAGTAAAATAATCTTATTGTTAGTTTCACATTTTCGTTTTCTTACGTATTTTTTAATAGCTGCATACAAATTAAATTGTAAATAGTCCTTCCAATAAATATTTTGTTTCTTTCATGTGTATATAAGTATTTGTAGCTTTTAATGCACATTAGTTTTTTGAACTTTATAGATTAGACTGTGATATTTTGAAATGCTTATGATACATTGTTTTTTGTTTTACTTAGTTTTACTCATTATTCATTTTTTGGTAAAACTCCTTTAGCAGCAATTACCAATTGTATGCATACATTATTCAGTGTTGCCATATGTAACAACTTCGAATCTGCTACTTATTTTTTCCTGTATTATATGTACTTCGTGTGCAAGTTTAAAACTAGCATTGTATATAATTAGTGTAGAAAATATATGCAAAGCTGAAGTGATACCCTCTTATGTGTTAAAGAAAGTTATCAGTATATAAATATTAATTTGTTTTATTGGCTATTTTCACTAGAAGTGTAATTTTTTTTTTCCTGGATTAATTTTTATAATTAAGAATTTTGGAAGTACAATAAAGCCTTTCTTCTACTGTAAATTAATTATTAGTTTTGACATTTTATGTATTCTTTCAAATATTTGTTAATCTTTACATACAAGTAATTACTTTCATGATCATAAATTGTTAATATATTTTCACATATACTTCTATTAACTGTAATTGTTATTAATTTTAGTATTAAAATTATTTCAACTGTTATTTTGACTGAAATTAGAAAATGTATATTCCCATGATACTGATATATTTGTTTAATTTCTCTTAGTTTGTATGTTTTTAATTTTTTTATGTCTTTCCAATGCTTATTTTTGTTATAAACTGATTTTTATTTTTTTTAACAAATTTTAATAACTTTTCTAGTTCTGTAATTTTTGTGTGAATTATAAAAGATCATTTAATTTTATAAGATATGAAATTTGTGATGCATTTTGTCGCATTTGATGTATTTTTATTAAAAATGATGTTTTGTTGCATTTTTATTAAAAACACTCATTTCCTATTTTGATATGAAAGATTGTATCAATTTGAGATAATAAAAGTGTTATTATTAAGAGTTATTTTGCGTTTTATGAATTGATCAATGGCAGTTAAAAGATGTTTCATTTAAATGTCTTTAAAAAAGAGTAATTAGGCAAGCTTAAAATTTTTAATTTTTATCTGAACTGCATTATAAAAAATACACTTCATATCGTTGGTCTAATTATCAGACTGCGTAACTCCATCTTGGATGCTAATTTGATACAGTAAGGATAGGCGCCAAGTTCTTTATGTTCGCCAAGATAGGCCATAATATTTCAATATGGTTTACTTTGATATTTTTATTGTGCGATAATGTGGTTGCCACAGGGATAACGTATATTAGTCTTAGTTTGGTTTTTTTCCGTGGGATCTATGCTCAGCAAAAGTAACACATTGTTCAAATTTTGTGTAATGAACGCTTAAAATAGTGTAAATAATTTATATATCTGGAAGTGTAATACATTAATATTAGTTTCTGTTGTATTTATTTTATGTTAAAATCTTGCCACCACCTCTCCCTTTGAAATCTAGTTTTATTATGAAATAAAGAAAAGTAATGATTATACTGATTGAGGAATAAATTAAAAGTGGAACATGCACTGAGGCATGGCGTAGACAAAACAAAAGGATTAAGGAATCGCGCCAAAAGCACTTGGCGCGTTGCACTTCTATATCAAATCAGTAACGCAGGTGGAGTTACGCTGTCTGATAATTAGGCCGACGATATTACATGCTGTAAAATAAATATTTTTTCTTATTATATGCATTAAAAATAAATGTTTCCTATTTATAAGCTTTATAATAAATGCACACTTTATAAAATATTGTAGTGGTAAATTGATATCTTGAATTTAACATATTGCTGTGTGTTAAGGTAATAGATGATGCTGTTTCGACAGTGGGGTTGTGTAAGTGTACCCCAGAGGGCGGGAAGTTGTATGTATGACAAGAGAGAGGAGCATTAGAGAGAGTTTGTGAGGTATGAGAGTTTAGTAATGTATATAAATGTGAGATATAGTTAGAGTAATGAATAAGGTGCGAGTAGCTAGAAGTTGTAAAAATAAAGTTTGTTATTAGATAGTGGTAGTTAATTGTAAATAGATAGTATCGTCGTTACACTGTTCATTTCATTTCTGATTTAATTATTGTCAACAGTATATTTTCATGAAGAGAAAGCAGTAGCATTTTAAGTATGTAATGTCATGCTAAAAGAGGGACATGGAAGATCCTATTTATATTTAGATATGCCTCAGTGCATTTAAAAGAAAAGGAAATATGTTAGGATAGCGGTTACATTTTTAATGTTAATTGAACAAAAATGAAAACATTAATTTTTTACCCACATTTTTGGTAATGACTTTCTGTATTTTAAAGTTTTATATATATATATATTTCCATGTTCTTTTCTTTGTGTTAATTTTGATCATAATTGAATCAATTTATGAAGTCATTTGTTCTAGTGGAAATCACTAAGACTATTTAAGATATATATTTAAAAAATATTTTGTAATTATTTCTAATTCCACCATTAATTTAATTTGGATTGAATTTTTTTTAGTTTTATAAGTTTTTGTTTGGTGTAATGTATTTGCATACATATGTTTTTATATCTGATACATTTTTCTGTACATTTATCAAATATAAATTCATTTTGCATGTAGAATTCTTCCTATTATCTTAAGAACATTTTCAAAAAATTTTTAATGCTATTAGAGAAGGATTATTTAATAAGAATTTTCTTTATATGCTGAAGCAAAATAATAATTAAAAGATATATTTTTTAAAAGAATCGTAAGAATAGAAGGGAGAGGCTAAAATTTTTTACTAAAATTCCTTTGAACTAACTTTTTTCCTAATTAATCTGTTTTTCTTCCTTACATTGTGGAAATAAATTTATTATAAACATAAATGCTTTGTGGTTTTTATTTTTAAAAGATAAACATTATTTAAACGAGGGGGAAAAAGGATTGGGATTGAATTGTTAATTAAAATGAAGGATTAATATCAAAAATATTCAAACAAAATCTAAAGTTTTAAAGAATGCTGTGCTTGATTTGATTATTTTCATTAGATGTTATGTAATTCTATTTTTCATTATCTATTTATGTTGGAAATATAAGTAATAGGTATAAGACATTTAATTTGTGACGTTTTCCCCCCAATTGGGAATTATTTACATTTTTGGAATTTGCTATATTTTTCCTTTTTAAATTTATTTCATTCCTAGTGGCAAGTGAAGCAGCATTTTTGAATAATAGAATAGAAACTTTGAATAGAAAACCGTAATAGAAACTTTGGGTTCATGATAAAATATTAAAATAATTTAATAATAATAAAATAAATCATTATTGAAAAGTCTAACTCGTCGTTAATAGGTAGGTACGCGTATTTTTTTGGAACCTTCTTCTGACAGAATATGAAATTCTTGTCCAAAGAAAATTTTCGGAAAACAAATCAGTCTGAGGTACTGTTAGTTCAGTTCCTATTAAATAATAGGTATAGTTGTGGGGAAATTTGTGTTAGAGTGTTATTGAACATTTTTACATTGTGTTACATTTGCATCAAGTTTCCATAAGTATATCGAAAAGTAATAACTACTAGGGGTGTGCCAGTTGAGATAATCCTGAAAAATAAATGTTAATTTTTCTTTCCATTTTGTAAAACTTTTCCAATTTTCTTTTTATTATAAGATCTTGTATGAAAGTAATTGTAATATTAGGTAAGTATTAAATATATTAAGATTACTTGTGGTCTTTTGGATAAGTACCGAGGATGGTCATGATCATGTACTGATGGCGGGGAGTTGTGAACAATTATATCATTTGGGTGTTGTTTAAATGTTCAATTTTTAACTTTTGATTTCCTTCAAACAAACACCCATCGAATGGGGGCTCAAAGTCCTCGCATTGGCATGATATGGGAATTAGGAGAGTAGAATCTGGTTCAAATGTCGTACTCATGATCATGGTTCAAAACTATTATATCCGCCACCAGTATCCTCGTATGTCTTTCAGTGTGTGATGTTAATAAACCCTCACTCACTCCGTAAAACTTAAAATACTGGGTTCTTAAGAGGAGAGGAAATTTATGAGAATTTTTGTGGAAAATTACAGTTTGGAATTCAATGACCCAAAAAACATAGCAAACCTATTTACATAACTACCATGAATTTTTTTCATGATCACTCACTACCATGGTCCTTCATTACCCCGCTTGTAAAGCTTTCATGTGATGTACATTAAAAAAGAATACCACAGATTAAGAAGAAAAAAAGTTGTGCTTCTGTTTGACGTAGATGTGAAATTGAAAGTTAGTTTTAAGGCTTTTAACTGTAACTTTAACGTTGCATTGTTTACATTTAACGCTTAAAAAGAAAAAGGTGAGAAAATACGTAATTATATAAATAATGTTGCTTTTTATTGTTCATGTATTTAATATTTTTTATCACACTTGTCAAAAGAGATAGGGATATTTAAAAATATAGGTTTGGTATATTTATATTAAATGCTGGAAGCTGACTGGTGTTAAATATGTTTGATATTTAAGTTTCATTTTAATAGCCGCATTTCACTGAAAGCAATAAAGTGAAGTGTTTTTTTCATAATTATACTCAAAGATTTTTCTTTGAAAAACGGTATTCTAGCCTTTCAGTTAGCTCGAAATATTTGAAATATTTCAGTTCTCTGTAAGTGCTTTTAAAGATAATTTTTTTCAGCGAACAGAATTTTTAAGCAATTCTCTATCTTATTGTATAGACATTTAATTTCTCAGCATTACAAGTAATTCGTTCATTGGTAGTACTGATCTGATATCATATTTCACCCATATTTCTAATTCATTAAGAAATAAAAATATATTTCATGAATAAATATTTTGTGGGGAAATTATTGAAGGGAGTAAAATAGAAATATATTTATTATATGCGGTTTGTTGTATAATGAAATGCTATGCAAATTTAATCTTTCTACGTATTTCAGATTGAAGATCTGTTTTTTCAGATAAAAATGTTTTACTTTTATAATTGTGGATGCCTTAAAACTCATATTCACTGTAAGTTTTTTTTTTTATTTCATCTGATTTTAAATAATTTATAAATTTCTGTAATAACTGTTTTAGACATGGCTCTTCCTATGTGGATAAAATTACCTAAGAAGGGTAGGCGACCTCAAACTGAAAAGAAAACCCCTTTTAGAGAAGAGTGGCCAATGGTACTGGAAAATCAAGTTTCAACACGAAGAGGAAAAACTAAGGGTATGAATAATCCTTTTGTCATGTGTGTATTAATAATTTGTTTTTTGTAATATTTTTATTCATGGTGTTATTTGTTAAATGAACCCAAAACATATATACTAATTTGTTTCAAATATTCGGAAAATATTTTTTAAAACATTTTCTTCATTATCATTGGTACTTTTTGTTAATGTCTTACTATGCATTTTCTACATCTTATGTTGTATTTCCCTGATTTCTTTCACTGTTCTTTAAAATTCGATACTGGACATTATCTTTCTCAAATTTTTTTCGATACATAATAGAGTTCCGAAAACTCAGCCAAATGTAGATTAAAGGGTGGTTGAGTTTGGTGGATTCTGATTTTCTTCCAATTAAAGAAAAGAATTGGAGATCAAAGATCAATCAGAAGTCGCTTTGGAGAAATCTTCAGAGGAAGGCACTGGCTTATTACTGGGTTTTTATTTATGATGATCATTTGGCTAATTTTATCCTTTAGTAAAAATATTATAAAAGTGTGAAATTCAAGTAAATTTTATTATTTCTTATTTTGGATATACTTTAATTTAAAAAGTATTTATGTCTATTTATAAAGTAATAGCAATAAGATTTTTTTATTCATATTATGTTTTAGATGTCCCATGCCTGACAGAAACATTAGCTTTTATCACTTGTTTAAAGGATAACAATAATGCCCAAGAACTTTGTAAAGCACAGAGTGAAGCTGTGCAGAAATGTTATCACAATCATTTGGTAAATTTATTTTTGTAAAATATTTTATTTATTTTTTTCATAAAAAAATTTTATCCTTTGATAGTGTTTTTTTACGAAACCAAATTAATTTTAACTGTAGAATTTTCTATTATTGATAAATATTTTTATTATATGTATTATCAATGATACTTAATTATTTATAATGCCTTAGAATTTTTTTGAATAGCTATTCAAGATTTAAGGCTGATTTTTTTTTTTACTATTAAAAATCTTTCTATAATGAAAGTTTTTTCAAAATAAAAGTTATGTTATTTAACTTTGAACAATGCAATATTTATCAGCTAGTTACTAAGAAAAGGAACCTACCTGCTTAAGTGACTTATTTAATACTAAAGTTTTAGTAATATCATTTAACACTTTTTAATTTTTGTGATTCTATTTAGGTAGTAGAATTTCAAAATTCAATCATTTAAGTAGACCTCTTTTAAATAACTTCTGAATGTAAGAAATAAATCTAGTTGATCAAAATGTTTTTTTAAATGTACATTATTATTATCAATATACTTGTCAAATTTCAAATCTATATGATTGAAAAAAAACTAATCACCTTGATTGTTTTTTTTTTAAATATGTAAAAAGGCACAAATAATTGTTTTTAAAAAATATAAAATATGCAATAGATTTGAAGTGTTCAATTTGAAAGTTCTTTAATATTAACTTGATGAATGAAGCTGTGATTACATTTTTAAAAAGTTCCTCATGAACTTAATACAGGGATGTATCGATTCAGAGAAGAGAAGTTAAATGCTAACCTGTCAGTCTGTTTTTAATACAATTCTTTTGATGTTTCACTGTACAAAATATTTGTTCATATATATATAACTAGGGGTCTTAACTTTTTAGGCTTGAAATGTTTGATTTGTAAAAACTTGATTTCTACAAAGACTTATAAAATTCCATGTTGGGGGGTACATTGTAATAAACAAATTGTTACATTACAAGATGCTACCTCACAATTCACATTAAAAGATATGCTGAAAATATCCAATTCCTTTTTAATAGGATTGAAGAAATGTCATCTTTATTGGACTTAAAGTTGAAGTTTTCTAAGGCCATCTTCATAGCCTTAAACATATCTTTATTTACTGGGTTATTGTATTTAATCTTGGGGAAATGAGATTAGTCGTTCTTAGCTAGTTGATTAGCAGACATTAGCAAGTTATTTAAAACCCATAGATTATTACTCCCAGATGCCATGAATAGATTTTTTCCTTGCATTTTAATATTCAATATGTTTATGTAATAGAGATAGTCTATGAGAAATGCAATGTCTATATATGAAATGCATACTGTATCATCCAACATTTTATACTCCCCTGACCTTTCTCCGCATGTAACAAGTACATCAGACTATTCATATTGCATGGATTCAAGAAAATCTTGAAATTTTCAGTGAATAAGTCCACAAGATGGAATATTATTTACAAGCTTCATAATTACTTCAAGCACAGGTTTCATATTCAAACAGATTTACACAAGGCATCTTGGCATGTAAGGCAATGTAGAAAGATATTATTCCTAGGGTATTTTTAATTGAAGATCCCAACAAGTTTCAGATTTTTCTCTTTGTCATAATTTGTGCTTTATTAGTTATTATATTGTAAAAGTTTCTTATGGGTACTTTAAAAATTAAAAGTTCATTCAGGAAGAATATCAGATTCTCTATTGCTGTCTTTGTTGACTACCTGCTAATTCTTCCTTATTAATAAAGTTCTTGTCTACACCTCTAATAAATATTAGCTGAACAGTATTATTTGTATCAGTTCTTTTGTT
Organism: Trichonephila clavipes; assembly: GCA_019973935.1. Lineage (NCBI taxonomy): Eukaryota > Metazoa > Arthropoda > Arachnida > Araneae > Nephilidae > Trichonephila > Trichonephila clavipes. The sequence continues at coordinate 291,011 of BMAU01018289.1, forward strand.
TTAGCAGAATTTAAATTGACCATTTTTTGACTCATACTGTGAAGGTAAATATTTATTTATGACTATGATGCTGTTTTGAAGCAGAAAAAAATGCTCATAATTCTTCCCCCACCACACACATCAGATGTTTGAAAATTAGTGGAAAGTTTTTTTCAATTAGGCTTATATGTTTTCAATTTTGGGTAAACTTTTAAAGAAAAACTTGCTCTTGGCTTATACATGGATCGGCTTATATTCCGTTAGATAAGGTAAATATTCTTGTAGTCTAAAAGGCTTGATTTTCAAAAACTTTTTGGCACATCAAGCATATAAGAAATGGTTCAGGGTACTAAATAAAGTCATATTTCAAATATTCATTGAAATATGACTGTATTCAGTCCCCATGACATTACACAGTCCATGATGTATTGTCAACATCTTTTAGATTCATACCTGATGAAATAATACAATTTGTCATAATTCCAAAATAAAATATTTATTTTGCAACAGTTCATTTGGAAGCGTGATTTATATCCTTATTTTTCACACTTTTAACTCATGATTGTTGGAAAGATATTATGTGCTATAAGTATAAGTCTCATTGCACTAGTAAACAACTTAATAGAAGTTGGATTTCATGTCTATAAATAATAGTATGTACAGTGGGTGATCGGTTAACGAACATAATCTGTTCCAAGACTATGTTTGCTATCCGAATTGTTCGTTAACCGATCATCGATCACCATAGACTTCTATGTGAAATTGATTAATTTGTTCTGGAGACCCTAAAAATTAAATTTTAAAAAATGTATAATTTCTTAGTAAGTTTTAAAAAAATAATACATACATATAGTCTTGCATATTAATCAGTCCTTTTCATTTTTTGCTTATGGGATGTTAAAGAACATGACCAATGTCGATTGCTTTTCTCTCTTTTTCAGGATTTTCTAGAAGTAATTAATAGCATTGTCGTTGTAAAGATCCCCAACCCTACTGACATCAGCTTGGTTTGGGTGCCATTCTAAGACCATTGCTCTGACAGCCTTCCACTTTTTCAAAAGATCTTTAATGGCAGATGTCGGCGTTGGTCCTCTATCGTCTTTGTCTTGTTCTGAAGGAGACACATTTCATTGTGTTTCTTGGTGTTCTTCATTCAAAATTTCTTGGAGTTCTTCTATCGTCAGTTCATTTTCATGTCCCATTATGAGCTCTTCTATATCATCCTCGTTCACCTCCAATTTCAGATCTCTAGCAGTTGTCAAAATTTCATCCATAATTTAAGGGGTGTCTCCCTGATCACCTCCGAATATGTGTTCATTGTCGAAACACAAAAAATCTTTCTTGAAAGTGTTCGTTATCCGAATATGTGTTCGTTATCCGAACACAAAAATCTTTCGTGAAAGTGTTCGTTAACCGATCACCCACTGTATTACTATTTGTAGATCTGAAATGCAGCTTGTATTGACTTGTTTTCAATGTCATGGTATTCTTGCAATGAACAAGTTATTCCAAACAGCCATATTCTTAGCAAAGCATACTGAGCTGGTTAAATTGTGTAATAGTTGTCCAACTATTGTATCTTCCAACTGCTATTTAAACCGTTATAATTCCTTAAAGCCCCATGTAAATAGACTGAAAAAAAATACTGGCATAGAGCAGGCTTTTTTCTCCTACTGCATTTTGCCTTTTATTTGCGGGTTTGCATGTAAACATGGCCTAAAACTCATCTGGTTGTAGATATTCTTTTATTATCATTTTATTTTATTTTTTAAACCCTCGGATGTTAGGGTTTTCAATCTCTAGGCCTGTGGTTACTTGAATACCTATTAAACTCTTTGTATGCATGCTTTACAAAATGTTAAAATAAGTCAAGGGAGAATTGGCAACACTGAACTGTGCAGTGTTCATGTCCCTCTACCCCAACTATTTTTGCTTTTGTAATTGTAAATTTACACTTTGTGTAATTTTTTTTTATTACCTTTTTATTTTGCTTTGTATGAATTTGTTTTTAATATCCTCTAGTAATTTAAATGTTATAATGATTTAAAATAACTATTCTTTCCTTCTGTATTAAATATGCATAGTAATTGAATTCATTTTTATTAGAAACTCAATTTATACCTATTGCGACTTTTCTCGTTCTTGGTTGTGTCCACCACAATAAGGTTAAGAATCTCTAGTAACAAAGGAATAATGATAATACACACTAGTACTTTTTATTTAAAATAATTTTTTTTCATTAATGTAAATTTTCTAATGATTTATTATGTGCTTATAATTTGTCAAAATAAATTTGACTATTTGTTGTTAATGTATTTCATTTTTACTATATACGTATGAATGATATCCACATGGAATGTATTCAATTTTATTTTATAGGCTTATAAAGAGGAACTGCAAAAAAGAAAGAAAACGTCTAGAGATTTTATTCCTGAAATTAGTGCAAAAGATATGGATCCTGTTCAATTAAATAAATTCCTTTCTAATTTTCCACATAAACTGAAGAAATCGTAGTTAATTGATTGTTAAATGTTTAGTTTGCATAGTTTTAAATATAAATGAAATAAATTTTGTTTTTTCAAGGAGAGAAGAAGTATCTTTATCATTAGTATATATTTACATTTTTGTGCTTTTTATATGGTTCAATTATTTATTAATTCCAAGAACATATAATAAAAAAATTACAGCTTTAAGATTTGTCAGTTTGGAAAGAATTGCAGCTATAGTGGAAATGTTTAAAGTACTTTAAATTTATATAAGCTGTGTTATAATGAAAATATCTTAAATATTCAAAAAAAAAAAATATTTGAGATTTTTCTTTAAAATGAAGAAAAAGAAAAAAAATTATATAAAGTTTAAAAGTAATTTTTTTTTATTTTCCAAATTTTATGTATATATTTTAAAGTTGTGTATCAAAACAAAAATTGCTTTGTGTACTCATTTTCTTTTTATTGTAAGGTTTCTTAAAATGTCTGAACTTTTTTTTTTATAAGTCATGTAATGTAATTTAAAATTTCTTTCTTTCACATCTTTAGGGGAATATGCCAAATACAATTGCATAATGAGAATGTTTAAAAAAGAAAATCGTCGAATCAGTCGGCACTAATGATAAGACATTGATGGACTGTATTCTTATTACTTATTTCAGTTTGTTGTGTTGCGTTTTCTTGCATGGTTTATGCTAGTGTTACCCAACCTTTTATCGTCGCGGACCGTTTATTGTTGGATAATTTTATCACGGCCCACTGAGGGGGAGGAGTTGATTGTTTATTTTAGATTGTTTAGTTTTAATAATTTTATTTTAATTGTATTTAAACGTGCCTTCAGAATAAAATATAGCTACACCAAAAATGAATATAAAGTGATTTAACATGGAATATAAAGTGATTTTCATAAAAAGTAGCCCAAACCCAAGAAAAATATGCCACAGTAAATAAAATTGAAATAATTTAATGTTTCTTGTGAGGACCAGTAGTATATGATCTGCAGACTGGGATTTGGAGACCACTGGTGTATAATTTTGCACAATTATAAAGTAAAAACAAATGCCTGATAAAACTACATATCGATCCAAAAAACTACACATTGTTATGCATTTATCTTATCATTTTTATTTTGTCTATAAACAACCTAAAATGAACAGTTATATTCTAATATTTACTCTTGGCAAACCTATATTTCTATAAAGTTATGTCTATCACTTTGAAAGTGGTTGCAGTTGTATAGAAAAAAATATACTGAAATTTATTATTTTTTTAATTAAAAAGATGACATGTCAGACATTTTATTTAATTGAAATACAAGGAAGCAAAAATGATTATTTTTAACCTGTTTTTCTGTGTTTATTGATATAGGTAAGAATTTTTTATGTATGAGACTATTTTGTCTCATGTGTAAAATATTTTGATCAAGGGAGTTAATGTTTTGGAAAAGAATATGTTTTGTTTTCAGTGATATACTAAATTCCAGATAAGTTTTCATGTGTATGTGTTTGTTTTGATTGAAATAATGATGGGGGACCCCCCTCCCTCCATCTGATTAATAGCTGAAGTTTTTCCATTTCTCAGGACATAGTTTGAACTACTTCCAAATAATTCAAGTTTGGAAAAGACATTTTATATTTATTTCCATTTATATTCAGTCTGCTGAATTTATATAATTTTAATATATATTGATTCAAAAACTGGTAGAAATATTATTGTTTTAAGCAGGGGTGTCCAACCCAAATGACCTTGCGGGCCACTTCGGAAAAACATATGTGCCTTTATATCAGATTTGGAAACAAAAAAAAAACATTTATTGAGTGAAAATTTAAAACAGAATGAATTATTATTGTTTTCATTTATAAACCCCAGACATAGATAATATAATAATGTTTATATAATAGAATAATGCAATGATCAAATAATGTTTAAAGTATTACAGTTCTCATTTTCATGAAAATTACAATGTTCCCTTTGAATTTCTCTTTGGTTACTCATTGTTGAAATTTGATAGTGCTGTCATTTGCAAACGATTAAATATACATTGCCCTTTATCTTAACCATCCTGAATATTTTTTTTTAAACTATAAAAAACATCTCTGACTGCCTCTTGCTTTTTGGGCACCCCAAACAGAAAAGGAGCAGGAGAAACGAAAGTCGCACACACAGAGAATTATGTACCATCCACAGTAAAGGATATGCATAATGCAATTCGGAATTTATTAAAATAGTAATTTATTATAGAAAAATCAAATGTGTGTAACTGTTTGATAAAATATAAATCTATTTTAATCTAAAGGACATTTCTATTATCAAAAAGGATTTATTTTAAAACAAGAACAGATAACAGGCAAATACATTGTAGATTTATATATATATATATATATATATATATATATATAAATTTCCCCTCAAATAAATTTCAAAACTGAAAAACTTTTAAAACCTAATATTTAAAATTTTTTAAAAAGTCGGCGATCCGCGACGTACGTACTGGCTGGCCGCGTGTTGGACACCCCTGATTTAAAGCAAGAATGGTAAATGTAGGATACATGTTATAAAATAAAATGTGATAAATTATGATTATTGTAACCTACATTTATCCATTTATCCTCTTTAAAAAACTTGATGTATTTTATTAACTTGAAAAAAAAATATTCCTCTTTTGCCATTTAAATCCAGGTTAGCTCCCAAGCTTCTTTGTTAAAAGCTTAAAAAATATAGAGATTTTTGTTTTGTCATTTTCAAAATTGATTCTAGTCAAAAGATTATTAATTTTGTTCTTCATATTTCTTAAATGTTAAGCATTTTCTCTTTTTTTTTTTTTTCTCTAGGGAAGTGATTTCTGCTATTAGTATTTCAAACCATTTTTTTATTTTGTTGTCTGTGACTTTTACCTCCTTATCATTCATTCTAGACCAGGGGTTGCGAACTTTCATTGAGCAGCGTGCCATTTTTTTTAAAGAAATATTTGATGAGGTATAGACGTGCTGTGTGTCAAAAAGTTTTGACTTGGGATTATTGGGAAAATATTAAAATTAAATACAAACAACTTAAAACTATTTGCTACGAAAAAATACATTTTGCACTGTATAGTAGTAAAGGTTTAGTTATTTGTAATTCAAATTAAGTAGCATTAGTGTGACTTCTGTTATTGCAGATTAAATGGCATTTTATATTAGGATAGCAAGATGTCACTTTTAGTAGAATACATGCTGAATCGGAGTCATCTGCCAAAGTAGTTTCTAAGCGAGTCTTTTTTGTTGTTCATCTCTAAAAATAATGACTTACAAGCATATGTAAATATGGTTAATATAGTATGAACCAGCTTCTGCAACTAGTTAAATGTGATTGAAATCGAATTCCACGTTTCGAAAATTTCGTTGTTGGCATTTTTACTTAAATTCCTTGTTAATATTTCTGTTTTAATAAACTCCAACTTTTTCTTAGTTTCAATACATTTCTGAATCCATATTGAATTAGACTTGAAATCAATCAGTTGCGTTTCAAATTCTTCAATTTACAACCAATTGCATCGGGAAAAGTTCAGTTTTTCAAATGAGGTCTCGTCAAGGTACAAAATAAACTTGAGCGTTTCCGAAAATCCAGGAAATTGAGAAAATCTTGCTGAAAATTTCTGTATTGAAGAATTAATTACGAAAATATAACACATAAAATCTTAAATATAACACAAATAAATTTTAAAATACAGTTGTATCAACTAAATTGTGAATATATGCTATGCGTAGACAAACTTTGCATCATTAGCGATTGAAGTCCACGACGTAACTAAGCCAAGGCAATAACAAGTGAGTGTGCTCTCCTCTATCAGTCGATCGATCACTCGCGTTTTTCGTAATGCTTCATAGTGAAATTTACTATTTTGAAGTAAATTGCAAACCATTTTGATCGCTGGCGTGCCCAAAATATTGTGTCACGTGCCACCGATGACATGCATGCTATTGGTTTCCCATCCCTGTCCTATATCAAAAGAATAATATAATTTTTTGTGTGTATAATATAACATTTTCTTGAAATTAATCTTGAAATTCCATTGGTTCACTATCTCTTCTCTAGACTATCATTAAAATTCTACAGAATAGTTGTGAAACATGAAAAACTAAGCTGATTTTATCCTTCAGATAGCTGATGATCATTATAAAAACCAATGCTTGTTTGTTTAAAATAAGCATCCTTGATTTCGTTTTTTGTCATTTAGCATATTTTTTATGCAAATTTGAAGATAAACACACACACATTAATACTATTAATTTTTTAAGTCAAATGATAGGTACTTAATATATGTGTTATATATCAGTGGTCTTCAACCCCCGGTCCGCACAAGAACCATTAAATTCCATTTTATTTACTGTGGTCCATTTTTCTAGAATTTGTGCAATTTTTTTTGAAAATCACTTTATATTCATTTTTGGTGTATCTATATTTTATACCGAAGTCACGATTAAATACTATTAAATTAAAATTATTAAATCAAAACAGTGTAGAACATAAACAATCAACGTCCTCCCCCTCAGCAGCCCGTGGTAAAATCAAGAAACGTTGGCCGGTCCGCAGCGATAAAAAGGTTGGGGAACATGTTATATATTGAAGGATGTGATTTTCAAGATTATATAAATTTTAATAAGGGATTTTAAGCAAAGCTTTTCACATGCACATATGTTGAAAATTTACTCCAATAATATAACTATAAAACCCTGCTTTATATTTAATTAACATTGTCTATGTAACTAAAATGGTGGAAAATTTCATTTTTAAGTAAACTTATATATACAGTCGGACCTCCATTTTACGAATCTGTCTATTTTGCGAACTTTTACCTGGAACCAAGAATATAAAGTATATTGAAAATGAATCTCTAATTATGAATTTTCCACATCACGTACTTTTCTCGGTATTTAGCAACTTCATTAAATAGAGGTCCGACTGTGTGTGTGTATATACATGTATAATAATTTTCTTCGATAGTTTGGTTGTTATAATAGTTTTGTTGAAAATGAGATCTTGGAGATTTATTTTTTTGACATGTTGCTGTCGATGATAAATAAAGAAATCTTTTTGCAGAAGATTTATATTTTTCAAGGACAAAAGCTAAGACTAATATGGCTGGATGAAGACACACAATTGTGAGCTCATAAGACAAAAGAAAAGTAACACCCAATTACTAATTACTAACATGGGCAGCTTACCAGTCCTTTTTTTTCAGCCTTGAGAACCCTGTATTGGAAAAAAGGAGTGTCCTCAAACTATTTGTGTCATTGATTGGTTAATATGGTGTCATTCATTCACATCAAGAAAAGTTCTGGCACAGTTAGCAGAAAAGGTGCAGGTCTTTGAAAGTTATTAACTCAATGTGTCCTGAAGAGTTTGTGATAAATTTATTGAATATTTAAAGATTGAATGAACCAGAAACCTTTATGTATAAATTGAATTATTGGTGAACCATATTAAATATTGCTTCCCTATGTATTCTACAATTTTTAATATTTTAATTACATTTTCTTAAGAAATCTTTTACAGTTAATCATGAATATATTATATCTTTACTTCTAACATCTTTTAGATTTACTCCTAACTGTTGTACTATTTACAGTACACATTAAAGTTCCTGGTGTGTAATGCTATTATTGACTGACTTGTTACTAATTTTTGAGGTGAAATAATTTTGCTTCTATTATAATGCTTGTATTGGTTGAAATTGATTTGGAATATCAAATACTCAAGCTAGAAGTTTAATAAGGCTATTTTTATTAATTTAAATGTATTCTTTTAAAAAATTTATGTGTAGGCTATAGAGAGATTCTCTCGCCCTTTTTTTTATCTTATTATAAATCATTTTTTCCCCTGTTTGATTCCAATTCAGAAAATTCTCTTTTGTTATTCACTTGAACTCTATTTTTAATAGCCAAATATTGAGAAAAATATTAATTTTTAATTCTTGAAATTGTGTCTCAAGAGCATTCGAAAAATGAATTTCAACTTTTAATGGGTAATTTTTGCATTTATATTATTAGCTACAGCACAATAAATTATTTACCCAGTAATATATTGTACCTGATTATTTTTCAAATGCCTGTTTTTATTAATAACGAATTTAATTTTCAGAAATGTATTATAGCAGTGATACATTTCTGTTATACTTTATATTGAGATTAATAAAACTCGTACAAAAATAAACTATATTTTACACTATGTCCATAAATTAAGGATAATTCAGAATCACACAGAAATTGAACTCTAAAATAAAAATTTCACCTGTAGAATTATCACACACATCTTGAAGAAGAATATGCAAATTACAGGAAACCACCAGATGGCGCGGATAGTACGTCACAATCACGAGAGTGTAAGAGAAGGGTATATAAGGAATGGTGGCAAAGAAATAAAATTGTTCACAAGCGCTTTAAAAGCCTTTCAGTGCAATAACCGCATAGTTATGTCACAAAGGAAGCATTTGGAAGATTTTTTACGTGATAGAATTATTGGACGACTGGAATGTGGACGTACCCAGCTGGAAGTATCCGAGGAACTTGGAATCGCCCAGAGTGTCATCTCCAGGCTTTGGCAACGATTCCAAGATGATGGTTATGTGAGTAGATGTTACAGCACAGGTCGCCCCTAGTTACAACGCCGAATGAGGACCGGTATTTGGAAGTTACTGCCAAAAGAAACAGACGGAGCACAGAATCAGATTTGTCTCGTCAGCTCTCTTCAGCTACCCGTATGACAGTTTCAAGGCAGATCATGTACAGACGTTTAGGGCACATTGGTCTATATCTTCGTAGGCCTGTCAGATGTGTTCCACTTACCGCAACTCACTGTCGCCTGCGATTAACCTGGAGTAGAGAGCATGCATTGTGGACACCACAACAGTGGTCTTGTGATGTTTTCCGACGAGTCCAGGTTTAGTTTGCAGTCTGATTCTCGCCGGATTTTGATATGGAGAGTGCCAGGTACCCGTTACCACCAAGAGAACACCATTGAACGACATCGTCACGGTGGTGCAGGATGGCTCGTTTGGAGAGGAATTATTCTTGGTTCCACAACTGACCTGCATGTTCAGAGTGTAACGATGACAGGCCACATCTATCGGGATGTCATTCTGGAACAACATGTACGTTGTTTTCTTAGCGCCATGGGTGCTGAATTTCTGTTTATGGATGACAACGCCCGTCCTCACCGTGCAAACATTGTAAACGAATGCCTTCAATCGGAGGATATCACCCGTATGGATTGGCCAGCATACTCACCGGACTTGAATCCAATAGAGCGAGCATGTGGAGGATATGCTTGGCCGACGAATTGCAACCCTTTCAACCCCCTCCCACCTGTCTACCGGAACTTCGGAGGGCATTGCTTGATGAGTGGTGTAATATTCCCCAAGATCAGATTGATAATTTGATACTCAGCATGCCTAGGCGTTGTAAGGCCTGTATTGCATCGTCCGGGAGACATACTCCTTATTAACCATCATATTAACCATGTTATACTGTTTTTTGTAAATAGGTTCTTTTTTGAAGTTTACTCCAGGGAGTGAAAATCGTAATTTTTATTAATTATGTCAAACATATAGCATCTTTTTTGCTCTTTAATTTTTGTTTAATAAATAGACTTTACAAATAAGTCAAATTTGTATAGCTTCTGTCTCTTTCTTTGCCTGAACTTCATTATCCTTAATTTATGGACATGAGTGTATCAATCGATTTGTTAGGCACCCTCCTTTGGGTGCCCCTGTTCTCCATTATCTACACGACCTGTTTATGTAGGGAATAATGAAGAATCACGCAAATCGTTCATCTTAATATCTGTTTATTAAGATCTTAACTTAATCACAATACACAACAACAATAATAATCTGGGTAAGTAGATCTGGAACGAAAAGACACACAACTCGTATTACCAAATAATCGCGTAATTGACCACTATATCTGACTTTACAGCTTAATTATAATCCCACTAATACACGCACTTTCCTTATGGTTTAATCAAAGGTGCTTACTGCAATATCCTAAGTAAACAGCTGCCTTGTTGGCCCTAACTGACGTGGCCTCAATCTTTCTCTAATTCTTGTGGTCACGGGGGATCCACATTTAACTTGATTATACAGTTACCGGTAGGTTAAATCTTGGACTTTGTTCCTCTAACTTTTACTCAATCACTTCTAAGTATAGACATAGACCTCGCGATTGCTAAACTTTTATATATAAGATTCCTAATTTGCATATACACATTTTTTTCTTCTCGAGTTGGTTGGAAATAATTGCCATTTCGGCCCCAAAGAAATCCCAAGAGGACATTAATAGAAATCGCGATGAAAGCCATGTCACAGATTGATGGACACTATTGTAATTTCATATTAATTCCTAAACGAATTCAAATATAATGATATTATTAGGAATTTTACTATAGTCGTGAGGCTTTCACATTTTTCTCAGGAGCTATTTCTTTGGCATTCTCCTTGCGTGTTTTTTAGTTGAATAGTCTAACTCTTTTTCATCTAAATTTTGGGCATTAGGCGCGGACTTGGAGAAAATTATTTTTTGAGGTCTCCAATATACTAACTTTGCAATGGAAGCATTATCGCGTTGTGGGTTGCCATGTCTTACCAGTAAGAAAAATAAATTAAATCTTTTGACATATGAAATATGTTTTACATTTTATTTAAGTTTTGATTCACTCTTCAAAATTTTATCATAAAAGTTTTATTTTTGAAAACCATGTCATATAAAATACACATCCGTAGAGTGGTCAAAACTGTTCTCTGAATAAAATTTGTATCCTTTTTTTAAAAATCTTTTTGTTTGTTGTCGTTTGAGGTTTCAATTGAAGTTTTTTTTTTAAAAAAAAATTCAGTTTTATTATCTGAACTCAGATGATAATTCCATGGTTTTTTTTCTGAAAAATTACTTTTATTATTTTAACCTTGCTTCCTTTGCATATTAGCTGCAGTTCATCCCAAATTTCTGGTCAATAAAAAAATGTGCTGGAAATTGTTGAATAAGAATTTAAGGTATTTGTGAATAACGAAATCGTTTCTTAGTGTTTGAAATTAAATGAATAGTTTTTTGAGACACACAAACTAATTCATTAAAAAGCTATTTTGACTGTCTTTAAATTAAAGACGCAGCTAATAATTCGGAATTATTTTTATTTTAGTAAACGAATTCCTTAACTCGCACAAAACGTTTCTAGAATCTAAAAGAAATGAGGAAAAATATATGTAAAATGAATAAATAAGCATATTATATATATATATATATATATATATATATATATATATATATATATATATATATATATATATATATATATATATATATATATATATAGATTTTTGTTCAGTATCTTAGAAGTCAACTCTTTCTGAAACAGTAGAAGTAAAAATTATATAATAAAACCTTAACTTTTGAACTGTATCTCTGACTTGCAGGATTGCAGTATTTTTCAAATACTCGTACAAATGGTAATCTGAAACAAATAAATGGGCATGACTCGCACAAATCCACTCGACTAACTGCCATCTTTCGACTAAACGAGTGATAATGGTGTATGGTGGTAGGCCTAGGCCTAGACATGGACGATGGTCATAATATAATAATGCAGTCTTGTCACTTTTGCCAAGTGGCATATAGTTCAAAATTCTCAGTTTTTCGGAGAATATGTTAAGGAATAATTTTTAACAATCAAAATTATTTGGATCAGGCTGAGTTGAAAACAAGACGAGTCCCCAGGGACGTCTTAAGGCATAGGTCAACTGGGGGCTTCGTTTCGTTCTCGGCTCTGTCTTAATACGATTATAATACTGATAATTTTAATGTGGTTAAATACTATATCACCATGCATATTCTCCGAAAAATGGGGAATTTCAAACTGCATGTCAACCGGCAAAAGTGGTAAACTGTATAATTATGTGATGACTGTTGTCCATGTCTAGGCTTAGGCCTGATGCCATAAGTAACCATTCAACTCATTTAGTCGAAATGTGGCCATTGGTCGAGCCAGTTGGTGCCTAGGTTTTTAAGATTGGGAGTCGTGCATATTTATTTGTTTGAAACTACCGTTTGTACGAGATTTTGACAATGCATGCTGTATACTGTCAACTTTTAAAGATATCAGGTAGGGCCTACTTTTTCATAGGTGCCCAGGGCCTCAAAAAATCTTAGGATTTCTCTGGGCCCAGGGCCTCAAAGACTCTTAAGACGTCCCTGTAGGCCCTCAGAAGGCTGAGACATGGGCCCAGTTGACCTTAAGACGTCTCTGCTAACTTGTATTCTCTCTTACTTTATTATTGGGATAGGCTATTTTTGAGTTAATATTAATATATATTATATATAGAAGAGAGGTATGTTTGTTTTTCTTGTATTTAAATTAAGATTACAGTAAGATATAAGAGTTATTTTTACAGTTTTTTTTAAAAAAGAATTAAATTACTGTTGTGTATAATACTTGAAAAACATAAACCATACGTATTAATCGTATTGTTACGAATTTTGTGTAAATAGTGTAAATCAGTGTTTTTGAAACTGTGGGGCGCCCCCTGGGGGCGTGATAACCTTTCGAGGGGGGCACGAGCATATCGAAAAAATAAAAGATTTAAAAAAATAATTAATTTACTGGAATGAATTAAAACAAAATACTTTCAGACATAATAAAAAATGCTCTTTTACTCTGATATAATTTATAGGTGATATTAAGTCATCAAAAATAAAAAATTAGCTATCTTTGATCCTATAACCAAATAAAAAAACTTTTATTTGATTTACTGTAATCCCACGATGAGAGATTTTTTATTACGTTTTATTTTTAAACCTAACATACTACTCTTTCAGAGAAAAAACAGATCCCAGACCCAGAATCGAAAAAATTTAGGAACATAAAAAATTCATCACTGTCATTATTTTTGAAATACTGCACATTATAGCTGTAATCTGTTTGATCTTCTAAGTTTTTGGTACAGTTAGTTATGACCCCTCTCTTATGTGTTTGTTTCTCATTCAGGGAAGTTGTAAGTAGTGTATTTCTCTGTTGCGCTTTTTTCCATGCAAAAGAGTTTTATGATATTTGGAAAACCACGGAGAGCACTTTGAAGGATTACTTGGCCAAGACTTATTTTTATGAGTATTCTCAAACATGCATAACGAAAAACGTTTTACACGTATACAATAAAATAATTATAAAAAGAAGGATTGTGGTGACTCAATAACTCCACTCGACCGTATCGTGTGCGCGCCTGCTCCCGGGTTAAAACATGTTGAAGTCTTTTCGATTCAAATATTAAAAATGATACAATTATTCTTCATCGGAATTTTATATTATTGTTCATTATTTAACATCAATTATAAGTGCTAATTCTGTGAGGCTTAAAATTACAATTCGCTTAAAACTAATTATAATTTGAGCAATCATTTAAAAAAATCATTTTACATTTTTCTAAACATTGTCGTGCACTTGGCTTTACTCTCCTTACAATTCAGCTATTATATCAATAGTGTTTTATATTCTTACAAATGAACTCGTGCAAAGAGCGGGCACTTCAGCCGGTAAACTTTTAATGTATCAGTGCTGCACAGAATATTTTATAACTAATTAATTAATACTAAATTAAAAACAAGTTTAATAAGTATTAACGACTCCCATGGACTTGTCTTGCAAAGCAAAGTTTTTATAAGGAATGCTTATGATTAGAGATTGACCCTCTGAGTTCTTTATCTATATTTTGTCTTCTAAGCAGCCATCGCATTTTGCAATATGTTCAATTTAAAAATTAGAGAAAGGAAAAATAACATAATAATTATCCTTTTACTTAATTTATTATTATTTTTTTTGCTTAAAAATAGCATACAAAATTTAAAAATTATGTTACTAATTTGTATGGTTTATAATTAAGATCGCCTATTGTAGCTTTAGCGGCAAAGTGCATTATTATTGCATTCAGTACATTATTAATGTACAAGGGGGGCGCCAGTATTGAAAGTTTGAGAAGCACTGGTGTAAATAATTTGTATTTGGGTGTTTAATGCATTTATTTTACTCTATGTTATATTTATTTCATGTTAAAATTGTACTATTCACTAGCAATGCCACCCCTTACGTTATAATGGCGATTCAATGAGAACTTGGCGGAAGAGCCAAGTTGACATCATTTTTGGCGACTTTGACGATCATTTTGGCGTCATTGGCGAGTTCGGAACCCTCTGGGTTCTTCTAGAAAGTAATGGATCTCTCCATTAACGTCACGGTCGATGACACGAGTGGTTATATTTCTGGAAGTTTTTGCTGCGCCTATAAAGAGGAGTGCCAGCTGCAACCAGTCAGTCTTGATTTCAACCAGCGAAGAGTGAACATTGTTTTGACTAGCGATTAGCTCGGCTGTGCTTGTGAATAATCTGTCACATACGTGTATTTTAAATACTGGCAAATGTGTTTGAGTGCTTCTAAAGGTGTGAAGACCTTCGGAGATTTACTCTGTGAATATTGCTGCTGAATCCTGTATTTAAAGGATTGGACTTTTGATAATAAATTCGCATCGCTCTTAAGGCTCATTCACACCAAGGCGTACAAACATCGAGTGTCTAGCGTCTAGCCAATCAGAGACTTCATTTCGCCCGAGATGAAGTCTAATTGGCTAGACGCTAGACACATGACGTTTGTACGCCTTGGTGTGAATTCAGTTTTAAAGAACTGTTTATTTTCTTTGTGATTGTTTTTG
Source organism: Trichonephila clavipes (assembly GCA_019973935.1). Classification (NCBI taxonomy): domain Eukaryota; kingdom Metazoa; phylum Arthropoda; class Arachnida; order Araneae; family Nephilidae; genus Trichonephila; species Trichonephila clavipes. Next base: position 306,200 of record BMAU01018289.1, read on the forward strand.
CATAAAATCCTCAAATCTGGATCTACGTAACAGTATGTATTGTTCTTCATGTAAGTGCATTTGTGTTGTACTTACTGTGGTGTTTATTTCGAGTTTTTTTTTTCTCTGGAGTTATTGGTTTAGACATCACTTGCCTTTGACCTCATAGATTGACTCTTTTATTGTTCAACATAAGCTTGATTCACAGACAATTTTGAAGTCATCAAAAAAAGTACTTTTTGTAACTTTGATTGGTATTTTATTTCAGCAAAGGATACAATTCGCATATTCTTATATTTCTCTCTAGAAATTTGACAAACAGGTTTTCATCCAATTTATTTTTCTTTCATATAATAAATACATTTTAATAACTTCTACACTTTTTTTTGTATTGCTAGGATAAAAGTGAAACGGAAATTTTTCAGAAAATTATTTTTTTTGGTTGCAGTTGTAGCTTATTATAATTATAAAACAATTATAACCATACAGATTAATTACACTTGTTAAATTAGTTTTTTATTAATTTACATTAATTCTTTATATTTAATTTTATAAATGTTAATTTTTTTAATATTGCATGAATCGCAACTAAGTGAATGCAATAGTAGCTACAAATAATAGCTAAGTGGTTGTGAAAACGATAATTTATTTTACTAAATTAATAATTAAATGACTCTAATCAACAACAGAAGTACCACACTCATATGCAGAAATAAAATTTTTTGTGATTTTTTTAACCTGTTTAAGGAACAAAACTTTAATTATCTGGAAGAATTCTGATTCCATATTAATTTTCTAGAAGTAGTATACTATTTTAATGTGCAGGATTACAAGATTTTACCCCCTCCCCGCCTTATACGCGCTGCCAGCACTCTCTACAGCCCCTTGCACATCTCTGAAATTTTGGAGCCTCTTGTCATCCGGAATTTTTAGAACTTGCCCCTGCGGCCAAGTTTCAATAGAACAGTACAAAACGCCCGCGGTTTAACGTCGCACTTTTCAGCTACTCGAGGGCTTTTGGTGACGGACCTTGTAATTTTGAACCATGGTCAAGTGCCGGGGACGAGACATGTATGTATGCTGTCGAACGCATGTAGTTGATTGACAAACGTTTGCCCAACATACACTACCCACTGCTACGCCAGATAAACCTTAGTAAAGCTTGTCAAAGCAGCATGAACTGACCTAGCCAAAAAACACATCAAAAATTTCTATTGATGAGATGCGTCGCAACAACTATTGCCAGCTGTACAAAATATTGATTTATGTTCCGTTAGTTAAATTAGTCTATTGTTTCACTAATTTCATCTTGAATTTTATGTTATTTGTGTCGCCCATCCGGTATAGTGGTTAGCGACGCTGACTACTGTGCCGTAGGGACTGGGTTCGAATCCCGGAGAAGACATGGATGTTTGTAAATGTATAGTGCCTTCGCGGCATGGGGGTACTCTGAATAGCCGTCGAGCCGCAAATCCTCTCGTGAGGTTGGTGGAAGGGGAAGAGAAGTGGGAGGCCTCTGACCACCCCCAGAGTGTTCTCCCTCTAAATTGGGGTGGATTCGAGCCAAATCGCACTGTCACCAATTTTGCCATTAGTAACAACAACATGTTATTTGTTCAGTGATTTTGTCGTTGATATTTCACGCCCTTCATACTATCGCATTTCGAATGGCCCCCAATGCATACTTAGTTATGTATTGTATATGGAATAAAAATATATAAAAAAATAATGGGGTACATATACTATCGCTTTTTTTTAATGCTTTGTTATTTCTCTCGGAATATTAATAGGAAAAATAAAATTAGACATTTATAAAGAATATGGGGAAATATATACGTACTTACGTATTATCACGTGTCAACTCTATTAATAACTCGTCAAGTTGGCAACTCCGATTTTCTGTGTCGTACTTGTTGTGAATTAGCATCTTTGAGCTTCGTTTCGTATAATGTAGCCATTAGGTTGCGATCGTACGTAAGTACCAGAATATGTATTATGTGTTACATCAAGATTAAATGTAAATAAATATTATCATTTGGCGAGAGTAGTTCATATACTACTTCGTCAAACGATTATGGTTTTACATTTAATCTCGCTGAGTAGTATTTACATGAACTACTTCGCCAAAAGATAATGTTTATTTACATTTAATCTTGACGTAACATTATGATTACGAAAAAAATTTCCACGAATTATTTTTTAAAAATAAAAATTAACAAATAGAATAAAAAGAAATATTTCCATATTTGCTTATAAAGTTTTGAAAAATAATTCTTCAAATGAGGAATATTTTCATATTTAACCAAAAAAAACTATTACGAAATGCTAGGTAAAAACTTTAAAAAATAAGACGATAATTATACTTTATTTGCTAGTCCTTTTCTCTTGAGAAGAAAAATCTTGCTGCTGAAATGCATTTTCAAATTTTGTATTTAATGTATTTTGCATATAAATAACTTTATGAAACTTACGTACTATAACTTTGACCAAATTCGCCAAAAGAAAAGACATCGTCAATTAAAAAAATATCTCCAAATGCTGCTATATCGTTAGTATTACTGTGTTCAAGCGTGCGCGGAACGATTTCCATATATCGCAGAATTTGGCAATTTTTGATTTGACGACATTGGTCGTAAGTATCTTAATTTTTTCATCATTATATGCTTTAAAAATTTTTAACTGTCTGTATTAATACTTATTAAAATTGTATTTTTACTTTTTATTTAAGAATTATAATTAAAACACAAAGCACACAAAGTTAAATTCATAAAAAAATATTTCTGGAAATTTTAACCTTAAAATTTCATTAGCAAAAATTTTACAAAATCTTAATCATAGAACAAAATTTTCACATTTGCATGATGGAGGGTATCAATTCAATTGCCGACTTCGTCATTTGGACATCTCGTTCAGAATTATGCGGCACATTGAGTGCTCTAGTGGGTCAGTAAAAGTAGGCGCAGTCACACAGAAGAGCTTAATTGTATAAACAAACTTCTCTCTAGTTACTGATACTGAAAAGCTTATTAACAAATATTATGGAACATCCAAATTTTCGAGATAGTTTAGAGAAAAGTGAAGAAGAAAGGTAAGATTTTTAAGATTTTTTTTCTCTCAGAAGTTGAACTATTGAGAAAGTTGTTGCTAAAGCTAAAAGTTTATGGACATAGTTAAAAAAAATAAGTGAACTAATCAATATTTGAGATAGTCGAAATTTTTTACAATCCAACGATGCTTTATTGCCAGAAACATTACAAATCTTTTGATACAAAGTGTCAGTGATTGTTTTATGTTTTATTTTATTTGAAGAAAAAGGAAAGAGAAATATTAAAAGTACTGTGTGTATAAACTTTTCAATCTCCCCCAAAAATCGCCTTAACTCCTATATTAACTGTCTGCATTATATGTAAATGCGATTTAAGACCTAAGAATCATTATATCAAATTTACTATTGAGTGGGTTTTACACAAGGCAGGGTTCTTTTACAAAAACACAAATAGTTGATTTTTATTAGATTGGTTTTTGCTATACTTTAGAAAATATACGTTTTGGTTTGATTCATTTCTTGTTGGACATTTGTTGATCTGACATCAGTATATTATCAAACTGACATAAGTGCACTATTTTTAAGTCTTGTGGATTATATTTTACAAATACACGAAATTTGCATATTTTATCAAGACTTAGAATCGCGAGGAGCTTCTTTGAAATAGCGCATTATCGCAACCTATTGGCGACGTTATGTGAACGAAGCACTTTTTTTTGACTTTGTTTAAATTTGATTGTCAATTCATTTAAAGTAATTTCTCGCATTATACGACACATGCGAAATTGTGGTTGTTAACTTGGCGAGTTATCTTGAATTGGCGATTGTTGCGATAATACTTAAGTACTAACGCATGTATACAAATACATGGTGTTCAAAATTATCTTCAGAACTGAACAGATGTTTAATGCAATTGAGCATGTGCACAGGTTGATGTGAAACAAAAAGAATAAAAAAAACTTAGCAACAATTATGGTTAATTATGGTTTTATGTTCGGTTTACCAACATAGGAAAATATAAAAGAGAAATGGAACAAAAGATCGGTTAATAAAAACTATGGACTCTTCTTACACAGTTATACCAGCTTACACATAGTGAACTCTCACTGAGAAGGTAACAGTTCATATATTTCTTTGACAAACTGTTCCACTCTTCCAGTTGGATTTTTTATTGCGGTACTTACGTATTAGCGCCACCGCAGCAAAATTTGCGCCCCGCGAATCGCGCCATGATATCAAAACCACAAAGATTCTCACGTGTTTTATTGGAAGAAAAACTATTCTCGTGGTACAATTTTGGCTGCGGTGTTTATTAACACCCTTTCAGGTCCATGATCACATACATGTGATCACTTCAGGGAACACGGCATCATGTGTGAGATTGCGTTTTCCTATTCTGAGGCCCTTGATCACGGTGTAACCTGAATTTGGAATGATTAGAAACTATAAATTTTTTTGGCTTATATATATATATATATATATATATATATATATATATATATATATATATATATATATATATATATATATATATATATATATATATATATATGACATGTTTTTTGAAGTCAGGATCAGACTTAATTTTAAAAGGGTCTTTATTCGATGAAATCTGTACAAGCTCTGACGCTGAGCGGAGAGAGAAAAAGAACACCACGGGGTGTTTTAAGTGGGCAACACTTAAAACACAGATGCTCGCGGCTTTTATGATTGTACTTGAAAGTTAATGTTGACATGTTGGAGCTATTAAATCTAACGATCTGGAATTAGACATGTTTATTGGTTAGGCCATATGTTCGGAAGAAATAAATGGGTGATTAGTTTGATACTTGAAGATGAACTGAGAAAGATGAGTTAAGGGCTAGACAGGGAATTTAATTTTTAATCTAATTTAATTATCCTCACTCACACACACACATATTACAATAATGATTTTATATGAATTTTTAAATAGAGTTAGGCTTAACAGGAAAAATCGCTTGGTCCTGAATGGGTTATAGCTTTTTATTATTTATTGCTTATTAAGATCGCATTTCAAAAAAAAGAGAAAGAAATGAGTCTTACAGTAGTCGCGTATGATGTGTAACAACTGACATGTTATCGTGGTAAATACGCAATATTAACTTTTTTCCTGAAAAAAATATGAATCGGGTATGATTGGAAATAATTTTCTATCGAATAATTATATCTTTAATGAAAATTGTATTTAATCACACACACAACAAAAGGAGTAATGCAATATTTTATCAAAAATAATTATGCTTGTTCAGTTTGTGGAAGAGCGGAGACAATAGACTTATGATAACTAAAATATGACACAGATACTTGTGATTTCAAAGTATTTAAATACCGTTGAAAAACAGCGCCAATAACAATTCCACTGTTAGCAGTCGAAACATTTTGATTTGTGTTCATTTCGGGCTTGAGTTCATATTCATAAAAGCTATGAGCGTCTCAGCTTTTGGTAAACTGTAGTTAAAGTTAAAATCACCACTCAAAATCAGGGGAAGTGAGTGATAATTTTTTTAAAAGAGCAGAACCCCCTTCATTATATGGTCAAAGTACGAAATGCAGGAAATCTTTTATTCTTTGTAACCGTTTGATTCGAAGAAATGTATACGGCCACCAAAATCACTGTTTGTCCATTTTCAAATAAGCATTCTGCCGCACTTATGTCCCCTAATATAGTGAATAACGGATTTAGAGTCAAGCGCTCGAGTGCTACTAGAGTTGGACTCCCATGGGAGGGTAGCGAAAAGACACAGCCACGCACTCTCATTGGTCAAATGAAGTAACGCGCGCTTGCGTCACATCCTGTTACACACATCCGTCCCTTTTCACGAAATTACTCCCAACCAATATCCAGCAACCGAGAGGAAAGATGTTACACATCAAAAACATGAGTGCTATTTCTGAAATGCCGGAATGAACCGAGTCAACCGTAAAGGGATCTCCAGGGTAAAGGGCTATTTCAACCCTCTGTCAGGTGATGAGGATGACACATGAGCTGGCTCAGCATTGAAACTTCTAAATTACGCAAGCGGGAAGACTGATTATAAGAAGATTTAACGTGCATCGACCTATTTAGACTGTTACCCCCGCCACACTATTTCCGGAGCATCCCCATCATCAGTTTTTACCTTGCCAGCTTTGGCTCGGGAGGGATTTTCCTATAACTCTCCAGTCCTTTTCCCTATCTTTATTTTTGTTCTTTGCAGAGTCTTTCCATTATCCACCACCTATAGACCCTCCATATACCGGATGGGCAACCGTCAGTCGTAAGGAAAGATTAGTGGCAATCTTTGGCTTCTCTTGCTCATTTCTTACCATTTGGCATCAAAGACCCCACACCCGCTCTTTTGTAAATCAGTACAGTAAATTCATAAAATCGTTTGCAACAACAGTATAGAGTAGGTACACATTATTATAGTAACTGTTGTTAATTTTATCTATCTTTTACTTGTAGACATCCTTATTATTTATGGAGCCACTGTCATTGTACTTGTACAACAAAGGTTTTCTTCGAGCTTTGATCACTGCAAAATCATTAAGGTATCCGACTACGTCCGGAACCGTGATTTTAAAAAAAGCGCATAAATGGATAATTGTCATGATATTTAGTGTCACTCAGATTAGAATACATGCATAAAATTGTTTTAAGGACATTTTTTGACAAAAAGAAATTTATTTAAATATAATATTTTGGCAAAAAATTAACTTAGAATAATCTTTTTTCCAAATGTTCTCCTTTTGTGAAAAATGGTCCTATTATAATAATATTTTGCCTGTATATAGCTCAGACCTCTCTACAGAGGCTCAACTAGAATTTTTGAAAGATTCACATTATATTTTCAGAGTTACCACCCATTGAAATAATTATTCGCGTTTTTTTCTTAAAATTGCTCCCCTCTGTTGTCGTGAAACATGAATAAACCCACTCTTCTAAGTTATATATTTCAAAAATTCTAACTGAGCCTCTGTAGAGAGGTCTGAGCTATATACAGGCAAAATATTATTGTAAAAGAAGCATTTTTCGCAAAAGGAGAACATTTTGAAAAAGATTATTCTAAGTTAATTTTTTGCCAAAATATTATACTTAAATAAATTTCTTTTTGTCAAAATATCCTTAAAACAATTTTATGCCTGTATTCTAATCTGAGTGACACTAAATATCATGACAATTATCTATTTATGCGCTTTGCAAAATCACGGTTCCGAACGTAGTCGGATACCTTAATGACGTACTTGTAATCAATTTCCATAGTAGTAGCATTTTGAGTGCATGACATCAAATTGTTCAGCTTTTCTTTTTTCCATAATAGATCTCCTTTCAGTCTTAACTTTCTTTTGGGATGAAAAGTTTTCCTTGTGATGAACTAGGCGGTGGTACAGTCGCTGTAATTTAATTTTGCTTTATTTTTTCGCCCTTCAATTTTTTGCACCCTCAAAACTTTAGCGCCCTAAGTACGTGCCTAAGCGGAAAAACGACCCTATCCTAGGGTGTATGCATCCTAGGTTAATAACTTCTGCTCTAGAGCTGCATTTATTAAGATAAATCAACTAGTCTATCTTTCATAGAAAATTATGGTATTGTAACAACTACATTTAAACCCTGCCTTCCCTTGATGATTAGTGGCAGCCAGGGGGCACCACCTGTTCTTTAGGGAAGCGGGAACTCGTTCCCCTCGCCTTCGGCCCTGGATCGCTACCGGGGAAAGAGGTGTACACGTGGAGTCAGGGAAAGCCTGTTTCCCTCCTTTAGTCCTTAAGCCATTTTCTGTAACGATAATGGATGTGTGTTGTTTTATTTAAGTGACCCCTTGTGTTGTGGAACGTAAGAACATTAAATAGTATTTGTTCCAGTAATGAAAAGGCTTCTTCATTTCAACACAATGAATACACGACATGGGGGATTGTGTCATAGTATTTAATATATATTCTATACACACAATATTCTTCGTTTAACTATGTAAAAAAATAGGATCTTAAGCATATCATTCATGTACTTATAATTCATGTACTTATTTTTCCTCTGTGTAGGGAATATTTTATAATGATGAAATTTTTCACATAAGGCTGTTTTCGCTCCATATTATAACTGGATATAAAACAAAATTACATACAAAAATCATTTGTAATTTTTCTAGTACTGTTACGTATATTTTTTACTGAAAGAGGGAGTTTTAGATCCTATAAAGTCTACTTAACCCTACATAATAGTCCTAAGACTGTGACAGCTTTAGAAAGCGTAATAGTTTTTCATTTTGGTCTGTGAATTTTTAAATAGATCTCATGTTCCAGGCTCTATTTTTTGAAAATTTCAGTTCTTTCTGATTTATAGAGTATATATGTATGTAATAATTCCCCCTAGCATCTCCTTTTAATTAACTCTTTTATATTCAAATAATCTTTTAATTATTTGGTTCGAAACTAACACCCTGTTCTTAATCGTAATCGACTAATATTGTTGCATCATAAATCCCTTTCCCGCCCATTGTAACCAATCAGAGCTCTTATTACAAAAATGTCACGCGGTCTTCACCGTTGGGTATAAAAACCGATGTCTCTGGAAATCGCTCTCTCTCTTCGCTCGTTTCTCTGTAGTCATGTAGCCGGCTGCAGCATGTTCTGTGTGTATCTTTGTCTGTGTTTGTGCCATGGTGTTTGCTTCTTTTAATGTTTTGTGTCGTTCATGTTCATCGTAATTAATATGCCTAGGTGTTTCAAGATAGTCAATAAATTGGATTTACCAGACTGCCTCGTCGATCTTTCCATAGAAAATGCATCAACATACAGGAAAATCATATCACAGGCCACGCCTATCCTTTGGTTTGCTACAGTAATAACATCCACTCGCCACGGCTTACAATTAGTTTTACCACTCTCCAGAAATATTATAGAAATATTTCATGTGTATATAGTAAATATTCTCGACTGTAGATACCTCAATCATTATTAGCTGTGTGTATGTGTATGTGTGTGTGTGTAAAGCATACAAAAACAGAAATTGCAATAAAAACCAGATATTAGAATTTAGAAAAACTATATAATATATTATAAAAATAATACAATTTAAAAATATATCTATACATATGGATGCTGCAGTATTATAAACATATACATATAATCCATAATAATATATGCAAATAGTTATAAAACTAAGTATAACTAGAGTCAAAACAGTAAGAAATAGTAGCCACAGTAGTACAATAGCAAACTCTTGACCTTAGGAACCAAGATTACAGGTTTAAACAACATTTTGTGACCAGTCAACCTTCACCTGAAATTTGCCTATACTCTGGGCTATAGGGAAAAGATGAAATATTATAGATGTGTAATTATTATTAAATAATATAAATGATACTATTAATATATAAAGATAAAATTTATTAGACTACTTATTAGTATAGGGTTAAAATCGTTGTAATAAAAACTAGAAGATGATAAAACTTACCTCGGGAACACAACATTGAGTTAATGTTTCCCGCCAATACAAAGGAAGTATTAGCAGTCCCGCATAAAAGTAAAATTAGTAAATTAATATAAAATAAAAATAAGTCTATAAATATACATTTAAAAACCTTAAATATTGATATAAAATTTATTGGAAATAGCTGGTATACCCGTTCTTCGCACGGGTGAATTTAAAAATTAAAAAATACAGACTGAAGGATAAAAAGAAGTTTTTAATGAGTTAATTTTACGTGAATTGTATAAATTAAACACAAAAAAAAAAAAGCTTTTACATAACTCAGCTGAATGAAAAAACCATGTTTGCTAAATTTTAAGTCAGTAGATATAATTGCTGATTTTTTTATTATTGTTATTATTATTTATGACGACCCGTAACTTTCTTGTGGGTCGATTTTTGAAAACACCTACCTGCTCAGCAAAAGTAACACATTGTTACCAGTGGCACACACAGGAATTTTTCAAGAGGGGGCGGGGTCCGGGGTCGAAAGTTCACCATTCTTGTATCATGCTTCTTTTGATTTTGTCGATTTTCGGGAACAAAACACAGTAAAAAACTCGTTTTTAAATAACTAATTAGCATTAATTAATACAATTAATCATTAATTAATTAAATTTTACGTACTATATACTTAGAATTATAATCAATCGGAAAAAAAATCAAGGGCTTTGGGGGGGGGGGGTCCTGCCCCCAGGACCCACTGATTGTTACAAATTTTGTGTAATAAACGCTAAAAATAGTGTAAATAATTTTTATCTGAATGTACGTTGATATTACTTTCTGATGCATTTATTTTATGTTAAATAGCTGTAACCCGCGACTTCCTCCACGTGGAATTTAACAAAAAAGTGTTTATTCACTTCGCAGAGTTTACGAAAACTTTTCTTCTACTTTGTGAATCTATGTTTCTTTTTTGTTTTATTTTTTCTTTGCTTTTTGTTGAGAAAGGGGTGAAAGGGACGCATGACCTTTGACACTGTCGATGGGTGAGGACTAAAATCTTTAGGATCAAAATAGTTCTAAGTAGCAAGTAGGGGGGTGAAACGCGAACACAAACGAAGCCGCAAGGAAGGGGGTGAAAGGGACGCATGACCTTTGACAAAGCAGTTAACGACTGTAAAATCATTAGGATCAAGCCATGAATGGGAAATGTGGCGAATGGCAGCAACCTAATCAAAGAAAAAAGTTTGATATAACTGCTAGCAATCGTTGAGACAGAAGGCTCACGAAATAAAATAATTCCTATTAAATATAAATAATCCCTATTGAATGAAAATAGTCCCTATTGAAATAAATAATCCCTTTTTGAATCGGATATTGCTCACTATTTCATTGGTTTTAATTTTATTTTCCCGGAATCCTAATTTTTTTTCTAAAATAAAAGTAGCCTAAGTTATTCCTTATAACATTAGCTATCTGCCAGTGAAAGTTTCGTCAAAATTGGTCCAGCCGTTTCAGAGATTAGCCCAAACAAACAGACGGACAGAAAGACAGACAAAAATTTTAAAAATTGATTTTTTCATATAAGTACCGTATATACTTTTAAATGCATTTAGTAAAAAGATGTTAATTTCAAATTACAAACAGACACTTCATTTTTATTTGTATGTATAGATAAAAGGATTTCCTATATAACATACACAGTGATACTAATATAAAATAAAGTATTGATTTTTTTAAACATGCAGTGCTATCTTTTGAGTAATTGTATAATTAATTTAAAAAAATTATTACATTTTGTCATTTGAATGAAAATCATTAGAAATACAATTGTGAAGAAAATTTGTAGGGTATATCCGTGTTCAATACAATGAATAATAAAGTTATTAAAAATTAAATATATATTAGATTTATCGCTAACTAATATATTATTAAGATAAATATAGTTAAAAATGATATTTCTATACATAGAAATTGATATATTAGAATTCCAATAAGATACTTGAAGAGTTTTAAAATCAGAAGGATATATATATATATATTGGAGTATCATTCTGTGAAAAATATTCTAGTATATATTTACAGCTCAGATCATATTTTGCTGTAGTGTCGATTTTTGGAGGTGATTTTATAAAATACAGTCGGACCTCTATTTTGTGAATATCTCTATTTTACGAACTTTTTATTGGAACCAAGAACGTAATACTTATTGAAAATGAATCTCTATGCATCGAATTTTCCTCATAACGAATCTTTTTTTCAGGATTTAGCGACTTCGTTACGTAGAGGTCGAGCTGTATTTTCTTCACTGTGATCTTAACATAATAAAATAAATATAATAACTGATAATAAAATAAATATAATACTGATCTTGATAATAAAATAAATATAATACTGATCTTAACTTAATAAAATAATTATAATACTGATCTTAACATAATAAAATAAATATTTCTATCTTATTATTTACGACAGAAATGTACTGGAAACCACGCCGATTGATTTCGAAGAAGTGGAAATTATTTTTGAAAAAGAAACAGAAAAATGGAGAGAAAAGGTAGTTATTATATATATTTACTTTTTCCAATAAATATTAATTGCTTTAGTTTTTCGCTTTTAAATTTTGCGAAAAATTACTCAATAACTAAAAGAGGAGAGATTATTCTTTTGATAAATTCTTTTATATTCTTACATTGAATTCGAATTTTCATGAAGCAAATTTTAACGGTACGTGAATTAAATTATAGCAAATTACGTAACGATTTTGCAAAATTAATAAAATCACAACTTTACATTTCAAAGTAAGTACATCTCAAATTACAATAAGAAACCAAATAATGTACAATATTTTTTTATAAACATATTTGTTAAAATAAACTTAATATATACGCTTTGTTAAAGTTAAATAGATTTCTTTTTGTTGATACATTCCATATTTACTTGTAAAGGGTGTTTTTTTTAGAGGTATAGAACTTTAAATTGCAATGAAACAATGATGTATTATTCGATTGACATGAATTTTTTTTTATTCGAAAGATAATCTTGTGGCATTACATTTTAAATATGATTTCTGGCATAGGACTGCCACGGCTGGCTCGGATGTAGTCCAATCTGGACGTCCAATTTTCGTTGACTTTTTCCAACATTTGTGGCCGTATATCGGCAATAACACGGCTAATGTTGTCTTCCAAATGGCCAAGCGTTTGTGGCTTATCCGCATAGACCAATGACTTTACATAGCCCCACAGAAAATAGTCTAGCGGTGTTAAATCACAAGATCTTGGAGGCCAATTCACAGGTCCAAAACGTGAAATTAGGCGGTCACCAAACGTGTCTTTCAATAAATCGATTGTGGCACGAGCTGTGTGACATGTTGCGCCGTCTTGTTGGAACTACAGCTTCTGGACATCATGATTGTTCAATTCAGGAATGAAAAAGTTAATAATCATGGCTCTATACCGATCACCATTGACTGTAACGTTGTGGCCTTCATCGTTTTTGAAGTACGGACCAATGATTTCACCAGCCCATAAAGCACACCAAACAGTCAGTTTTTCTGTATGTAACGGTGTTTCGACATACACTTGTGGATTAGCTTCACTCCAAATGCGGCAGTTTTGTTTGTTGATGTAGCCATTCAACCAGAAGTGCGCTTCATCGCTAAACAAAATTCGCTTATGAAAATCGGGAACAACGGCAATCTCGTTTTGGGCCCATTCGACGAATCTACGCCTTGCTTGATGATCGTTTTGATGAATTGCCAAACCAAACTGAGAATAAATCACTTGACAGCTGTTAAATCGGTAGCCATCTTGGAAAGTAATGCCAACTTAAACTTCTATACCTGAAAAAAAAAAAAAACATTCTTTATTTATGTTTTGAGAATGCTCGCTTTAAATATTAAATTTTTGGATTAAATAATTACACTTAATTTGTCATATTTTCATATTTTACTCCTAGTTTTGGATGCCTGAGTATTTATAAAAAGCTTACTTTTACATATAGACAATTTTTTATATATATACATCAACAAAACATACTTTATCGTTGCCTAACAATTAATTTGTCGTTTTTTAATGTTACCACACACACGAATGGAATATATCAAAGAATGAACTTATTTTAATAAATTTTCAACATGATAATGTACGATACGAAAAAATAAGTCTTTTATAATAAAAACTGATCTGTACTTTTAAAAAAACTAGTAACATCTTTAAAGAAGTAATTTATTACAAAAAGAATCATCGTAAAAGTGTTTTTAATAATAATTGTTAAAGTTAAGTATTATGGTGAAAAAGAAGCATTTCTCATTTTATATTCTTTTATTGCAGTGCTCCAAACGCATCGTTTTAGTAAACATCTCGAGTCCGTCTGCCTGGGCAGATTCTCAAAACTATTCTAAGGGGTTGCCATATTCAATTCGGGACCCATGGTCAGGTTTATCACAGTATCTACAGAAAGTACACTATTGTCCAGAAATAAGTTTACACACACAAATTCCAAGCCCTTTGTAGAAACATTCGTTTTATTGCAATGAAATTAGCACAGAAATGTATTACTTTAGGGTAAAGCATAAACCATCATAACAATATGAGAAGAAAGTGAATTGTTAGTCAAGACAAGGGAGTATCAAAAACAGTCATTACTTGATGCATTATATCTAAGGAAATGCCCATCTGATTGGGAGTTTGTGGCCACCTTACACTGTTTTATAAACCTCAGTCCAAACCATCATGCTGCCAATGAGAGTACTGAGAAATGCTTACAACAATAAACTCCTTTCTTCTACAAGTGTAACTTTTAACGCCTGAAGGATCCTAGAAAGTTGGTGTAAGTGTGCAATGGCTCTTTCTAGACCATCCCAAACCATGTTCTTTAACCCTCCAAGCGGTCAGCACGTAAAATACTGCCATTCTAGAGATGCTTTTTTTGCCTTCAAGTAAGATTCTCAAAAGCGAGTATTTTTAGAGCCGTATTTTTTGAAATACGGTTCAACCGCTTTTGAGAATCTTACTTGAAGGCAAAAAAATACGTGCGGTGCATTTTCGAAGCATCTCTAGAATGGCAGGATTTTACGTGCAGACCGCTTGGAGGGTTAAGATAGAGATTCAGAGATTTCGTGGATCAGTTCATGTGACCAATATCCTTTTCTTCAAGAAAACCATCAGTAAGGTGAGCTCTATGTGGTCTTGCATTATCCTTCATGAAAGGAAGCTCAGATCTGTAGCGCACTCGGGAAAAACCTCTTGAACTCTTCAAGGTCCTCATCTCCATAGCGCTGTGTGCCCTGGTGTATTCCTGTCCAACATGATGCCATCCCAGACAACGATTCCTCTCCCAACAAATTTGATTTCCCTTGCGCTAGAGCAGAGGTCCCCAAACTTTTCTTGCCATGTTTTTTGTCTTCTCCTCCTTACCTAATATTAAATTCTTGCTCATTGATCAACATAAATGTCTTTTTGACAGCTGTGTGGTGCAGAGATACTTACTTAAAAAAATTAAAATTTTTAACTGTAGTGAAGTGTATAGTGTCTAAGACTTAAGGAACACGTGTGAATTAATTTTAAATTTAAAAATACATAAAATAATTGAGCCACAAATACAAATTCTTTTAGTAGAAGGGATTAATATAGCGCTTCAATGACAAATTTTCAACATTTGGCAACAATCCTGTTGAGTTAAACCCTAGATTTCTTCGGTTAATAGTGTCCAGTCTTACTTTTTTTTTCAATTCTTACTATTAGCTCACATTCTCTATATATTTATCTTGGTGGAATTTTCAATCGTTAATAAAATACATTTTAAGGCGCGCAATTGAGCTGAAATTTTATATACATGATTGTTTTGAATGACAATACAGTAATTTAATTATAATTAATAAAAATTAATTGATTAAAACTAATTACTCAAAGAATTACAAATACAGCCACGTTGGCATCATTTTTGGCGACTTGGGTCAAAACATGAAAAGATTTTTTTCTCACATTTTAACGGGCTTTTTTCAGCTGCAATTTACTATACACTATTGTTTTGGGTAAAAATACGATAATTTAATTATAATTAATTAAAATTAATTGACTGAAACTAATTATTTAAAGAACCACAGATAGAACCACGTTGGATTCATTTTTAGCGACTTGGGTCAAAACTTTAAAAGATTTTTTTCTCACGTTTTTAAGCATTCAGTTGAACTGAAATTTTTATATACGACTGTTTTGGATGTCAATACGATACTTTAATGATAATTAATAAAAATTAATTACCATTTAATGTTGTGATTCTGCGATATGTATATACATATTTGTATTAATTATAGCTATTTAATAAGTAGTAGCTAAAATAAAAATTTTCTTTGTTGATTTAAGTAGGAATTGACTAGGAATTCTCAAACCTAGATTCAAATTCTGAATAGAGGGCATTTAAAAGAACGTTGTAAGATCGTCTTGTAGTTGAATTAATCAGCTCTAATTAACCGGATTTACCGTTTTTATTATTTCCTTCAAAACACATCATTATATTAATAATTTCCTTTACAATTAAAAGTAACATCGGGAACTACAGGCAGCTTCGTCCATTTTTCGTTCGAGACTACCTTCTTCTTCTCTCCTTCCCGCTCAAAGGCCAAAACAGTTCACAGCAGCGCACTCTTTTTAGTCTATCGTGTGCTATGTGTCAAGCCTCCTAGTGTACTATGTGCCACGCCGTTACAGACTAATTATTTCCTCCCATCTTGGAGAAAACTTTTCACGATAGTTGAGTGGAAAATTTTACTGTGATACCTGAAAAATACTTGACATAGGATCAGTTTATGCAGCAGTAGAGAGTTAAGAATTATTTCTTGAAATCCTTTTCTTTTAAACGGAGCAAAAAATATTTTTAAAATATTTATAATATATACTTATTATAATAATAAAAGTACCTGTTCTATCCGAAATTAGTACCTTACTTTAAGGAAGACATTAAACTTATCCCTACTAATCTATGTGAACTTTAACATATACAAAATATAATTTGGTGAAATACTGCTACCAAATGCAAACTTTAAAAATACAAATACAAATATTAATTATCAAAAAAATTAACATACAAATATCAAAATTTTTTTTAAAATTTTAATACCAAAATTTAAAACAAAAAATTCCAAATATCAAAATACAAACACAAAAGTTTAAAATACTAATACCAAATATCAAATTTTAAAATACCAATACAAAATATCAAATTTTAAAAAATACAAAGACAAAATATCAAAAAAATTAAAATACTAATATCAAATATTAATACTAATATACAAATACCAATCATTCTAGACAAAAAAATAATAATACAAAGAAAATTCTTATTTTCCATCAATTCTCATTACAAGTGTTTTTTTTTTCAAGTTTTAAGGGATGCGGCTTAAACTATCAGCATTCTGATTTTGTTTTCCCTTCCGATAAGCAATCTCATAATTAAATGCTTGCAAAATTAAGGACCACCTTAAGAGTCTTGGATTAGTCCCAGTATTTTTCTCTAACCAGACCAAGGAATTATGGTCCGTTTGTATGACAAATTTTTGGAGTCCATCGAGATAGCATTTCAACTTTTGTACGGCAAAAATAATGGCTGCACATTCTTTTTCCGTAGTGCTATATTTTTATTCTGCAAGCGACAGCCTTTTTCTCAGGAACATGATGGGATGTTCTTCGTTTTGACATACTTGCGACAACACAACGCCTATTCCAAGATTGGATGCATCACACTGAATGATGAAGGGTTTTGTGAAATCAGGGCTGTATAAAACTGGATTTTTAGATAGTCTTGTCTTGAGCTCCTCGAATGCCTTCTGGCAAGAACTATTCCAGTCAACGGTTGATTTTCGATTTCGGCCCTTAAGTAAATCTGTCAGTGGAGCTGCGATTACTGAAAAAATTCGGGAATATATCTTCTATAATAGCCAGATAATCCTAAAAAGGCTCTAACTTGCGTCTTGTTAGTGGGGATCGGGAAATCTTTGATGACCTGAACCTTTAATTCTCCAGGTGTTCTTAAACCTTGGCCTACCAAATGTCCAAGATATTTAACGTATGTTTGAGCAAATTGACATTTGGATGGCTTGATATGTAATTTAGCGGAGCGTAGGCGATCAAATACATCTTTTAGATGTTTTAGGTGATCATCCCAGGCTAGTGAAAAGATAGGTATATCATCTAGGTAGGGAACTGCAAAGTCTTCACAATTTCTTAATAAGTTAGCCATAAGTCGACTGAAGTAATAGGGCGCATTTTTCAGACCGAAAGGTAACCTCAATGGTTTAAAAGTTCCAAATGTTGTCACAAACAATACGTATCTTTGCGCTCGGGGACTCAGGGGTATTTGCCAATACCCTCGAGTAAGATCCAAGATAGAGATATATTTAGCTGCCGATACCTTTTCTAAAAGTTCCTCGATATTAGGCAATGGAAAGAATTGTGTCCGAGTTACTTTATTCAACCTTCTGTAATCGATACAGGGCCTTGCTTCCTTTCCCTGAGCTTCAACAAGTATTAATGGAGATGTAAAGTCAGATTCTCCTGGCTCTATTATTTTCAGTTCTAAGATCTTATTAACTTCTGATTTGAGAATTTCAATTTGTCGAGGAGACATACGATAAGGCTTTGCAACAATTGCTCGTTCAGATTCTAATTCATTATCATGTTCAGCTAAATCGGTACATCCAGGAATATTCGAAAAAAGATTACTATATTCATATAAAAGTTCTTTGAGCTGTCCTCGTTGAATTTGAGATAATTTTGAATTTAACTGCACATCGCTGATGATTTTGGACCATCCCGACCTTTCGTTTTCAAGTTCCAAACTAGGTATGTCTTCTTCTTTGTCATGCTTTAAAGGATTAATGCACAATAAGTTAATATTTTCCTCTCGTTGGTGATAAGGTTTTAGCATATTAACATGATAAACGTGGGTTTTATCCTTCTCTGGGAATTTGACCACATAATTTGTCTCAGAGAGTTGTTGCACTATTTCTCCAGGGCCAACCCACTGAACAGATAACTTGTTAGGCCTGGATGGAGCTATGACCAAAACCAGTTCACCCAGTTGAAATTGACGCTTAACGGTCCGGCGATCATACCACAACTTCTGTTTTTGTTTGGCATCTTCCATGTGTGGGATTGCCAATTCCTGACATCTTTTCATTCTATTAATGAGTTCAAATACATAATCCACAACACTGCTTTCTACATGCTTTTCTTCTGTCAGTTTCTCGTACAATAACATCACAGGAGTCCTTAGATTTTTCCCGTGAACTAGTTCAGCTGGTGAAAACCCAGTACTATCGTGTATAACAGTCCTTAGGGCAAAGAGGGCTTGAGGCAGAATTTTCTCCCAATCTGGAATTGCCTCCAGACACAGGACACGAAGAATCCTCTTCAATGTTCTGTGCATTCTTTCCACAGGATTACTTTGTGGATGATAAACAGAACTTCTATATAACTACCTTAACTCCAAATCTTTCTAAAAATTCCGCAGTTAGTGCACTCATGAATGACGTGCCTTGGTCAGTCTGTAATTCTCTTGGGAACCCCATTCGGCTGAAAATCTGTAACAATGCATTTACAACAGTTGTTGAGCAAAGGTTTGCTACAGGAATGGCATCAGGATACATTGATGACATACATAACGCCATAATTATATATTTATTTCCTGACGGTGTCATTGGTAAAGGTCCACTTGCATCGATGTTAATCTTTGTGAAAATTTCAGTTATTACGGGAACAATTTTTAGTGGGGCCTTCTTTTTATCTTGCGGTTCACCCACCCTTTGACATTTGTCGCATATCTTTACAAAGTCCTCATTATCACTAAAGCATTTAGGCGAGTAAAATGTTTTAATATGGCATCTTTCGTTTTAGTTACTCCTAGATGAGCTGCAGCCGCCTCGTGACCTATCGTCATCAAATTTTTTTTATACTTTTCGGGAACAACCAAACATTTACGTTTAGTGTCATCCTTATCTTCTTTTTGGAAAAATAGCAAGTTATTTTCGACAATATAATGATTTTTCTTTGAAGACCCGCTTTTAGCTTCTTCAAACAGTGTTTTTAATTCAGCACTTTTCATTTGTTCCTTTGCAAAATCTTTATGAGATAATTTTACAAGATTTGATTCAGAAATTTCAGGTTGAATTAAAGGCAAAATATCATCCAGTTCGCCCGGAGATTCTTTATTCTTTTCGTTACTTTCAGGAATAGTTTCTTCTGACATGTTAAGATCTTGTTTACTCTCTTCAGTCAATTTCTTCTGCGAACGTGTTTCAACAGCGTTCACCATATACACTTGTATTTCTTTATTCTTTTTCACTTCTTCAAACAATGCAGCAGTCTTATTTCCCAAAAGATATTTTCCTTGATCTAATGAATCTCTTAAAACAGCAGCTTTCGTAATCACATGACCAAACACACAGTCCAACTCAACTTCAGCTATTGGCAGACACACTGTGGTTTCCTCCAGAGGAGTTCGAATCCACACAGTTTCATTTATAAACATGGAAGGCTTTACGTGTTTTTTACATATTAAATCGAGAGTTGCACCAGTATCTCGTAGTATAGGCATTTCAATTCCATTCACTGTTCCTAAACATGTATATGAAGCCAATACATCAGTACCATTTCTAACAGTTTCATTAGACGCGACTGTTTCGTAATTCTTCTTTAGTTTATCACATTGTGGTCTGAGATGTGAATAAGACCCGCATTCATAACATCGAAGCTGTCTTCTCTTCTCAAAGTCTTTCTCGTGATTTTTTTCATGGACAAGTTCCTTTTTTTTTTGAAATTTTGACTTGAAATCTTTAGGAGTTTCCTTTGGTCTGGCACCACTATAATTTACACCACCTTGGAATTTGTAACTATTTTTCTTAGGGATTTCTCTTCTGAAACTCTGTTTGATGCTTTCATATTCGTCTAATTTCTCTGCAAGTTCATAGGGAGTTTTTAACTTGATCCAGTCATCAAGAAAATGCTCTCTTACTTCAGCTGGAACACGGTACTTCAATTGTTCAGTTATTAATAGATCTTTCAGTTGCTCGAAAGTTTTAACCTGCAATTCAGCTATCCATTCTGTAAAACAACTATTCAGCCCATGAGCATAATTCCTCCAAGACTTCTCTGCTGATTTTTGATGTCTGTAAAAACATTGCTTCAACTTTTCGCTGTTTAACCTGTACCTCTTCAATATAAGATCTTTTACAAAATCATAATTATTTGCCCTTTCGGTAGGTTCTCTAGCTAGCATATTAAAGAGTTCTGCTGGTAAAACCGCCAACAAGTAGGCCACCCAATCCTTCTTTGGTACTTGAGCTAATTCTGCCTTCCTTTCAAAATTAATCAAATATAAACTAATCTCATCATGTTTTTCATCAAATTTAGTTGTGATTTGTGTCAATTGAATCTTAGGTCCAATTTCAACTCATCATTTAATGTTTGATTCTGCTATGATGATTCTAATTTTCTCAATTCTAATTCGTGTTGTCTGGCCTCTCGAGCCATTCGCTCTTCTCTTTCTCTTTCTTCCCTTTCTTCTTGTTTACTTCTTTCTTCCCTTTCTTTTTCTTCTTGTTACTTCTTTCTCGTTCTTTCCTATCATTAATGACTCTGTCGAAAATTATCTTCACTTCCTCTTCAACATAAAATTCGCTATTTAGAATCAATTTTTTTTATATCTACCATCTTGCTGGACTGATCTACTTCAACCCCCATTTCTTCGCATACTGACAACAGATCAGGTTTATTACCTTTAGCTAAATATGCCATGATTTAGGGACTAACAAGATCAGAATGCTTTCCAAAAAGAAAATTAAAATAAGAAGAGTACGAAACTTATTTTTCGATACATTATTTAACTAAAAGTAGTTATCGATTTTGCATTGTACCAAAATATGCAAAAATATACACTTAAATTATAACGAATACATACATATTCAGCACTTTCAAATTCTATTTTTCAAAAGTTTCAAGTGATTAAAATATTTACGTAACTACAATACCAGAATAATCAAACAAGCACAAAAATAAAAAAAACACTTTTCAATGCAAATTCAATAACATACACCTTAAGTCCAAATTATCTCTTCATAAAGTCTCTTCAAAATTTAATTTGTCACTCATTAATTGTCATTTATTTTCAATTCAAAACAAACAAATGCGAGCAAATATGTTAAAAAAATTTTACCTATAGGAATTCTACAACTTCACGCTTAACTTGAAAATAATAATAGATGTTTATATTTGCAAAAACAAACAATTTTTTTTTCAGAAAAACCAAACACTTCTATTTGGAACAAAAAAATATTATAAGACAATAATGAGAGTAAAATAATTCCACTAGTATTCTGAATCCACAGAAACAAAAATTTTACTGAACAACTTATAAAAAACAAATTCTTATATGATTCGAATAGCTAAATAATTTATGCATTTAACCTTGAGAACTTCTGAAACGTAATGAGTCAGCTTTTTTTTTCCTCTCAGTAAAAGAGAAGTCATAAATATTTCGTTGACTCAGCAAAATCAAAAATAAATATACACTTTATACATATATTTTTTTCACTGCACCTTCAAATCGTGCTATAATCACAATTTTCATAAGTTATTTATCATTCTCTCTTCCCAAATTCTTAATATTGTATTTACTATATAGATTTTTTTTTAAAAACCGTTGAGAGAATCTTTTAATTTATATCTCACACAGATAGAAAACACAGTTTTAAATCAGAACACACTAACTAAAACTAATAAAAAAGTGAAATTTTATATACTCAATTCAACCACAGACAAAATAAATTTTCTTCCTTTTTATTGGATAAATTTTCGTTTTTATTTAAAAACAAATCATAAATTAACGAGAATAGCAGGGATAAGTAAAAGGCTTTAAAATAATCAAAATCCAGCATTTAATACAAAGATTGAATTAAGAATGATTTCTGTATTTAATTTGTACCCATATTTTAATACAAAAATTGAGATCAAATTTAAAATACGCCCGAAGGTACTTTCGGATAGAAAAAGTACTTACCCCACCTATTTCTTTTGTTGTTAAAGACACTGTTTTTAGTTTCGTGCCATCGCTGCCACCAGTCTGTAAGATCGTCTTGCAGTTGAATTAATCAGCTCTAATTAACCGGATTTACCGTTTTTATTATTTCCTTCAAAACACATCACTATATTAATAATTTCATTTACAATTAAAAGTAACATCGGGAACTACAGGCAGCTTCGTCCATTTTTCGTTCGAGACTACCTTCTTCTTTTTTCCTTCCCGCTCAAAGGCCAAAACAATTCACAGCAGCGCCTTCTTTCTAGTCTATCGTGTGCTATGTGTCAAGCCTCCTATGTGCCACGCCGTTACAACGTAGGTTCAAAAAACATTATCCTGGCAAATTGTCTGTGACAAAATGAGAAACTGGAAAAATTCGCGATGTCCAGTATTATACTTCTTTAGCTTAATTCTGGCAGGAAAAGCTTGAATGATAGTACTTGTTTTAATGAAATGTATGCCCCATCACCTTGTAACTGTGCAAATTAACCTCATTAAATTTAGTTAATAAATCTGTTAAATAAATAAAATCTGTGGTCCCCCCTTGATTATATTTTTCTTTTAAAATTAAAATCACGATATGGTTTAATGAGGGCCTCTATCGTAGACCCCCATTTACACCTCATGGAGCCTTAAATTATTTTTTCACTGACGTGGACCCCTTAAAAGTCGTCATAGATCCCTGGGGGTCTATATAGACCACTTTGGGAATCACTGCGCTAGAGAGATGATAGAGAAATCCATGTTCTCACCAAAGGAAGACTCGCTGAGAATCCTTCTGTGGGGAAGAATCACGACCCATCAGGAAAAGGAACGCGTCCCTATTCTTGATGTGCTCAAGAAAAGTTTATTCGGCTTCACAACAAATGGGATCTTTAATGCGATGCGTTCAGATAGAATTACCGGATGTCGGGCTTAAAGGACTCTCTCTCTGCTAGGCGTCTGTTTGCCTAGAAATCACTTTTACAGTAGTAGGGTCACCACAGAGCACTGCAGCCGTTGTTAGCTTATGTTGTCGAGCACGTAAATTTAAGTAGAGATCCTATTCAGAAATTGCTGCTCTTGAGCGGTCTTGGCCAAGTTTCCTGTTTAAAGTATCTAGTGGCAAACACAGACTATTTTCATGGGACGGATTGTAACTTTAAGAAACTTAGACGAAAGCATTAAGATGCATATTTAAACTAAAAATTAAAAATCTTTTGGCCTATGGAAGGGGTTTGGACCCTCAAATCCCACTCTTGTGTACGCCACTGATAGTACTTTTTGTTTGGACTCTATTCCACTGCCTGGATGTCACTTGAAACCGTTGATACACCTCCACTTGAGACCTCCCAGCTTTAAACGTCAATAGCTTTCCATCTCAATGAATCCTTTGAACGATTATGAGAACTCATTCTCACTGCAAACAGTTAAATGTGTGGGTTTTAAGGCAATATTTAGAACACTGTAGGCAAAATTCTCAGTCGGTAAAATGATACTTCCACGTTTACTACAAAATTAACGCTCAGCACCATTTATTCAAATACTGGAAGCTTACATTATGCTACCCGTTCTTCAGAATATATAAATTGCGAATTTTCTATCAATTTTGCTATAGTCACAATTTTAAATTATCGTGAAAAAATATGCGTGTGAACTTAATTTTGGATATTAGTGCATGTCTAATTCGCTACTTGGCTAAACAGTATCCTATTGCAGGGATGGGCAGACTTTTTCAGGGTTCGGGCTACTTCTAATTTTTTCAAGGTGTTGCGTTCTACCCAGTGGTGTAGGTGTGGAGGGCTAAAAAATGTCTACAATATTTATTATAACTTAATAATGAATACGGAATATGTACTTACCTACATAACTACAATAAAAAAAAACTTACTCTTTTAAAACCACGTTTAAAGGAGACGCGAGATACAAAAAATAAGAATAGCTACAAATATGATATCGAATGATGCATTTATTATCAAACAATTCAAAATACATTGAAAAATGAAACATTTTCATCTTAAGTTAGTTCTTGTAGTTTTTGTCATTAGAAGATTTAGTCTGCATATATACTGTCCGCCAATTTTGAATACCCCTCAGTATATAATTACTAACCTTACACTGGATTCTTAAAGGTCGTCAGCAAGACGGGAACGGTATGTTGAATAAATTATATTTATTGTTGAAAATGTAAATTAAAAAACGATGAAACTATGTTAAATAAAATACAGGGTTTTCCCCTAAATTAGGAAGCTTTATTTTGTCCATTAGATTGCAAAAGTTATTCTTAAGTTCTGAACTTTTAAAACTATGTCACATAAGAGTACATTACATTACAGGTACACGCACATTACAAAAAGGGGACGCGCGTTATACGGCGAATAGACCTAAAAGCCAAAAATTGCAGCTTAAAAGTCTAGGTGCGCGTTATACGTCGGATTTTATGGTAATTTATATTTTCAGTTATTACTTCCACACCAGCATTGCCAAAGAGGTAACACATAAATGTAACACTTGGTTCTAATCTAGTAAATTCTTGAAAATGTCTCTCAAATTCGGAAAGAAATTTTATTATTTCATTCTAATATTTCTCTTTGTTTCTTTAAGTACGCGCGTCTTAGGTCTCAAGAAAGGCGGTCACTCTAAAATGTCTTAATGATCCATCTGTCGATCGCGGTCGACGTAATGCTCACCCCTGACCTATTACACATACTGCTCAAGAAAAATTTGGTCCTTAATATTTATAGCTTTTAAATATGCAGAGTTATTTTACTAACGAATTGCAACGTTTGAGAATCTTTTCAGATTTGAAAACTAAATTCAGTGAAATTGATGTGCCTAGATAATATGTATAAATATTTTTTAATCTGGTTTGCAATCACTAGATATTTTCATACGGAGTTATTTCTTTATTTGGAAATATTTATTGATATATTAGATTTAATTACTCTATGATAAAATTAAAGAAATAAATCTCAGGTTTGATCTAGAATCCTAATATTTATCTTTTGTCTGTTTTGAAAAGCATCAATGCAAATAAGATTTACTTAAATTAGGAAAGATTATAATGGGATGAAACTACAACTTAGTATGAGGAGATTGAATTTTTTTCAGAAAATCGAATCTTATTTCACCCATATTTGTCCATTAATCGAACCTTTATGTGTATACGTGTCTCATTTCAATAATTCTCTTCCGGAATTTTTTGAGATTTTTTTTATACATTGTATCTGGTTTCTTAATAATTTGAACAGCACAATAGCATGCCTTTCTCAGAAAAAAATCTGACCAGTTATTTCAACAGTAGTAATGAAGAGAAATACATTCATCGCGTATCTACAAATAATAAAAACAGTTTTACTTTATTTCAAATATGTTTTAACTTGTATTGGATTATGAAATTTAAATTGTTTTCATAACTCTCATTTTTGTATGCAGATTTTTCTTTCACCAAATAAAATAATTTATTCAACACTCCAATATTTCAGTTTTAAGAAAACAATTATTGAACATTATGAAGCTTAAAAATATTTGTAGCACATTAAAACGACTTCCCCAAGTCATTTTTTTAAAAAAAATTTTTAACTTGAATTTTATTTTAAAATTTATCTGGTTATGATAAAAGTGATACAAATGTTCAGTAAACAAAGAATTTTTAATATTTTTTTCCTTTAAAAAATAGTTTTTTAATTACGTTAAGAAATCCAAGTTATAGCTAAATGTTGATTGATATGGCTATAAAAATGATACTTACTATCTTGATTAAATTATATTAAGTATTTTTCATTTCTTTCTTTAGATGATCAAAGTTTTTGGAGATCTGCATCCGTACAATTTCTTCATTACGCACGGGCATTCTGATGACAAATGTTTCACTGATGAAGATGCTCATATCCTGTCCAGGGAGAAAAAAAAATTGGAGCCTTTTGAGAAACTTCAAGATATGCACGAGGAGGACAACAAGGCGGAAGAAAAATTTCATAGGGTAATTGCATCATTTACATGTGATTAATTCGGCCTTGAAATACAATAAATTAATTTAATCAAATATTTTACAACACGCAAGATACGTAAGAGCTTTGAAACATTTATTCTGATCTTGAGTATAGTAAACATACTTCAAATCGATATAACACACAATTCATAGTTCGTAGTCAATGTAACAGTTCATATAACATCACATAGAATATTTTTTTAATCTCACTATTTTTAAGATATTAATGCAACAGATGAAGTAGAGTATCATAAAATCGAAAAAGATTACAGTGAAATACGTTTAACGCGAAAACGCTGAAGACAAAATATCGGTTAATACAAAATAATGCAGCAGTCCCGACAAACTAGTATGTGTTTTCGTGCATTGTTTTTCTCTTAACACGAAACGAAAATCACGAAAACATTTCCAATCTGGGAAAGAATAAAATACGGAAAACACCGGACACTCTTAATGAAATGTTTGAGGAAGTTTCTGTACTATTGGATTGTCTTATTGTATCATCGGAAGAATCCGTTGCTGTAAATTATACTAATGTTCAGACAAAGACATTTTGCAGTTTGTTCAAAGCTCAACAAATATTGATAAAGATTCCGTTGATGAAAATGAAATTAGTAATGCAGCTCCTGTTCCGACGTCATCTGAAATGAGGAACATCACGATAAACATGCGCAATTATTTAGACGCACATTTTAATGGTAAATGAAGAAAAAAAAAGGACGACATCGGTCAACTTGCTGACAATTTGATGCTGAAAAAGACAATGCAAGAAAAAAAAATTATGAGATTATTTTACAAAAACTCAATAAAACACTTTTGTTTTTTAAATAACTTGAAACTTTTGTATTAAATTTTATTAAGTTCTTGTGTGAATGCTTTTGTCTCTTTGATTTTTATTAAATACATGGATATATACACATATATGTAAATAAAAGGTACTCTAATAAACTTAATTTTGTTGAATATGTGTATTTTAAATTTTTTTTTCAATATCTTTTAACACGAAATTTTTTTAACATAGAAAAATACTTCAGTCCCCCTCAGTTTCATGTTAATCGATTTTCACTGTATTTACTTTTGTTACTGTAGGTACAGATATATATCACGTTGATAATTTACATTTCCTTTAATGATTATGTTTCAGATTTTATCAAGTTTAGAAAGCAAAGCAGATACAGTGGATATGGACGAAGTGAGAGTGTTTAAATTTCTCGATGAATAATGATAGTAAATTGACATATATTCATTAAATTTTTTTCATGTGTTCTTATATATATATATTCTTTAATATCTCTCACCTAAAGTGTTTTAATGTATATATTGTTAGTTATCT
Organism: Trichonephila clavipes; assembly: GCA_019973935.1. NCBI lineage: Eukaryota > Metazoa > Arthropoda > Arachnida > Araneae > Nephilidae > Trichonephila > Trichonephila clavipes. The sequence continues at coordinate 334,017 of BMAU01018289.1, forward strand.
GATAATAACTAACTGTGGTGAGTTGTTACGCACATTTTCTCTCAACTAACCTCTGGAGTTACTTTACTCTTCTGTTCAAATGAGTACCTCACCTAGTGAAGAAACCGTAATGTATGCAAATGAGCATCACTATTTACGTAGAATAGTGGAACAATGTACATTGTTGGTCATCCAAAAGGAGTATTATGAAGAAAGCATATCCTTGAAATTTGATTCTGCGCAGACTTCTATAAGACATTAAAAGCATGTGCGCTAATAATTTACAAGATCTACAAAAAGAGAAATCAAGAGGTTGTTTTAAGTACTAAAATTGGGTCTTTTTGTTACGTTGCGTGATAAGCTTCAGGATGCTTCGTCGAAGAACACGGAAGTCAGTCAACCCCTGTTTTGAGTTTGATTTTGGAAGAGTTATACTTTTTGGAGATTGCAAATTATCCTTTCGAAAAATTAGTATTTGTATTGTACGAAATCAAGCTCCCATGTATGGAATCAATGAGAGCAGGAGAGACAGAACGACGAATAGGAGGATGGATTTCGCCAGCTTCTCGTCAGCCGAGCATAAGGATCAGCATTTTGTGCACATGTCAAAGACGGATCACGCTACAACATCAAGGTTTCTAGCGTAGGAGTTAGGATTTAATACAGGGGCGTAGCGACCGCCCTATCAGCTGCATCATTGACACGGGGCCTCCAAGCTACAGACTCCCCAGCATGGGTATTATCTAGTTTCATTCAAATAAGTTTTATTAATGCGCGATCTTTTTTATTTTCCAAAAAAAGGCCCCCAAAAGATTTTGATACAGGGCCCTCTCTAAACTTGCTACGCCAGTGGTCTAATGCAGGGGTTGTCCAACACGCGGCCCGCCAGTACGTAAGTTGCGGCCCACCGAATCTTTAAAAAAATTTTTTAAGTATCAGGTTTTTAAAGTTTTTTCATTTCAGTACTGTGGGTTCTAGTTATTCTTCACTTTTATTTTATTATACTATATATTTATACATATGCACACTGTATTTTCCAGTTACCTGTTCTTGTTTTAAAATAAATCTTTCTTGATAGTAGAAATGTTCTTTAGATTAAAATAGATTTATATTTTATCAAACAGTTACATTGGATTTTACTGTAATAAATTACTTTTTAAATAAATTCCGAATTGCATTATGCATATCCTTTATTATGGATGGAACATGATCTCTGTGTATGCAACTTTCATTTCTCTCTTCCTCCTTTTCTGTTTGGAGTGTCCCAAAAGCAAGAGACAGTCAGAGATGTTTTTTAAAGTTTAAAAAAAATATTCAGAGCGGTTAAGATAAAGGGCAATGTATACTTAATCGTTTGCGAATGGCAACAAAATCACATTTCAAAAATGAGTAACGAAAGATCAATGCAAAAGGAACACCGTAATTTTCAAGAAAATGGCAACACTGTAATATTTTAAACATTATTTGATCATTGCATTATTATATTACCTATGTCTGTATACATGAAAAATAATGAAAACAATAATAATAATTCATTCTGTTTTAAATTTTCACTGCAGTTAATGTTTTGTTGTTTCCAAATCTGATATAAAGGTGCATATTTTTATGTGCAGCTCGCGAGATTATAATGTTTTTCCGAAGTGGCCCGCAAGGTCATTTGGGTTGGATACCCCTGGTCTAATGCACCACAGTGCCTTCCTGTACTATTCGACATCGTCTGCAGCAGATGAGAATTTCTGTTGCAATGGAACATTTGTGGCTTATGATTGGAAAATAATTGACCCAGCATGTACAACCGAGTGTATTTCGATGAATCTTAACAATGTATCGAAGCTACCTGGACTAACATAACCCAAAAACTCTCCAAAACCTATTTTCAATGTCATGTGTGTTTCGCAGTTCCCATTGTAAACTAGGCCACCCAAAATGCTGATTTCTCCGTGTTCCTAAAATCAATCGGACTGTTCTTTAATCCTTTAATTATTTCCATTTGATGTTTCTTTCAATTTTTTTTTTCAAAATCTCCTATCTTGATTAGTGTTGCATATTGGATGGCCATCAAGGCTTGAAGAGAATTTGTGTAATGATTTCAGACTCTTTGTATGTCCTTGTAATCAATATTAGATAGTTATTTCGTGTCTTTTTATTTATAAAATACAAGGTAAAACAAAAGTAGTTTTTTTTCTATTTTTTTCTTTTCATTTGATTTTTCAATATTTTTTTTTCTTATATTGGAATAAAAAGTACTTAATAGTTTAAATAATTTAGATTTAAAAAAATAAAATTATATTAGAGATAGATTAGATGTGCTTGATTAAAAAATAATAAGAATAAGGGTTTTTACAATTTAGGTTGTTAGGTTTAGAGACAATGTTTGTTTATTTAAAGTAGCTGAATTTCTGTTCATTGATTTTTTCTGTATCATTTTTAAAAATCGTTTTAAATTTTATTTAGCATACAAAAATAAGCCTTTCATTACATATACAACACAATTAACAGTACGCACTAATTATACTTAAAATTTTTTGCGCACATATTTTAAATTATTTATCTCAAGTCTATTTATAATACTGTATGCAAGGTATAAGATTCACAATTATGCATTTTAATTACCATTATAAAAACTTTAGATATTATATAAAACCCTCGCAAAGGAATTTGATTTTTATTTAACAACTGTGGTTCTAGATTTTCTTCTTATCGAAACGTAATTTTATTTTCAGTTTTTGAAAGAGCGCAAAAGGGAATGTGTAGCAGTATTTGAACAATATGATGAAATTGTCGCGCTTTGCGAAGAAGTAAGTTCTTTATAAATAGCATTTATTTATTATGAAGTGTGCAGGAAGGTTCTGTGTATTTGAAATAAAAGAAAAAATTTCATTTCCGGCATACAAATATTTTCTGAAAAATTATTTCCATCGCTATTTATGATCCGTTCGCAACATGATAACAACAAAATCGAATCTGAGCCTTAACCATGGTAATGAAAATGCATGCTTAGTAGGACAGTAAAGGATTAATCTTTTATCAGTGGTGTAACGTACACCCCTGCAACTCTCTCATCAAGGGGGGAGGCAAAGTTCTAGGGGGCCCAAAGCCTGACTGACGCCAAGTACGTACGTGCAAAACCTGACTTTGCAAGGAGCCCTAATATTCTTCGTTACGTCACTGTTTTCTATATATGGCAGAAAAGCGAGTCACTCATTCAATCACTCATCGCGAGGTTTCCGGAACTATTAGACATCGTACAAACTTGAATATTTTGCAGACATGTTTCTTTCCTTAAGTTCCGCTAAGAACAGGCCTTGCGGAAATCAACTCCATGGAGAAGAGGGGTTAAGCAAGCTCTACTTGAGTTTTTTTTTGTCTCGAAAAGTGAGTGCTTTTTCAAAAATAGAATCTACAGACTACCATCATGTTGGGAAAAGGCAATAGGTAGACATTTTATTGTTCAACTAGCTGGTATACCCGTTCTTCGCACGGGGGAATTGAAAATTTAAGCAATACAGACTGAAGGATAAAGAAGATTTTAATGAGTTAATTTTACGTGAATTGTAAATTAAAGAAAAAAGCTTCTTGCATATCTCAGCTGAACAAAAAATCATGTTTGCTAAATTTTAAGTCTGTTGATATAATAGCTGATAAAAAAAGATTTTTTTTTTTTTTACTTGTAACGCCCCGTAACTCTCTTATGGATCAATTTTTGAAAACACCTTCCTTCTGTTTAGCAAAATTAACACATTGTTACAAATTTTGTGTAATAAGCGCTTTAAAATAATGTAAATAATTTGTATCTAAATGTGTAATACGTTAATATTACTTTCTGATGCATTTATTTTATATTAAATAGCTGTTACCCGCGACTTCGTCCACGTGGAATTTAACAAAAAAGTGTTTATTCAATTCGCAGAGTTTACGAAAACTTAATAATTATATATTCCACGTAAAGAAATACCTATGCTATAAGTATAATATCATTCTTCTACTTAGTGAATCAATGTTTCTTTTTTGTTTTACTTTTTTTTTCTTTGTTGAGCAAAGTGTGAGAGGGACGCATGACCTTTGATACTGTCGATGGGGTGAGGACTGTAAAATCATTGCAGTGTTTGTGTGCCGTGTTTGGCAATGAAATAAACAATAGAGGTGTGAAATTGGCTTACCTCTATTTAAATGCGGAGCCTTGTAAGAAGTGAAATGACGTAAAACCCAAAAACTTCCTAATTTAAGTTTAAATGCTGTCTATGTTATGGAAAAATTGATGTTGCTCAGTGTTCTTGAGAGAGAATGAAATCATTAGAATGATTATAAGTGTTGAATACAACAGTTCAAAACAAGTCTGAGTAGCAGTAGGGTGAAACGGATCTGCAAGCAGGGGGGGGGAGAGGGTCGCGTGACCTTTGACACTGTCGAATGGGTGAGGACTGGGTAGGGTAAAACGAACGCAAACGAAGCCGCAAGCAAGGGGTAAGAAAGATGCATGACCTTTGACAGTGTCGATGGTGTGAAGACTGTTAAAATCATTAGTATCAGACATGAACGGGAAAAATCGCGAGTGTCAGTAACCTAATTAAACAAAAAAGTTTGATATAACTGCTAGAAACGTTGAGACAGAAGGCTCGCGACATAAAACAATCCCTATTGACTAAAAATAATCCTTAATGAATAAAAATAATCCCTATTGAAATAAATAATCCTTAATGAATAAAAATAATTCCTATTGAAATAAATAATCCTTAATGAATAAAAATAATCCCTATTGAAATAAAGAATCCCTATTTGAAACGGATATTGTTCACCGTTTCATTCGTTTTAATTTTATTTCCGCGGAACCCTAATTTTTTCTTCTATAATTAAAGCAGCCTAAGTTATTTCTTATAACATTAGCTACCTGCCAGTGAAAGTTTCGTCAAAATTGGTCCAGCCGTTTCAGAGATTAGCCAGAACAAACAGACAGACAGAAAGGCAGATAGACAGACAGACAAAAATTTTAAAAATTGATTTTTTCATATAAATACCGTATATACTTTTAAATGCATTTAGTAAAAAGCTGTTAATTTCAAAGTGGAAACAGACACTCCATTTTTATTTATATGTATAGATAAATATGGTCTAATATATATGGTCAATAATTGACAAATTTACAGCATTATTATTATAGTTAACAATAAAAAAAAGAAGTTTGGTATTTCTTTATATTAAAAATAGATATTTAAATGTAATATTGTTATACATAACTCTAAAATATTTTTCCCGCAATTTCATAATTTTTGTAGAATTTTTAATTTTGGGGCTCTCTCGGTAGAGCTTTTACAGAAAATTATGTTTTTTTTAACAGCTATTCAATTTGTTTTTCATGTTTTATGCAAACATTGCAAAATTCGATAATTTGTGCAAAATAAAAATAATTCGCGTATGTTTTTTAATTTGTATTTTTCACACCGTGAAAATAAACCATATTAATTTCAAAGGAATAGATTTTCCGCTTTTAAATAGAAACAACTGAAATTTTCCTCGCCCTTATTTCAGAATTGAATTTTTTTTCATTTTGATGTTCCATTTAATTTTTTATTAAACAGTACACTTTATTTTCTGAATAGTGACAATATATTAGACATGTTATGATGTTGATAATATGTTAAAAACAATTTACTCGTCAGAATTTTTTTATTTTTAATAATGAAAAGGTGTATTCCCCCTTATTGTACTGAAAAGTAATTATCAAATGCACAACAATTTTTTTTTTTTTAGTATTTCAATTTGGAATATGAGGATATTAGAAAACGTGTTGAAGAACAAATGGCGTTGCAAAAACCGATGATAAACGAAGTGGAACGCTATTTAACTGAAGTCCAAGATGCTGGTGAAAAAGAAATAAGCATTCTAAAAGTAAAATAATTTATATCTTGAATTTTTTTGGAATATACATATCTAATTCTAAGGAATGGCTGAAACGGCGTATAACTTATTTTCGGAGACACTAAATCTCGGCATCGCGACTTCCGATCAATATTATACGAGGCATGTCGCTATGGTAACGCATTGTACCTCTACATTAATTCAATCGAATCCAGTCAAGACAGAAAAAAGCAGTCTGGGAGAAAAGGAAATCTTTTAGAAGCTTTGATGGTTTCAGAAAATGTGTTTGGAAAAATTCTAGCGGAAATAAAATTCTTTTGTTCTTTTGCAGGTATTAAAAAAAGCTCATCGTTTTTTTAACAATGTAAAATCGTCAGTTTTAGAAGAAAATAATAATAATAATTTATCAAAAAAGTAGGAAATAAAATAAGTTATTTAAATATCACTAAGTCTAAAGAAGTTGCCAATAACTTGACGTGTAGTCTTGATAAAAATAACTGTTAAAGAAAAACTTAACTTACACCTTTAACTCAAAAAGAACTAAATAAATTAATAAAAAATGAAATTAAAAAAAGTCAAAATACTCAGTTTTATTATCTTTTAAAACTATATTTGATTATTTGTGGTTCAATTGTTCTTTTGCATACATATTATTTTAAACACAATTTTGAATTTATTATATTTATATATATATATATATATATATATTTCAGTCGTAAACGATAATTTACTTAAATATTTTATCATTTTTGTTTTGGTTTTTAAAGCGTATTATACAGCTAAAAGAATATAACCTGAGTTCCGGGATATTTTTTTTTGTAAAATAAAATAAAATAAAATTTAAAAAAATGAAATTGTAATAAAATAAAATATGAGTTAATAAATTGATATTTAAATTAATATAATGGAAGCACAAAGGTAATAAAATAGAATAAAAATATATATATATATGGTATATATATATATATATATATATATATATATATATATATATATATAAAATAATGACGAGAAATCTTTAGAGAAATGTGTGTGTTCCTTAGCTTCTTTTAAAAGTTAACATGTATTGATATTGCGTTTGTCTCTTTAAAAAGATGGGACTAAAGCTTTTTTAATGCAATGTGTGTGTGTATGTATGTGTATGTATGTGTGTGTGTATAGAGTCGTAGATACTTTATTTAACAAAGTCGTTAAATCTCGAAAAAAAGTTCTTTATGGGGAAAATTCGTTAGATAGAGATTCAACTTTTGATATACTTTATAAACCATATAAAACAAATTTTAAATTCATAAACACTATAAATTATTAAATAAGTAATTATTCACACGTTTTTTGTAAATTAATAATCTATTTATTTTATATATCTTTTCGATCAAAAAGAAATCTGCTTAGAAAACAAGAAAAGAAAGAAAATATATTGTCCAGAAATACATTGTATTTTCAACTTTAAGAAGTAATTTTATATTAAAATTAATGAATTTCAATGACATTTGATAATTTTAAGCCTACAAGTAATTTTAAACATATTTTTTTTGTAACCAGTAATTTCAAGCATATATTTCCACAGGCGTCATTAAATTTAATTACTGGTAAAGTCTGTTCATTTTGCTTAAGTTTTTTGTTTGAAAAACTGTTTTTCTCTATTAATACGCTTCGTATCTTTGCAATGCACCACGAATCCTTTCAGCGGTATTTTCTCCGAACTGTAATCCTCATGGAATGGTTTCAAATGATTTAACCATTTCATCACACGCAGGTTCAGAAATATTTTAAAAATGATGAGAAATTCGTAAAATAGGAAATTTATAAAATGGAGGTCCGACTGTATATACATAATCATTAATTATATACTAAATTGCTATAAATCTAATAAAGCTTTACAAAACAGAAATATAACGAGGACTGGCGTAGCAAGTCCTGAGTGGGCCCTGTATTAAAATTCATTGAGCGTCTTTCTTTGGGACCCTCTTACGACTTTTTACTTACACATTTGGGGATTATCAATGATACATCAGGCATATAAGTGATACGGCTGATACGTCGGTAGCTACACTCCTGATAACGAGACTGAATTGATTAAACTGAGATGTTCACAGCAGTTTAAAAGCAAACTCTTAGCTTTAGGAATTGAGTTGTAGCTTAAGTAAAGTTTTAAAGTCATCCATCCCTTCCCTAAATTTGCCTATGGTACTGATGCGACGCTGGTTTAACTTAATTGATTAATTAATTCCATATACCCATTTCCTAATTTCCCAGGTTCGAATGACACATCGCATCATGGCTTAAGTTAAAAATTAAACACTAAATCTCTAAAGACAATAAAAACAGTACTCTAAATTAAAAGAGGCCGGTTCTTTAAATAACTATTAATTTATTTTTTGATTAACATAATTAAATTTAAGTAAATGTACAAATGGTTATACAACTTAATTGAGATTCTACTTAACTTTGAGAGAGGGAGTCTGGTAGAAGGGAGTAAGACATGGTCGCCGCTCGAAATCCCGCGGAGTCCAGTTCAAGGCCTGGATCTGATTAAATCGTCGCTCTGTGTCCCAAGTGTGAGTGAGTGAGTGTCGAAAATCGGGGTGCCTCCCGTTTTATTTGGCGTCCTCTTTTCTCACATATTCTAGAGCGGACTCTTTACCTTGTCCGCTTAATTTATTCTGATTGGTCCGCAGCCAGCGCAAAGTTACCGCACAACGGTCAATGACATTTTTAAGCGCGGGAAAATCCTCTGACGGTCCCCAATTATTTATGGGTTTAATGAACCTTGCAGGCGTGAGAACGTATGCACCCCTTGCTAATAAGTTCGTTTACAGAGGTGGGGCGAGACAACGCATTCCACAAAATTCCATTTCCTGTAAACAGGGCAAATATAAAAACTGCAATTGTAACTTTGGGGACCGGCGACCTTCCATCAGTACTAATGTGACGCTAAAGTTGGTTCATTTAATTTCTATGACTTTAAACCCAGTTTCTTAATTTAACATCGCATCATGACTTAAGTTAAAATTAATTTTAAATAATAAATTAATGAAACTCATCAATACGGATCGTATAGTGGTAAACAATTATATTTATTGATTAACATATTGGAAACAACGTTAAAATTTACAAGGGTGGTACTTATCTGAGAGGAAAGGAGTGGACGAAAGGGTGACCCGGGCAGTGAGTTCGCTTCCAGACGGGAGGTTTTTTCTGGCAGACGTAAGAGGGAAAAAGCCCGGAAAAATGGCTTGCGTGCGTTTTAAAGCTGACCGCACCACTTCAAAAAGAATTCGCTACGGATTCATTACCGTCAAATCTACCACCCTGATTGGACTCAACAGTCCGCGCAAGAACACAACCTTGCCGGCCATAAGGTCCGTTGAACCTAGACGCACCCACATTCCTGTGTAATCCCTATTTACTGTAAACAGAGCAAATGCAAAAATTAAAACTGTATCTCAGGGGCCGGCGGCCTCCCATCAGTACTGAACTGAAAGGAAGAGAAATAGTGTAAGAATAAGTTTCTAAAACTATAAACATGATACTTAACGATTAATAATTAAAATACTATCACGTAGTTTCCTATACCAACTATCGTGTAGGAACATTAATCTGAAAAATAAAAAAAAGCATGAAAAATGAAAAAAAAAATTCAAATAAATACTGTAATACCCTGAACATAAGCGATAGGTGAGACTAAGTGATAACCGCGTCAATCGAATTAGCGTAAGTCGGGGTATAATTTCGTGTTTTAGTACTTATAAATTATTTCTATTTGAGGTCGGAGACGAAAGAAAGTAATAATTTAGAACAAAAAAAGTTTAATAAAATCCTAGATAACACAAATACAAAATAGCAAAACCGAAGTTACACTTATGGGCAAAAAAAAAAAAAAAAAAAAAAAAAAAATACCGTACCAAGAAGGAGTCGTCAAAATAAAACGAAATTTTACATACGTAATGACTACTTTGATATAAGTAAATGAATATAAAATCAAAGAAAACAAACATTTTTCAGAGAAGACAAAAGAACGGAGGATTTAATACCCTGTTGAACCCCCACTAATGCGAATGCACGTTGCGATACGATCGGGCATTGAGACATACAAGTTCTGTATGATGTCTTGAGACATTTCATTGTATATTTGTTGTAACCTTGCCTCTAGTTCGTTCAAACTCGTGGGATGCCCAACTCGTCGTCCCAAATGATCCCAGATATGCTCGATTGGAGACAAATCTGCGGATAAGGCGAATTGACGGGATTTGAAAATTGCGTAACCCCGAATTTTTGCGTATGTCGCGGTATTACAGCATAGTAACTTTTTTTTTAAAAAAAACAATTCTGCATACGCAACGCTTGAATAATCAAACAAATCCCACTGTAATGAAAACAAGATCACATAAAAGGAAAAATTAACAAAATACTGTAAAACAAAATACAATTAATACAAAAGAAACATGTAAATCATAAATTAAAAAAGTATTTACTGGAAAGAAAAAAACCCAGGAATATATATATATTCTGTACTAAGCAATTTCTTTTGGTGTATTTTTAATAACTTTGAAATATTATTGAGTTGAATTCAAATCTGTCACTGAATTAAAATAAATTTTTAAAAAATCACAACTTTATGGCTAGAAGGAAAATATTTAATTGTATAACCTTTAATTTTTTTTCTGATTACACAAGGACAACATAGCAAATTACATTCGAGACGTGGCTGTAACCAGATCAAACAGAATTGAAGAAGTATATGCCGATATGAGCACACAGGTAAAGTAACTTTGTATATCTAATTGCTTTTTACACGATATCATATTCTGAATAAAAATATCTTTTTGTCTAAATTTGTTTGAATATCGCATTGTCTTAGCCTCTAATAATGGAAGTATGGAGCATATACGCAGAAGCCGTGACCTCTAAAGATGTTTGGTGCTCCTTCCTGAAAACTCAGCAAGAAACAGCACTTCTCTGGAAAAAAGCTTTTGATGATCTTTTGGTAAACGTTTGCACTTAAATATTAGCCAATACAAGGTTAAAACAATTTTAGTTATAGAGCGAAAAACATTCATTAAAATAGGTGCCAATTTTTATATTACTTAATCAAAAAAAACTACGAAGTTCCATCAAAATTATAGAAACCAATTCCAATATGAATGAAGCTTATTAAATACCAAATGTATTGTAAAGAATTGTCATGCATAAATGATCTTAGGAATCAAGAGAGGGCGCTGCTGCATGAAAGAACTGGTTTTTCTTTTGAGCAGGTAAAAGATGGAATTTGAAAAGTATGGAGAGACGTGGGTGAAACAAGATATCGGAAGAAGATTCACAAAATTCTATGTATGTATTTGATAATAGTTTTGATCGTTAAGAAATTTAAGAAACGGTTATTCCGGCAAACAGAAGTCATGTTTTCAATTAGAACGACATAGGATTGTAACCTTATGTTTTCGTCTCTTGACTAAATTATAGAGGAGTATATAAGATTGTTAAATAGCAATATGATGGGGCTTTTATTAATTTTTTTAATATATATTTCAAAATTGATTTTAAATTCATGCTTTTATTGTACTTTTGAACATTATTTCCGCATAAAATATAACTAGGCAATGGCAATTTAAAGTCAGTAGAAAATTTTAAATGGGATGTCTTGAAAATAAAAATATTTACCATGGGTTTTTGAAGAAATTTTAGTAAAATTTAAAAAAACAAAATGTATTTTTTTAGCTGATGTTTGACATGTTTTGTGACTAAATACAGAAAAAAAGTATATTTTAGTATGTGTAAAAAACTTTTTAAAGCTTCTTCTGATATTAAATACTAAAAAAATTACATACACAATTGATATTCCTCAAAGATCGGAAGTAATTTCCAAACTTTGGCATAAAAAATACTGCATAAAAGTTATTAAAAATTAAATACATTTTTTCAAATTATTTGTGGATAGCGTGATTCTCTTATAATGATTTAATTTGAAGCTTGAGAAGTTCTTAGTTCTTGAAAGTAATACTTTCGTTTATTCTTTACTGGCCTGACATCCGCAGATGGGCCCTTACTTTACTCAGAATTTCGTTCCAAGTTGATTCTTTCTTGGCTAAGGTTTCCTAGTTTGTCACCTTAATAGTTTTCAAGTCTTTTTTCAAGCAGTCAATCCTCCTAAGCTTTTATCTTCCTCTTTTTCGGATGCCAAATGGTTTAATCAAGAATATCTTTCTGGTGGCTCGATTGTTATCTCCAATCTTATTAAGTGTTCTGCCCATTTAATCATCTGTATATTGCTATACACTTAATAATATTTGGTTCTTTAAATAGCTTATGAATTCTCGAGTTCTTCTTCTCAGTGGCGTAGCGAAGATTTTTAGGGTTATCCTGCAATGTCAGGTTAGAGTTCAAAGCCGTACTTGGCGTCAGTCAGGCTTTGGGTCCCCACGCATTGCGGGGGTTGCGAGGGTGTACGTTACGTCACTGCTTCTTCTCTAATAACTATCACATTTAATTCCATCAAATGTGATTTTAAAATTCTTTCACATATGTGAGAACCCCCACCCTGGGTTCCACCCTGGACACTAAGATTGAATTGAGGCAAAGAATTACCAGACGACATTTTTACAATAATAAATTATATTTATTCACTTGAATCAATTATCAACCTTCTAAATGCAAAGATGAATCAATATGTCTACGCCAATGGGATTGAACTTTACTATTAAATTAAATCACGAAATATGATACTAATCAACTATTAAACCAGTGTTTCTCAAACTGTGGGGCGCACCCCCTGGGGGGCGCGGTATTCCTGCGAGGGGGGCGCGAGCATATTGAAAATAAAAGGTTTAAAAAAATAATTTTTTGGAATGAAGAAAAACAAAATGCTTCCTGACTTAATAAAAAAATGCACATTTACACTGATATAATTTATATATATCATCTGGTGAGCATCAAAAATAAAACATTCGACTTCAAACGTTCATTAGCTATTTTTGATCCTATAACCAAATAAAAAAAGACATTTTATTTGCTTTACTGTAATCACGATGAGAGATTTTTTTATTACGTTTCTTTTAACCCCTAAATTGCTACTTTTGACTATCATGTATTTGACCTTCAAACTTACTGGTATGTTTCACTCCATCTGTTTTTCTTTTAGGAAAGTTGTAAATAATATTTTTCTGTTGCTTTTTTCCATGTGAATGAGTTATATGATATATGGATAAGCATATTGAGTACTTTGCAGGATTATTTGGCCAACATACAATGCATAACGGAAAACTTTTTACACCATTCTTTTTTAGAACTAATATCCATATGTTTTACTGAATATACTTTTAACACGGGATTGGTCGCGCGATGCGCAGTCATCTGATGTTCACGAAATCGTTAATTCTGGGTAAACTGTTTATTTGTTACCAATGACTTTGACAGAGTATCCTCCAATAGGACAGTCTTAATGGGAACTAAAATGAATTTATCACATTTCGCCCTCTTTTTTGGGGGAGTTTCAAACTTCTTTTTTTTTTACTATCAAGTTACTAGTTTTGATCGAGTTCCCTGCGCGACCACTTTTGTTCAAAAATATTTTCTATGAACATGCTTTATGTCCTTTACTGAGGGCACGCAGATTTGGAACATTTTCATTAGTTTTATTGGATTTTTTCTTAAAAAATCAAAGAGAAATTGAAAAGTCCTTGAAAGTAGGGGTAAGTATATTTTCTCTTAATTAAATTATTCACTGGAATTGGGATTTTTATCGTGTACAGTAAAATAATTATAAAATAAATTATAGTTTAAAAACAAATTAAAAAACATGCTTTTATAGTGAATCGAACTAAAAAGTAAAAAAATAAAAATATGTATTACTTAAAAGTAACATATACAAAATTTAATACTTATCTTGTTAATTTGTACGGTTTATAATTATGATCGTATTGTAGCTTTAGCACCTCCCCCCCCCAAATGCATTATTTATTGCATTCAATACATTATTATTTTTTTTTGGGTTGGGGGCGATAAAAATTATTACTGAAAATTGGGTCGCCAGTAGTTGAAGTTTGAGAACCACTGTATTAAACTTAATATCGAACGGCTTTATACCGGAATAAGAGGACCGAGAGATATACGCAATTTGAATTACTAGCAATCATTAACTTCCCGCTAACTTTATTATATATTTACTCTTATGATCCTATAATTGAAATTTAAATATCACCCGACTTTTACTACTTCACTCCTTTCCAGTCGGCTCAAACTTTCCAAATGTAGATCGCTGCCTAATAATAAGCCATAAACTAATCACACAATCACTTGAATCTTCTTAGAACTCCGTCGATGTATCTCTGGGCTCAATAGCCTTCTCCCTGCTAACTTACAACACTCTCCTTAAATACGTTGATTCAGTTGCATATCCCGGTTTCTCCTTTTAGAGCTGGTTGGAAATATACGCGAATTTACAATCCCCAAAGACGCCCAAGAGTATTAGTGATAAAGTGCCGTACAGATTCGTCACACATATAGCTAAACTCTCTTTATCTTTTTCAGTCATTGTCCAAGTTTAAGCAGTGTTTGTGAGAATGACCTAATCGAAATTTTGAATGCATAATTCATCTGCAAATCAAAAATTTGTACAAATTTATCAAAAATTCTTCTTCTAGTGCTAATGTGAGAATATTATAATCTTTTGAAAAGCGAGAGACAATCCAGTGCCTCTCTCGAACGATAATTAGATGACTCGGGCGCCAGAAGAGATCGCTTATATCCACGCCTCTCCCTATCTGAGGCCATGACAGATTCTGACAAATTATTCTTAATTTAGTTTCACTTAAAGTAATAGTGGCCAGTATTATCAGTTTTTCAGGTGTACTAAACTCTCTCATTGGCTGTATAAGCAATTTTCTATTTATTGAGTCATAAGCTATTTTAAAATTTACAGTCAAATTCTGGATATTAATATTGAATTCTCTTGTCTTTTCTATGATTCACCTTAAGTTAAATATCTGTTCTGTTTTATGGATCTACCCTTACGGAATCCACATTGATAATCCCTGATAATGTTTTAAGTGCAAACAACTTTTCTTTTGAATAGTATACTGGAGAGAGGATAGCACATTTTTATAAATCCTAAAAAGTATACTTGAATCAGAATAAGTTTTAGTCAAACTGTCACTCCGAAATTATGAGATCGTTGTACAAAATCCTTTAAAATAAATTTAAATATTCAGTTTTTAAAAGGTATTTTGCTTTAAAAAAGTAATATTACTATTTATTACTATGAGGATAAAAGGGAATGTTTTGTCTCGCATTAGTTTATGTTTACTGTTATAAAATGGAATGAGCTGCATCCCCATACCTCTTAAAAAATTCTGTTTAGTATTAAATCTGTTTTCAACTAATTTTTGTATTTTACATTGCTTTTTATTTAACACAGATGCTTTCTAGAGAATTAGAGCGATACCGATTCAATTACAACAAAACAAAATCAAATCTAGAGAGAGCTATTTACTGGATGAACCGGAATTACCGAGATAATATGCCGGAGCTTACGAAAATTCAGAGACAAATCGCATTCTTCAAGGATAAGAAGTATCAACTTTTTAAAAAATTCTTCAATCTCGAACAAGATATTAAAAACGAAAAGGCAGAACAGCACAGGCTAAAATTAAAATATTACAACCAGATTGCCCAAATTCAATTATCAATCAGGTAATTACGTTCTGTTATTGAACACAAAAAAAAAAAACATATAAGTATGAAAATCTTGAAACACTTCCATAACCTCTGTAAACACTATTATATTCACATGGAGGAAACTTTCGGCATGCTTTCAACTCTGATCATAAACATTTTGCTCTATTGTTCCAAAAAAATGTTTATATGATGCTTTTATCTGTTCGCTGTAGATGTACTTTTTCAGTATACCAAGGACAAGTGATGTGCTTTGACTACATTGTGTGTGTGTGTGTGTTATTTTCTTCCGTTTAACAATATTCGGCTTAAGAAGTTTTCAGATTACAAAAGAAAAAAAGTATTTTCTTTTTCCTCCCTCTCCTTTCTGTTTGTATTGACCATTTTTGGCTGATTAACGTTGTAAGAATCATATTTATATTCTTATCTGATGAAGCTATATTTTTGACGTATAACATATATCTATTTTTATAAAATTTAGGTTCTTTCATTTAATTTACGATCACTTTCCATGATTTGGATTCTATTTCATATAAAAAAAACTGCTTTTATATGAAACTAGCTGTACCCGGCGCGCGTTGCTACGCAAACAACTGAAATAAATTTAAGAAAAATAATTTTAAAGGAAAATCAGTACCCAAATATTCAAAAAATATTCAAATATTCCGTTTCGAAAAAATTGTGGGATTACAAAGTTCAGTTTCAATTAGATGTTTATTGAAGTGCTGTGGGATACAAAATATTTCTTGTTTTTCCATCGGGTGCGTAGACGAATAAATCAGAAGGTTTTCCGACACGTGAGCAAGCCACATAGAGCTGTCCATGTGAGAAGCATGGATTCTCCAAATTTAATCCACACACTTGTAACGATTGTCCTTGTGCTTTGTTAATAGTCATTGCGAAAGCGAGTCGCACCGGGAATTATAAACGTTTGAATTCGAATGGCATATCTGTCGGGATCATTGGGATACGTGGCAACAGGACGTCTTCACCTTTGAATTTTCCAGTCAAAATTGTTGCCTCGATAACATTGTTCATCATTTTCTTGACTGAGAGTCTGGTTCCGTTGCAAAGTCGTGGTGGATTTATGTTTCGAAGAAGTATGATGGGTACGCCAATTTTCAATGTAAGAACGTGCGGTGGTATGCCTGGCAAATCAAGCGAATTCAAGAATTCAGTTGGATAGTTGACAACCTCATCTTGATTCTCCACAGTATCGATGGACTTATATGTTGTCGTTTCACTGGGTATTCCATGCTGAATGGTGAAGTTGATGGTATTGACATCGATGTTTTTGGCTGCTAATATAGCACGCGTACTGAGCCACTGATGGTTTTTGTAGTTTTGTGCAATGTTTTGGAAAACTTTTTGCACCAATTCGTCGATGCTTTCTGTTATCTTACAGAAGTTTGCTGGCAGGGTGATACATTGTGTAGATTCATCAATTTCCATTCGCCCATTTCCAATATCCATTAATTGTTTTGCAAAATTTCCAGCCGCTGCATCCCGTTGTAGTTGTACACTCATGTTAGTTTTCAAAGTCAATTTCTGTAAATGACGCTATAGAACTGATGATTTAAGACATGCATGAAGTTCATCAGCGGGTGTTGATCGTGGTATAATGGGCAGTGTTTGTCAAAAATCACCAGACAATAAAATGAGTGCGCCACCGAAGATCCGTCTGTTTCCTCTGAAATCTCGCAGTGTACGATCAAGCGCTTCCAATGCTTTCTTGTGAGACATTGTACATTCATCCCATATGATAATTTGACACGTTTGGAGTACTTTTCCCATTCCAGAGTTTTTGCTGATGTTGCATGTTGGTGCCTCAGTGTTTTGCAAATTCAACGGCAGTTTCAATGCTGAATGCGTTGTTCGGCCGCCATCCAAAAGAGTTGCCGCAATTCCAGATGATGCAATAGCCAGTGCAATATTATTTTGTGATCGTATGGTTGCCAAAATTAGTGAAAGAAGAAAAGTCTTGCCTGTACCACCGGGCGCATCTATGAAAAACAGTCCACCGCTTTGTTCTGTGATTGCACGCATAATTCTGTCATACGCAATGCGTTGTTCTAGAATCAACTGCGGAAGATTTGTCCTAACGAATGTCCCCCAGTTCGTCAGAATCATAGTGTGTTTCTCGTTGCAAATCACGATCAAAAAGGTTGTTTGCAGGTCGGTTTTGAAGCAGGCATTCCCAGTTGCACCAGTGCCTTGTTAGCGATTGTCAAACATATGTCTTCAATCAAAATCAATGCTTCATTATACACGTTTGGTGTGAATTGAATGTCCGGATTTTGATTCGCAGCGCGCAAACGATGTAGAATATCTTCACTCATGTAGTCCTTGTATTTTTCCCAAAGATCTTTTGGATTAGATGGGAAGCAGGTTGTTAATATTATGGCAAATAGCGTGCGTATTTGCTGTGGTCGAGCAGTATTCGATGCATCAGCTAGTGCAGTGTCCCAATGTGCATCATTCTCAAGAAGATTTAGTTCTTGGCAAGCTTGGCGATAAGTAGCGCACAGAGCTGACCGTTGACTGTTCTTAAAGCTTGGAAGAATATTGGTCCATGTATATTGATCAACAGCAATCTTAGATAGAAGCATTCTGTATTGTTCGGATGAACAGTGTACAGACGACCCAATGCATCACTGGAATACAAGTTGGTATGTCCTTCAACTGCTTTACCTTCTTTGCGACGTTGAAACTTTTTAGTCGATGCATTCCACGTGTAGAATTTCGGTACTTCAGAATAAAGCAAAGTTTTAGCAAAAAGATCATCTTGGCACAATGAGTAAAACGCAGTTAAAGTTGTTGCCGGTGGAACCAATGCTCTTGCACGTACATTATCTGCTGTAAAGTACACGCGCTGTCCATTCTCGAGATGCACCGCCAAGTGTATTACTGTTGGATGTCGTTCATGGATTGGAAATGATAAGATGCGCCATACTGCTTCATTGCTGCTTATGTAGCGTCCAAGTTGGTGTTGGTTGATTTCATCGAGCGGTGCAGCTACATTCCCTACTCCGAAGACTGCCATGTCGCTTCCTTTGTTGACATATTTGCAAATGTATTTGATCGACTTCACTGAATTGCAATACTCAACATTAATGTGTGCTTTGAAGGTCTTTGAAAGCAGTGGTGAATATGGCACAATCCAACGATTATCTACTTCAATATCAATGTTTTGTACTTTCAGAACGACGGATTTGCCACCACCCTCAACTGATCGTCGACGATACAGTGGATATCCATCATTGCCAGTGATAGTATCAGAAACCAATTTTCTTGGGTATCGTTTCGTGCATTTCCCATCAGACATGCATGATGAATTATTGTTGAATGCGCCATATGGGCCATGGATCATATTTTTGGTGACGACGTCGAATAAGTTTGGATCAATGTGCTTATCTGGTATTTCTGCTGAGACGATTTGATCAATTTTATCTGGCGTAATTTTGTTGATTAACCAAACCAAAATATGTGCATGTGGCAATCCTCTTTTCTGCCATTCAATGGAATACATCCAGCAGCGTGTCTCTCCAAAAACATGATGCTTGATAATAAAATCCATCAAACATTTCAATTTTTGTTTAAATACGCGTGTGGTAATGTCATGGCGGTCCGAAGATGATTGTCTAACTAATAGAAGTTCTTTCATTTCATTCCATGTTGGATTACATGTAAAGGGGACGAACAAATCTGGACGACCATATGCGCGAACGTATGTCATCGCATCTTGTGCGTATTCATGCATGTGCCGTGGACTCCCCGTGAATGTAGACGGTAATATGGCCATTCTTCCCAATTCGTTTGGATTGACGTTACCACCATTAACGATTGCGTCTCGTAAATGGATGTACTGTTCAGAACGCAACTCGGTTTGATTCAATCGAATATATAATAGCCGTTCGGTTTCAATCTTCGCGTACATGTCGACGATATATTGATGGAACAATTGTCTACATTTCAGAATGTGGTTCTCAGCGTTTTGACGAATCATCAGTCGATACGAATAATAATTCATGGCACTGACTTTCTTATTCGTTCCCTCACCTGTTTGTGAATTTATCATTTTGATGTTAAAATGATATCCATCATCTCCTCGCCAAAACAGAATCGAATACTGCAATCCGTCGTATGAGCGATGAGTTTCGGAGACTCGCTGAATGTCACCACTTCTGCGATGAAGAATTATGTTGCGCGATTCAAATTCTTCGCCAACTATAACGATCACCACTTCATCGATTGTTGGTGCATTGAACTGTCTCTCGTGTTGGCCAACGGGTCTTTTGTCTGCTCGAATCACAACTGCATAGTCATCGGCTAGCATTCGTTGAATGGCGGTTTTAAACAACCCCGAACTAATTCATTGTGTTGATCGAAAAGGCCTTGTAACGAACCCACAATTTCTCGTCTAGTGCCCGCATTCTAATGACATCGTTGTTCAATTTGTTCATCACTGTTTGCCATAAAATAAATTTGAAGGAACTTGTGATCTGCGTCCGGCAATGGTAGAAGCGATCCGGCATGATGATAAATTTGCCCTTGGACTCTGAATGTCGGCATGTAATTTTCGCGCACGATGTTCGTTGCATCGAACGATGTCATTTGGAAGCATGAATTGTACTTGCGGATGTTTTCCAAGAAATGCTTCGACACACGTGTAACAGCAGATAGAAACGTTGACAGTGGTTCGGGTGGTGAATGTAATTCTGGTAGCTTAACTTTTCCACTGGCGCAGCACATTCCACGCGTTTCATTTTTAAATTTGAGTGCACTACAATACATGCAAATTTTATCCGTTTTTCCAATGATGACATTTTGATGAAGACTGTAATTTTATTACTGTCATAATGGAATGCACTAAGATTCAAATCAGCGTGCAGTGTTCGTCTTGATCGAGCAGTGCTTATTCGAACATTTTGCAGCCTTCTTTCGCGTAATTCAGTTCTCTCAGAAGAACGGATCTGATTAGTACGTATTCGATCAGTTTCTAATCTTACTTCTCGTTGGTCAGACGATTCAGACGAACGGGTCTCAGTGGCGTGTACTCGAAGATTTTCCAGCCTTAATGCTCGTTGCTCGTCTGATTCTGAGGCTCGTAATGCTCTTCTCTTTCGTGCTTGAGGTGTAGATCGGCCAATTGCTCGTCGCTTTGGAGGCATAATTATACAGGAACGACGTGATGCTTTTGAATTTATAAAACGTCGAAAAGTCGCAGATGGTATAAGATGCTAATAAGCAAAAAAACCGCACAGCAAATGCGTTCGGAATGTCAATCAGCAGTCAAATCCTTCACATACACATTCGATGATCTTCGTAAATTCACTGTAGAAAATGAATATAATCAGCTCACGGAAACTACAAATATTCAATCCGATTGAAGTATTTATCTAAATTAATTCAGCTTACGATGAAATGCACAAAATTATTCGAAAAACTCTCCCAAATATAAAAATACGCTCAATATTGTCTGTTTAATGTAAGCTAGATATGAATTTCTCTCACAACCTACACAAATTCTTATGTCACTCTCGACTCGAAATGTCATCTATCGTTCGCTTCATTTGTTTCAATTCATATCAGCATGAACTGTAACGACAATATATGAAATTCATTAGAATGACATCTTCACATAATCAAATACATAGTTTACGATTCTAGAAAAGACATACAGGTAAACAATCATTTTTATAGAGATAGAGAAGAGAAGAGAAGAGAAGGGAATAAGAGATAGAGGAGAAGAAAAAGAGAAGAGAAGGGAATAAGAGATAGAGGAGAAGAAAAAGAGAATAGAGAAAGAGAGAGAGAGAAGAGAAGAAGAGATAGAGAAGAAGAGAAAGAGAAGAGAAAGAGAAGAGAAAGAGAAGAGAAGAAGAGATAGAGAAGAAAAGAAAGTTTATAGTTTTATTTTACTTATCGCACCAAAAATATATTTTGAGAACTTTTATTTATACGAATTCGTATAGATATCTATTAAAATCAGTATTGAACTTGATACATGGAAGCGCCATCTGGTGGTAACTTCCATTAATACGAATATCATATTCGTTTCCTCTGTGTAAAAATACATGGTCATAATGATTTTCATGACAATCGGTTGAACGGGGCAGAAGTTGCTACTCTGCAGCGCCACCTGGTGGCGAGTGGCATCAATGAGCATATTATATACAAACCTTCTCCGTGGAAAAATTCATATACATACCAATTTTCATAAGAATCGGTACAGTAGTTTTTGAGTTCATCGATGACATACATACAAACATTCATTTATATATATATAGATTTATAATTATTCATTTACATTAGTTATTAGAATCCTGATTATGTCAGATTATTTATGAACATCCTCGAATTTGTATATTTAGTTAATATTGACAAATTCAAACACTTTAGAAACATTTATATATATGAATTCAAAATATTACTTAGTTTATTTTATCGTGTGTACAAGTAAGACTCGAAGGAATTTTTGTAACAGTTCAGGATTTTTATTGTGTAAAAATGTTTACAAATTGATTACTCAAAATATTGGTTATCGCTAGCTACTACTTATATACTGTCTTTTTTTGAAGTATACGATTCAACGGGGTGAAAAAATGACTGATTTTTAAAAGTAACCCATCTTCGATTCATTTTTACATTTTTTGTACAAACAGAAGTGCTGCTCAGACAAACATGAGTCATTGATCGAAACATGTGATAATTTGAAGGAACAATGCCTGGAGAATACGGCGGTTGAGGTAGGATAGCCTGTATGGGTGCTTCCAAATAGTTTTTGACTAACACTGCAACGCTGTTGAGCGTTATCGTGCTAGAGAATCACTGACTTATCTTTGCTCATATTCCAATCGCTTCTGCTTTAATGTTTGACTTAAAAGTATCACTTGTAGTCGGTAGTGAGATCACCTGTGATGCTTTCATTCGATTTTAACAGCTCATAATATACTACACAAAGCTGATCTCATCAAACGTACAGTGTTGTCTAGTTATGGCCTTGAATCCTGGTGTCATTGAAACATCGAAATCTATCGAAGATCATAGTCCTCATATTGATGTGGTGTGGAAGTTTGAAGAATAGGGTGTCAACTCAAATATCTTCCTCGTCATTTGACGGAGATTCAAAATTAAGAGGTTTAATATCCCTCGTGCTGCTTTAAAGTGCGACTTTAATAAAAATTAAACCAAATTCAGGTTGATTCATAATTAGTGTGACCAAATTTAAAAGCAGATATTTACTATATTAACAGTAAATTTTAATCGCTTTATAGCTAGTGTTACCTAGAAAATGAATCGTTTAAATTACTTATCTAACTATTTTTATTAGGTGGGGTGAGGGGTAAATTATGGCTCCGAAACTAGGTCCTCAAACCCGAAACGAAATTATAAATCTTTTGAAGGATAGATGCTGAAACTCTGTTGTAAATAAAGTATTTAAAAATCAGGGAAGACAAATTTCTAATGAATTACTATCTGAACTAAGAAAGGAAATAAATTTTGGTGGGCAATAAAAAGCCCAAGGAAGTAAATGTGGACGAATGGAAGTGCTTGGTGAACAAGAAAAAAAGAAGCTAAAAAAACTTATCGCCGTGGAAAATCCTTTGCGTCAAATAACTTTAGCAGAGAAAGTACAAACATCACAATCGATAATTCGTCGTCAGGTTAAGAAAATTGGCTAACAAAAAGTGAATAAACCAGCCTGTCATCAAATGGCTGCTAAGACCGTAGAAAAACGAAGAAAACCTTCTTGCCCTCTATATTTGATGCTACGCAAAGGTAGATACAAAATATGGATAACTTATGACGAAGCACTGTTTCATCTGTTATATACAGCGGGGAAAACGACGATACAATATATTTTTCGTAAAAAAAAAGCGTCACAAAGACGCAGCTGTTTTGTAAAAGGCAAGTTTTCCGTCAGGTGTTATGGCATGGATGGGACTGTCCCCTCAAGGCTTAAAAAATCATTTTTAGCGGAACCAAAGGCTAAAAATTATGCTAAATTCCATCAGAATTAAGTTTTGAAGCACATGATCAAAGAAAGTAAGTTTTATTTGTTTTTACACCGTCATACTTCTAAATCAAGTATAAAATGGCTGAAAGATAAAAAATGAATTTCCTTCGTCCTGCAAAAGATCTACCATCATCCCCTGACTGTGTTCTTTGTGATTATTTTTTACGGGGATACTTAAATAAACATTGAATAGACGTAAATTAAGAACACTTTAAGGTATCCGACTACGTTCGGAACCATGATTTTAAAAAAGCGCATAAATGGATCATTTTCATGATATTTAGTGTCACTCAGATTAGAATACATGTATAAAAATGTTTTAAGGACATTTTGACAAAACAATTTATTTAAATACAATATTTCGGCAAAAAATTAACTTAGAATAACATTTTTTCAAAATGTTCTCCTTTTGTGAAAAATGCTTCTATTATAATAATATTTTGCCTATATATAGCTCAGACCTCTGTACAGAGGCTCAACAATGATTTTTGAAAAATTCACATTATTTTCAGAGTTACAACCATTTGAAATAATTATCGGCGTTTTTTTTTCTCAAAATTTCTCTCCTCTGTTGTCGTAAAATATGGATAAACCCACTTCTAAGTTATATATTTCAAAAATTCTAGTTGAGCCTCTGTAGAGAGGTCTGAGCTATATACAGGCACAATATTATTATTATAGAAGCATTTTTCACAAAAGGAGATTTTGAAAATTGGTTATTCTATGTTCATTTTTTGTCAAAATATTGTACTTAATTTTTTATCGTAATACTATTCTTAAAACAATTTTATATACACTTTCTAATTTAAGTGACACAAATATCATAAATATTATCCATTTATACGCTTTTGCAAAATCACGGTTCCGAACGTAATCGGATACCTTAATCTTTCTCCAATAATCTTTGTTCACGTCTCTTTTATAGAAATGTAACAAGCTGCTGTACAAGAGATTATCCCTAATCAGGAGTCGATAGCAATTAATTCGAAGGTTATTAAAAATGAAATAGTGCTATATTTAGAACGAGAGATTTCATAGAATCAGCATACACCACCGATCTTTCGCATCAATTAGTTGCATAATGATACAAAAAACTGATTTTTTTTATTTCTTCTTTTAAAATACTTTTTAGTTTTCTGTTCAAAACAAATCAAATGTCTTGGTTATTTTTTCAGAAAAAAAATATGGCCTCGGTAGCTTAGTGGTTATGGTGCCAGATTCGTGTCCAGCGTGTCATGAGCTCGAGCTTTAGTGCCATTGAAGACCCCTCCGTGTAGAGGCACTGAAATTCTGCGAAGCTCTAAGTCCTCACATTACTGTAGTGTGGAAGTTCGGAAAGTGAGATACCAGTTCTGTGCAGTTCTCCTTACTTGATCATGGTTCAGAATTACGAGGTCCATCGTCATTAGCCCATATGTTGCTCTGCAGTGCGACGTTAACAAACACTCGCCCACTAGGGAAAAAATGTATATCCACTAATTTTCAAGATACAACTGGTTGTTCCTTTAAAATGACGATCATTTTTGCATAAATTATTTTAAAATTTCAAGATCAGGAAAATTACGCAACGGAAAGGGGAAATAACTCAAATAGTTAGAATAAATCAAATCCATCGAACAAGAAAAATCAAACAGCGATAAATGACAACTAAACTCTAATGAACTATCAGATAGAGTACAGTGGGTGATCGGTTAACGAACAGATCGGTTAACGAACACTTTCACGAAAGATTTTTGTGTTCGGATATATATATATAACGAACACTTTCAAGAAAGATTTTTTGTGTTTGGACAACGAACACATATTCGGAGGTGATCAGGGAGACACCCCTTAAATTATGGATAAAATTTTAACAACTGCTAGAGATCTGGAATTGGAGGGAGGTGAACGAGGATGACATAGAAGAGCTCATAATGGGACATGAAGATGAACTGACGATAGAAGAAATTTTGAATGAAGAACACCAAGAAACACAGCGAAATGTGTCTCCTTCTGAGCAAGAGGAAAACGAAAGAGGACCAATGCCGACATCTGCCATTAAAGATCTTTTGAAAAAGTGGAAGGCTGTCAGAGCAATGGTCTTAGAATGGCACCCAAACCAAACTGATGTCAGTAGGGTTGGGGATCTTTACAACGACAATGCTATTAATTACTTCCGGAAAATCCTGAAAAAGAGAGAAAAGCAATCAACATTGGACATGTTTTTCAATGCCCCATAAGCAAAAAATGAAAAGGACTGATTAATATGCAAGACTATATGTATGTATTATTTTTTTAAAAACTTACTAAGAAATTATACATTTTTTAAAATTTAATTTTTAGGGTCTCCAGAACGAATTAATCGATTTCACATAGAAGCCTATGGTGAATCGATGATCGGTTAACGAACAGTTCGGATAGCGAACATACGTAGTCTTGGAATGGATTATGTTCGTTAACCGATCACCCACTGTATTTAGAAAAAAATCATAATATATTAATGTTTGGAATTTTTTTTATATACGGTTAGTCTCTCTCTCTCTATATATATATATTAATTAAAATATTTTTTAAAGATTACTTTAAAATTGTATCTGTTTTTTTAAAAAAGTATGTAAAGAATTTTTATTGTGAGAAAAAAATATTTTAAATGAAATTTTAACTAAACATTTCATATTATTTCTACGAATTTTACATTTTTCAGGCATGGGAAGGCACGTATACTTTCTAAGTACAACAAAGTATTTATATCTAAGAAAATGGATGTATTGGACCTTTTGCGGGAAATTCTAGAAGGTGATAAATATATCCACGAAAATCTTCTGAAGAAACCTTGGATTGCTGTAGAGTTGTATGTTTTTTTAAAAAAATTACAACAAATGTTATTATATCCTGTAGTTTTTTCAGTTTTTATATTCCATTCCATTTAATTTTTACAGACCTTCAGTGGAAATGGATGATAATAGTTCAACACGTAAGATTCCAAACACTTTTTTTAAAATTTTAATGTATTTTTTAAGAGATTTATTTGATTAGTTATATAATATTTTTTATAAACATTTTTTATTGACTAAAAATATAAAACACCAGAATAGAATTAAGATACAAAATAAAAATTTATGGTATATTTCCCCCAGAAAATAGAGCACTACCTCATTTTCCTTATTTGTAGCAAAAAAGGCTGAATCATCTACAAGTATGGAAGCAAAAAAGTGTTTAAAAACTCTACATGAAGATGAATTTGCTGGTGCATATCGAGAGTTTATATGCAACGGGGATTTTGTGAATGTACTGAATCATGTTGCTGAAGAACTTGTAAGAATCAAGTATTTATTTACATACGTAACTTGTTTATTGCATCACACTAGCTGGAGAACCCTTTATTTGTACTGTTACATTTTCAGAATAAGACTTAATAATTTAGATAGCAAGCACACACATATGATTTTAAAATGTTAGTGATTAATTATAATAATCTCCCCAAACCCAGAAGCAAAGATGAACCATGCGCTGCGAAGCGGTTATTTGTGCAGCAATAGAGCAAAACTGGCTAATTGTGTACTTAAAGATTTGTGCGAAAGCCACCAATGGATACTCTCCTTTCTCTTTTTAGAAATTGGGCCAAATGTCCTTTTGTTATTGTGTCGTTTGGATCGATAGATTTCTAGATGCCACGATTTAAAAATAAATGTAATTGATGTTGTTCAGTGCTATTTTCAGAAGTTCACTAAAAATACGTTAAATAACTTACATATCGAAACGAAATCAGCATTCTTGGAAAATCTTGGATCGTTCCAATGATGCAAGAGTCGTTGTTCTACGATATTTTGCTCGGGACCTTGACCGTAAGTGTTTGAACATTGAATTCGAAAAGATAAAGTGTGAATTTAGAAAAAAAAAATCGCTTCAAAGGACACATCATCATCCATGGGCTTAGCATATCAAATTTCGTCTATCTGGATCGTTTCGTCTTAGAGAGTGGTTCAATGAAAAAGATTAAGTTAAAGTGTAGTGTGGGATATATATATATAATATAATGCTCTTAAAGTAGCCCTGATTGTGATACACCAAGTAGTAATGGTAATTATAACTTGTTTTACTCTTCTTAGTTATGTTTAGTGATATAATGTTCCCTCCAGGTCTTTTGTTATTCCTTTCAAGCTGATTGTTTGCTCTGGTTGGGCAGATGGTGTTAACAAATGGATATCTTGAAATTATTTTCACTAATTTTTTCATGCATTTATTTTCGTGATAACGATCCTATTTCAAGTAAAAATACCAGTACTTATTGTGCTTAAAATCTCCGATGCAAATTGAAACCAAATTTGATACGCTAGTTGTACTCCAGGCAATTCATAGTCTGAACATGCTTATTCTCATGAATATCTGAGGTATCTCACACCTTCTGCTTTTGAAGTTTTAGTATGGAATGGATATGACTATACGTCTTTCCAAAAACCACACCGATATAATATTCTTAGTCAATTAATTATAAGCGAAGTAATAACTCCAGCTATATTAGTCTAAGGATATCCCGGTTATGAACGGAAATGGCACATGCAATCATAAAAGATCTTGGTTTTGAACTTGTTTGAGATCTCTGGAGTTCCGACTTCTGTAAGGTCAAGTCCTAACCTTACCTTTAAAATTAATGCTGCAAATGTTATTCGGTCTTCCTCTTACCTTCTATAGTTGCGTGCTAATCGACCATTTTGATGGAATGTGAAAAAGGAATGAGGAAAGCTTTTTAAGTAATTAAGTTGCTTAAGTGTGGCTCGTCGCAAGTTATACAACGCCAAAAGAAACGCTATTTCTGATTTCGTACTTTACATCCAAAAGAACCACTTTGTACAATGCTTTAAAATAATGAATGGATAATTTCATCTTTTGATTTGTGAAATTAGCAATTATTAAGAAACTGATTACTCAAAGTAATTATCATCTTGTCGTATTTTAATAGCTTTGAAATTTCTACTTCTGAAGCTTGGTTCTAGAAATTTTCTATAAAATCTCAAATTATAAAAATATTAAAATAAAAATTTTCTGAGATGCGTTTCATTAACAAATGTAAAACAAAACAAAAAATTACTTAATAAAGCAAAAATTAATATAAGTTTTTCTTTAAGTAGTTGTTCCGGATTAGTATAATAATATAATTAAATTCTTTAAAAAAATCACATTAAATCTTTTCTTGTAATTTTTAAATGTTTTGTAAAATTTAATTATTGAATATGTTGAAATGAAGTTTCAATGACGTCACATGACGTCATGATCCATGGAATTTTTTTGCATGATAAATTTCAAAAATTAAATTTTATTTTTAGCAACTTAGATTGTGTATTTTATTTTTACTTTGCTTACTTATAACTCTTCATAGTTTATTGTTATACTTATTTATGACTTACAGATGCAAAATATCTATTTTTATAATTATAATATATTTGTATCGCTTTTAATTATCATTTTTTTCAGACATTTAGTTTTGCACCACCCTCCCTCGTGATTATTATGTAAAAATTTTCCTCTGTACTTTAATTTGACTTTTTAAAGTAAATAATTTATACATTTTTTCATTCATCTTTAATGTTAAAATATGATTTTCAAAAGAATTTCTAAAAGTTAGGTATTGGAACAGACATTACTGTCCATTTATGTCGTAAATGGAGCCCGATATGGCTACGTGCACATGTCCCAACATATACCCTACACCAGTTCAATAATCAATACATGTACCCCAACAACATTTCAACTGTTTGCTTTTCCATTGAATGCTACAAAAAAAAAAGAAGAGTTGTGTGAACGAACGAAATGCTCGTGCTTTTACAGCGCTCTTTCCTCTGAATTCAAAAATTACACAGCGTCAGTTTTAAGTTTCGTTCAAGACCTTTCGAGTAATTGGATTAAATACATAAGTTCTCCAAATTTTGAGCGTCAGAACATTCTTCTATTGCAATTGGTTGATTAAATTTAACTTCTCTTTCTATTATTATTAACGTCGCATTCTACGAACACGCGATGGCTATTTGAGATGAACCTTGTAATTTTGAATGTCGGTCAAAAGACATGGATGACGTCTGTGAGCAGGTACCCCCTCTCCAAACTATCACTCCTCATCAACGTGAGGAATTTTAGCTACGGCAGGTCTTCAGTGGTACTACGACTCTGCATTTTGTAGGTGTTATAATTGTCCCAATGTTTGCTGTTAAAGCCAGACTTAGCAATGAAGAACTTTTGGTCAAAATACTGAGTTCATGGAAGGGCTGTTTTGCTTACATGATTTGAATCAAACACCTATAAGACTAATCCAGGGCACATAACTTGCACCTCAAAATTTTTTTTCCAAGATCTTTTTAAAGGAGCTACGAAACAAGAATTATTCCAAGTGAAAGAAACGCCTCCTTGAATACAAAAGATTTTAGCTTTTGATACCCCCCTGCCCAGGGGTATCATCTCTTCATCCACACGACCTAGATTTGTAGGAATAAATGATTACCACTCGAACCCTCTATAATAAATGTAATTTACTTGTCTCAATATATATTAATCAATGCAACACAAGTTATACTAGAGGAATCAGATTAGGAGTGATACTACGTACTTATCAATTCTAAGTTAAAATAGCACCTGCAATGCTATTCGCTATCTTTATGAGAAATTAACCTCCGAATCTTTATCTACAATAGATTCCTTAACAAGCTAGGGTCCGTTCTATAATTAAACTTTAACAATTAATCTTCTTACCAATATCACACGGCGATCAGCACCCAAGTTTTATGTCTTCCTCTTGTATTCTATTCTTTTAATATTAATCTTCTATATATATTACTGTCAGACTTTATCCAGCTTCTAGCCGACTTCTATATGACTCTTAAATGACTCCTATATCCCACTTCTATATCCCTCTCGCGAACGCAAAAGCTCCCTTATATATCTATTCACTAATCTGCATATCGCGGTTTCTTCTTGAGAAGGTTGGATTGAAATGCCCTTCTGGCCCCAAAGATTCCCCAAGAGGGTTAGTTAGAAGGCGCGATAAAGTCCTGTCACAAGCTATGTTAATGAAAGTTGAGTCAGGGAGTTCCAGAATTAAAGCAAAATAAATACATTCATTAATAGTCTTTATTCTTAAAATGGCCAAGGATTTCATTTGAAAGGCATTTGCTACAGACAAAAGAAAAAATTGATTCAATAAATGCCTTTCTATTTCCTTAATTTTAAATTTATTTTTCCAAATAAATGTGATTTTTTCTTCGTTATTTGTTTAAATAAGCTTATAAACTATAGTCATATTTTTTAATAATTCAATCCACAGTAAACCTTTTGTAGACTAGAATGTAAATTTCGTATATTTAATATATGTAACTATTTTAATTTTCCATTTTTTAAAAATTTTTGCCGTTGGTTATTCTGCAGGGATTCATGTTAGATTTTCAATGGGTTGATTATGTAAAGAAGACTTTGGAATTCGAACAAGAAATTCGATGGCTAGAATTATTTAAAGTAAGTTCATGATAATTCAAAAGCTTAAAATATTTATATAATTGATTTTTTTTCGTACGTTTTAAACAACACATATCAAATAAAACTTAACACACATTTCTAAATAAAGAAAATGATATTAACAGATGAGAGATCTTCAAATTTTTATGTTCTAAGAAATGTGATGTGCGTATAAATATTCTGTACTTCAAGAGTCGTACGCTACTTCGTTAGATAATGCACGAAAGACTCAGAGCATCTACTAGTTTTATCGTGCATCGCAACTCTTCTTTGCAACTGTCTTTAATAAAAATTAGGACTCGAACCACTGGCGTAGCTAGTTCTGAGTGGGCCTTGTATCAAAATTCCTTCGGCGCCCTTTTTTAGATATGAGAACCCTGTTAGTGGGATTGTAGTTACTCGCTGGGACCCCTGTAGCTTGGAGGCCTCGTATAATTGATACGGCGGTAGCCTTACTTGAACAGTGAATCAACTAAAACAGGGGTCGGTAAACCGCGTGGCTCTCGAGCCAAATACGGCTCTTTGCCTACATGGTTGTGGCTTTTTAGACTTCTAGTTTTACGAATTATTAAACAAATAATTATATCTATTAAAAATTGTTTTCTTTTCTCTTTTTCCTTTATAATTATCTATTGAAATTATTTACCTTATTTGTGTCTACAATTAAACATTGACTGGCTTAAGATTTCTCCATTAATTATTTTTTTCTATTGAAAAAGTACACTGACAATCAGTGTGATAACTTTAACAGTACTAAAGCTGTACAATTCTAATGTATTGGTAGAAATGCCGCTATGGGAAGACACACCTCTATGTGATTTTCAGTAACGTTTGCTGATTTGTATAGATGGGGATCAAGGAGCATTACTGAATGTGTGAGTAAAAGATACACATAAACTCCTAAAATAAATGACAAGAACATGTTCCGTATTTGGTGACATGCTTTAAGCCGAATAAAAAGAGAGTTGAAATTATTTTTATATGCAGGAACAATAAAAGACAATTTTAATTATTAGTGCAATTATGAATTTCAGAATGAAGTTCTTACGGTATTATTGTTTGGAACATGTTTTCAAGACGCTTGAAAATTTAATTGCCATCATTATGATATTTTGACAATTATTGCTCCAGCTTTGAGCCTCAGAAGAAAAAATATCTTCAATAGTTCTTAGTTTTAAAAGGAATGGAAATTGTTATTCTGTGTAAAATTTCATTTAGTTATAAAAAATATTAATTGGTACACGGCAGTCTTGATCACGACAGCTATCCGTCTTGAACACCCGTATGCAACTTTTTGTAAAAATGACTCTTCCACGTCTTAGTTATCTTGTTCCCCATACAACTTGGCTCTTGCGAAAGTTTGCCGACTGCTGGACTGAAACGTCACTAGCTACGAGTATGGTGCCATAACTACTCGGATATTGTGGTCTGTACATATCACAGCTCTTTTATCCAATTGTATATCGTGAATCTTATCAAACGAGAGACCAAAACACTCAAGCTTTTGAAATGCAATACTAAAAAGTATTTGGGTAAATCTATTATTAGACCAACCGTTCTCGAACTGTGGGGCGCGTCTCCCTTGGGGAGCGTGATAACTCTACAAGGGGGGCGAACATATTGAAAAATCGAAAACAAAAGATTATTTAAAAAATTAATTTACTGAAATTAAACAAGCAAAATATTTTCTGATATAATAAAATATAAAATACCCATTTACACTGATATAATACACTTATAAATATATCAGTACTATACAATTCAGTATTTATAACTAATTTAATAATGTTAAGTTAAGAACAAGTTTGATAAATACTAGTGACCTTACGGGCTTCTAATAAAACTTGATAATTCGTACGGTTTGTAATAAATCTATTAATTGCCGGTTAAAAGTCACGTGATTCGCTCCCCAATGCCACCGTTTTCCACGTAAGATGCTCATATGTGATGTTTTTTTGGGGGAGAAAAGGGATAAATAAGCAAATCCTCTGAAATAAGTAAATCCTTCGCAAACACTGTCAAAGTCCTTGTGTTGCATTCCAAAGCCTTTGGAATAATTTTATGGACAGCAGTGCACAGAAAAGATCGTACTTCGGAAAGACGTATATATATATATATATATATATATATATATATATATATATATATATATATATATATATATATGTGTGTGTGTGTGTCGAGAAAATTAAGGTTTTGGCTGAGCGAGACGTATGTACGCCGGTGGCACTTAAGAGGCTAAAGTAGTATTGTAGCTTTAGCGTCAAATTAAATTCAACACATTGTTATTATATAAAGGGGTTGGGGACGCAATGAAAATTATGATTAAATATTGGGTCGCGAATATTGAAAATTTGAGAAGCACTGTATTAGAAAGTAGTCATTCATTTTTAATAGACTATATTTTTAGAACAAGTCGCGCGCCTTGGCGGAATCGTAACAGCGGTACGCATAGACTTTCTGAAATAATAATAATAAATAATATTCTTTTTATAATTTTATTGAAATGCGATTGTACCATACACCCCCCTCAATATTTGAATTAACATATGTTGGTGAAAGTGTTATCTATTATGAACAGAAAATCAAAATATCGCTCAAAGCTAGCTGATATGAACCTAAAACAACTTACCGTAAAATCCGGCGTATATAACGCGCACTTATATTTTCAAGCTGTATTTTCTTAAAATTTTTAGGTATGTTCGCCGTATATTGCGCACTCCCTTGTTTAGGAAGAAGTTTGAAATGTTAGTATACAAGGCTCTTATGTTTTTAAGTCATTATTCGAGGTATTATAGACTTTTGAAAAAATATATACTTCTAGAACAACAACTATCATTTCTTTTAAATAAACAGTATTTCGATATGTGTAGAAGTCTAACTTTCTTTATGCTCATCTCTTATTTTATTTTTTGAATTTATCGTTTTAATACCCAGCATATAACGCGCACCCTTAAATTTCGATCTTATTTTTTGCTTTAAAAGTGCTCGCTATTCGCCGGATTTTACGGTAATTGTAGTGTCTGACTACTGTTTGGTGGTAGATTATTTAAGAATTGGCGACGTTTCCCCACCTGCGGGGCAGGGGCTACTGTGTTTTGGAGGGAGAAGGTTTTTGACCTCGAGCGAGGTGGTCAGGGAAAGGAAAGTCCCTTGAGTTTTTGGAAGCGTGGAGCGCCTGACCAGGATTTGATGTTAAGAAAAGCGGGTGAATTTGATTGAGAACCGACGCAGGGTGCGTGGTTTGCAGTACCAAGAATAGAGTTTCTTGGGAGTGTTTGAACACGACGGACAGTGTTTGTTTGATTGTAATGATAATCAAGATAACTGTGCTGGTTGTTGAGAAGTAGTTGATTATATGGAGAAGGGTAGAAGTAATTGAGAAGACCATTACAGTAATCATGTTAGCATCAAGAGCCAGTGGTGTGGTTATCGCCATATCAATGATATGGATCCCCCAAGCTACAGGAGCCCCAACATGTGTAAGTGAATAATCGTAAGGGATCCCCAAAAATACCTGCAAAGAATTTTAATACAGGGTCCATTCAGGACTAGCTACGCCAATGTCAAGAGTTAATCCTAATAGAGATGATTTGGTAAAAAAACTACGAATTTAAAAGCCACACTTAGTGAGTACTGATTGTTTAATAATTATTTAGAATCAAAATGTGTGTGTGTGTTTCAAGTTTTACTCATTTTTATTTTATATTTAAATTAACTGATTGAAACTGTAAAAAGTTTATTAACAATAAGACCTAAGTTTGTATTTTTGTCTTATTTATTTTTTAAATTTCCACTAATTATACTTGCATAAAAAATGTGCTATTTGCCTAAAAATCTTCATAGCATGCTTATAAATAACATTTTTCACCTTTCCTTGTTTGTTGGAAAAGTTGAAATGCCACGCATAATCTTTCTTCATCAGATAGTGGCATTCTTCCCAAAAAGGTTGGCCACCTGTGTTTTAAAACATCATTTTAAAATGAAGTGAAAAGTAATGAAATAATAGTTAAGTAGATATTCAAAAGCTGAATAAATACACGTGTAATGAAATAAGAAAGTAAAAGAGTAGAAATTTTTTTTTATTCCAAAATACGTCCTGGAAATATATTTTACTTTTGATAAAGTGATTCTCCTGTAAGAGAGAGTTAATCTTAGATTATTCTTTATTTCACCATAAAACATATAAATAATATTCTAAAATTTTTCTTCGATGAACTTTTGAGGTGTTAACTCACTGAAGATTTTTAATTAATCAATCAGAGCTGTAAAATTCATATCGTAGAGTTAATCCGAAATTTAATCATTTCACAATTCCAGGTGTTCAAAATCAATTTTACGGATGATGTTAAGAATTTAAAAGAGCACATGAGACCATTTTCTAAAAAGAGTAACGGTCAAGTAGTTTTTGATCTTAATGGCGCTTTAGATGGTTTCTTGCATTTCGTATGGTTAAAGAGGTTAGTTTTGTCAATTTTTCACCCCTATAAAAATACAACTGTATTTTCCCTCGATTGACATATTTTCTTTTTAGACATTCACACGATCTGGATGATTTGTTGGCTCAAAAAACCCCACTAAAAATCCATGAAGAATTTTGGCATGATTTCGAACAAAAAATACCCAAAACTCTTTTATGGGATAGCGTATTCGAACTGTTGGGAAAATATTAGTAAGACTCTTTGAATTTTGTTTTCTTCGAAAATATTTAGCAATTGCAACACTTAACAATCAATAGATTTATTTCTTCATTATGGATCAAAATGAATTTACAATATTCGTCAGAGAAAATCTAGTGTTTGATACGATAGAAAAATACATTATTATGCTGTCAACCAGATTTAAGAAAAATAAGTGCGTTCAAATTACAACATATATAGCGTGGAGTGAATATTAACGTCGCACTATTCAGCTGCATGAAGGCTTTTGACGACGGACCTCGTAATTTTGAACCATGGTCATGTGACGAAGACGACACCCCCTCTCCTAACTTTCAAGACCACAAAACGGGAAGACATTTGAGACCCGACATATTTAACGTGCATCAGCCGCCTCTGCACGGCGGGTACATAAATGGCGTCAATTAAAACGGTATTGAGGGTTGAATCCAGATTGAATTCATAGCGCTCAAAAACCACAAAAATCTATTAGATTGAAGAAAAAGAAATCCATTATTTGTGCATGAAATTCAAGACTTTATTTAACAAGTTTCGGATTGTCCGATTTGAGTCAAATATACACCATTTTGTTGTATAATTTGTTGCCATTTTAAAGGTAGCTTCATAATGTCTCTCTCATAGGTCTTGGTCCTTATTGGCGAAAAACTCTAGTAATCGATTTTCACAATCTTCTCTTGATCCCAATTTCTTATCACTAAGGAAGTTTTGCAATGCGAGAAAAAGGTGGTAATTGCTTGGTACCAGGTCCGGACTATATGGTGGATGCAATAAAATTCTCGCTCCCAGAGTATCTGGCGATTCACTACAGACATGTGTGGTCCGGCGTTGTCCTGATGGAACACAACACCTTTTCTGTTGACCAACTCTGGCCGTTTCTGGTCAATCGCTAGCTTCAAACGGTCCAGTTGTTGACAGTAGAGATCTAAATTTAGTTTTTAACCATACGGAAGCAACTACTAATAAATTATTCCTTTCTAGTCCCTCCAAATACACAGTAGAACCTTCCTGTTCCTTAGTCCTGGTTTGGCCGTTTGAGCTGCTTCACCGCGCTTTGACCACGATCGTTTTCACACAGTAATGTCGTATGTGACCCATTTCTCATCCTCAGTCACCATCAGTTTAAGAAATAGTTCGATTTCATTCCGTTTGGTTAAGGCTTCGCAGATGGAAATTCGATCCATCATGTTTTTTGGTGTTAATTGGTGTGGCACCCAAACATTGGGCTTCTTTTTGAATCCAACTTTGCGCAAATGGTTTAAAACTGTTTTATAGTCGATCTTTAGCTCCTGGGCGATGCTACGACTACTAACATGCTGGTCGACTTTGATTATTTCTGTGATTTTATTGACATTTTCGACGACGAGCATGTCTGTGCGAGGTACATCTTTAACATCAAGAATTCCTGAACGGAATCGATGAAACCAAAATTGCACGTAATTAGTTGTTACAGTATCGGCATCATAAACACCATTCACAATTTCAGCCACCTAACTTGCATTTTCGCCTTTATCGAAGAAAAACTGTAAAATGTGTATCGAATTTTCTCTTTGTTGACTTCCATTTTTAACACCCTGTAACTCACAACTGAGTGGGCCAAACAAAAAACTGCAAAATAAATTTTTTAGTGTGAAATGTCACTTTGACAAAGAGCATAAATTTGAAATTGTTTGATCGATACTTCACGAGATATAGACACAACAGTCATCTACCGAAAAAATAATGGATTTCTTTTTCCCAACCTAATATTTGCAAAGAGTGCAAAAAAAAAAAAAATCAGTTTTTTTATTACATTATTTTAAGATACAAAAGTAGCAAAAATATATATTCCTGAAACTAAGAGTGTAAACGAAAAATAGATATCAGAAAATTATTTGATAAAAAAATGGGTCCGCAAATGTCTCATGACATTAAAAAAATTCTACTCGACATATCAAAGATTTTTTCCAATTGATAACAGCATCATATTTGATCAAACTTATTTTCCAGGGGGAAAAAAATCTGGAGATCTAAAGATTTCTGTGTGTATTGGATTTTTTTTTTTTTATATAAAAAAAGGTGGGTGGGGGGATAATATTAGTCGAAAATTATCACTAGAAAAAATCCTATGTGTCCAACTCATGTATTTTTTTTTTTATTATCATCGAACTTTAAGACTACACGAAGGCTACCAGCGATTAGCCTCACAATTTCGAACTACAGTAGAACGTCGTTTATTATGCGGAGCGGCAAATATCCGGACCTACTGCTGCTCAAGAGAATCAGAAACCTTGCAGTGAAAAAAAGGTGTACATTAGTACAGCGAAAAATAAGTAACTATTTTCCACAATAAAGGTAAAATTGCGACATTTTGCACCTATTTTACTTTTTCTTCAAGCACGTTTCCTGCAGGGGATGATTTTCAAAATTCGTATAGTGCCCGGTTTCATATTGTAAGATCGTTTTGTTGTTGAATTAATCAGCACTCAAATTAACCGGATTTACCGTTTTTATTATTTTCTTCAAAGACATCACTATATTTACAACTCTGTTTACAATTATAAAACGCATAGGGCTACAGGCTTCTTCCTTTCAACTGCTGGAATACTCTTACTCGCCATTGGTCCCTTCACCTAGTGGCCACACCTCCTCATCCACCCAAACCAAGAACCCACCACAAAGCACCTTCAATTCCAGTTATGGGATGAAGGAATCGGACCAGACTCCAGTTCCCAAAAAAGGAGTGGATCAAGACAGCGCTCTGCACCCAGATAAAGTTTTTTGTAATGAAGTGCTATCGCCATCTGTTGTCCAAAATATTATTTATTTTTGTGAATATATCTCATGATTATTTATCAAACCTCAGTTTAATTTGCAATTTATTTAGTTAATGAAAATAATTTATTATTAAATATAAATATTTTCATTGATTCATTTCTATTTACCTTTGTAGAATGTTAATTTCCTCCCTTACATCCAAACATACAAAAATTAAGGACGAAGTCGAAAAATTAGCATATCAGCTGAACGAAGAGGCAGAGCGGACAGAAAGACCAATCAGGAGATTAAGTAAGGTGATGTACGGTAGCACATGCGCAGATATGCAGGTAGACGTAATGGAGGAGTGTCTGAGTAGTATAAAGCATGTTGTCGGTGTAAGATCAGTATTTCTGGCAAAGAGATTGCACGCCGTATAGTAGTTAAAATCACACCGAGTTGCTGCCTCAGCGAATAATCAATCTGTTAGACGACATCTGGATGCTTTTACCCGAGGTCGAATCATTGGGAAGTTGGAGGAAGGCCGCAGTGTGGCTGCAGAGTTCGAATTGCTCACAGCATCGTTTCACGACTTTGGAGACAATTTCAAACTACAGGAACAGCTCTCCGGGGGTTCAGTAGTGGTCGTCCACGAGGAACCACACCCGCAGATGACCGGTACATTGTCTTACAGGCTAGAAGAAACCGGCGGCAGACAGCGGGAGAAATTGCTAGACACACGACACAGGCGACTGGACGACCGATATCGCGTTTTACCGTGGCCAGAAGACTGCACGGTTGTGGTCTGTTTGCACGACGCCCTGTACGGTGTGTACCTTTAATGCCTGCCCATTGGAGAAGGCGTTCTCTGTGGTGCCGGGAACACAGGAATTGGAGAGACAATGAATGGGGACGAATACTCTTTACAGATGAGAGCAGATTCAGTTTGAGTAGCGATTCTCATCGCATACTCATCTGGAGAGAGCGGGAAAGCCGCAATCATCCCTCGAACATCATTGAAAGGGACATGTATGGAGGTCGCGGTGTTCTCGTTTGGGGAGGCATCATGCTTGGTAGTCGTACAGACCTTCACATCTTTGACGCATGTTTCATTCAACCGGACCCGTTATTGTAACGAGATTCTTCTTCCATATGTGCGTCTTTTTAGAGGCGCTATGGGTCTGCAGTTCCTTTTCATGGACGACAATGCACCATGTCATCGCACAGTAGCTGCCGAACAGCTCTTAGAGAGTGAGGATATTGAACGTATGGATTGGCCGGCATGATCTCCGGATCTCAATCCCATCGAGCATGTATGGGTTTTCTAGGCAGACGCTTGGCAGCTCGTACCTTACCACCAGTAACGATTCGGGAGCTTCGATTGGCGCTGCAAGACGAATGGGCAGCAATGCCTCAACAACTCATTGACACCCTCATTCTCAGCATGGGCAGACGCTGTGAAACCTGCCTAGCAGTCAGGGGAGATCATATCCCCTACTAAAGACCGGATGTTTCTTGCTGGACACCCATCACAGGGATGTTTCGGCCTTCAGTCGCATTGCGCTCCATGCTACTTTTTCAATCAAGCTTCTTTTTATCCCTCTGATTTCTCTTTTAGTAAGTGTTGCGTACATTACACATGTCCTTACGTATTAGGGATCTTACGGTATTAAATGTGTTGATTTGGAAAGCTTTTGTACAAAGTTATATTGAAAAAACCGTCTCCTCCTTAATTTTTGCACACCAGTGTATATTTTTATGAAATCCTTCTTTCTGTAAGACCAAATTGCACTTAAATTAAATGTTTTTTTAAATGCAACTATTCATAACACTGAAAGTATTGAATTCCTTCAAAATCTCTTCATTTACATCACACTGTTGGTGATCATGAATATTTTTTAAATGCCTTTTCAAACAGAAAGGGCGAGTGAAGACTTGATTACAAAATGAGTAGATTAAGTCTCTGCTATGCACATTCATTTCAGAAAACAATAAGTATGCAAAAATTGATTACAGAAAATGAAAAACAGATTGACTAATTAAAATAACAAGAAAGATAACAAAACAATTAACAAAATAAAGCAAAAAAAAACCCCAAGAAACCAAAAGTAAAAATTATTAAAAATGCAAAAGCACTTCCGGAAAAATCGTTCGACTAATACAGGGATACAAAAATAGCAAGGCAATCAATTATTTTAGTTTCAATATTTCGTAACAGATGGCGCTAGCACTGCATTAAAAAATCTAACTGGGTGCAGAGCGCTGTCTTGATCCACTCCTAAAAAAGATGTTATCTATGTAGGCGTCTTCCTCCATTTTCACGTTTGAGACCACCTACTTCTCTCCTTCCCACTCAATGTCCAAAACAGTTCACAGCAGCGCCCTCTTTCTAGTCTATCGTGAGCTAGGTGTCAAGCCTCCTAGTGCGCTATGTGCCACGCCGTTACAATATACTGCATGGATCGCATTCGGATTTCGGTTAACCGAACAATCGCCAATCCGAATGGTGTCCGGTCCCACTTGATTCGGATAAACGACGTTCTACTGTATGCTCAAATGTAGATAACAGTTCACACCATTTTCCCAACTTCTACTCCAGACCAATGTAAGAACTTCGAATCACTACATGGTGGGTCATGAATTGCACCAGGACGCGAAAGAAGTAACACCATCCATTCCCCATTAGTTTATTGCGGCCTCGCCAAATTCATGGGAGAAAGGCAGTCATTTTGGCAGGAAATCTTAAATTCATTGCAGCAGGGCCGGCTCTAACAATTTTGCCGCCCCTTCTCTCTCTCTGTATACATTATTTTAAGTCTTAAAAAATTCAAAATAAATTCGAAATTAAGGATATAATTACTTGTTATTATTTCAAACGAGTGAAATGAAAGAGAAAGAATCGTCTAGTTCAGCACAAACCAATTTTTTTGAAAAACAGTCTACTAAAGGTGGGGATCACAAGCGTTTGTTTTAACCCTCTAACTGGATACCTTCCTCCTGAAAAGTTATTCCGAAAGCGTTTAACT
Organism: Trichonephila clavipes; assembly: GCA_019973935.1. Taxonomy (NCBI): domain Eukaryota; kingdom Metazoa; phylum Arthropoda; class Arachnida; order Araneae; family Nephilidae; genus Trichonephila; species Trichonephila clavipes. The sequence continues at coordinate 375,458 of BMAU01018289.1, forward strand.
CTTATTTTGCGATTTCCTTCAAAAATGCAACAGACTTCTTTCCTTTCCCCCTTTTAGAACTTGGGAGGTCGAACGGGGACAATTTTACGACCCAGTTCGGTCCCTTTCTAAAAATAAGAACCAAGAGATCAATCGTTTACAGCTAGCTGTTAAGTTGCCTTGGGCAATCTTCTTTGAAAGCGTAGTGGAATTCGGTGTTTCTTTCTCCTATATATTCAGTCACAGTAAAATTAAAACGAAATGAAAAGTAAAAAAAAAAAGAGGAAAAAATGAAATAAATAGTATGTTAGAAGTTGAAAAATAATTATATTTTCTTCAAAGAAAGTTTATTTTTCTGTCATTTTTTAAAAATTAAAAAAAAATATATATATATATTTTGGTATTGCGATTTGAACCAGAAAAAAGCATCCTGTATTCATTTTTGAATATGAGAGTAAGAAAACGCGCTCACTTTCCTGTTTTTAAAAAAGTAATGAGGTAAAAAAGAGCAACAAAGGCCCTATCTCATTTTTAAACAATAACACAATAAATATTACATACGATGATTATATTTATGAAATAAAACCGATCTTTCTCTATATTCAGTGTTATATTTTTAATTTAAAATAGCATAAAAAAGGATTTCAATACTTTTTAATTTATTTTAATTAAAATCATATAAAAGATATTTTTATGTTAACTGAATATTTTCGGAAAAAAATTTTAATTTTCCTTCCTAGTGTTCTCTTTTTCGAACTTCTTGTATTAAATAAAAATTCCTTTTCTACATCGGCATTTGTGATGGACATAACACACATTCAGTCAATAATTTTTAATTTTAATGGGGGATATACTTCTTCAAATGCGCATGACAGTACTTCTAACCATTTTCTACTCAAGTTAAATTTCTTATCTTTCTGTTTCTTTTATTACAAGGAAAAATGTCACACATCGATAACTACATTTTCACACAATTCAGTCATTACAAATTCTATTGTGAGAAAAGTTCTCCCTAATTAATTTTGTCTTTCAAAACAGTACACTTAAAACAATTTTGTTCAGTGAAGTTAACCGACAGTTCCACAATGTATTCATACCAAATTTTTGAAAACAAATTTAACACTTGGAAATGTATCCTGTATTAAATTTTTCAGTATACACAAATATTTCCTGCTGTAGGAAAGATATAGTATGAGATGTGTGGTGTGCGGTTGTGAAAGCATGTTTTCGTACGTGTAGACTATTTTTTGAAAATTTAAATATCACTGAAGCTGATCATATAACTGCAAATGAGCCTTACTTTAGTGTGTGCTGGTATCAAAGTAAAACACTTTACAATATTAAACAGCCTATGGGTTTATACTCAACATCAAACTATTCGCAAAATGTGTGGCTTACAACTTCTATACAAATTGTAAAGAAACTGAAATATATAAATATATCTTACTGCTGTCAAAAATATTCATAATATGTAAATATCCTATTCCTCCACTTATTTCAGTACAGTTTAAAAACTGTAGGTGAATGCAATTTTTATATTTATAAACGAGGCATAAAAGCTCACATAGTCGTAAAAATGTCTTTATCATTTTTAAATACACTACTATAAAACGTATATGGATTGTAAGATCAGTCGTAAAATCCTAAAAAGCTTTTAGAGGAGCTAAAAACATGTAATTTTGGATTGATAAAATGTTTAATATAATACACAAATATACATGTTATTAAGCAAATACATTTGAAAATCAAACTTCCTTCTGAAATAAAGGTAATTGAAAGAAAAATGTTTAATTGCAAATGAGTGGAAATACATGTTTATCTAAGGGGTATCCCAAAGTGAGGTAATCCTCAAACTTAAGACTCAAACTCAGAAGTACGACAATCCATGAGGGCCAGGAACTACTGTGCCCATCATAATACACGTGACCATTGGACGCTGAGGTGCATGAACAGATGTCCCGATTTGGTGGTCTGTCTGAAGAGAGACCTTCAGTGTTTAAGACCCGAAGCAAGCTTGGTACTCATTTATCGACCCAATGTAGCGGGGATGAAAGGCAGAGTCGACCTTGCGCAGCCCGTTAATAGAACCCCAGACCTGTGGTGTGGAAGCACTATACACTACCACTCGACCCTATTCGGTGAAAAATAAAATTTAATGTTAGAATCTTATATAAATCTCTAATGAATGAGGGAGTCCAAACTTTTTTTTTTCATGTAAACTGTTTAGACGGAAATGGTTAATTATGAACATTTCACAAGTTGCATAAATTAAAATTAACCGTTATAGTTTACATAATTTTTAAGGGTACAAAAGGTGTATTTCGGCTGTACGAATTAATTTTAAAAGGAATATGGTTACGAAAAAGTAGTACAAATCTATCTAAAGTAGGGTTGGTTACCTTAGATATTGTCAAACACAACAATGTATTGGAAGCCAATTCCACAATTCGTTGTTATAAAAATGTATGGAAAATTACAAGATTTATTTTTGCATTTGTAATTTATATATATAATTTTTCCTGTGAGCTTTAAAAGCTAGAGCGGCATCCATCAAAAAACCGTGGTTCTCTCTCTGTTTTTCCAGATCGCCCCTGACTAAGCCGGCTCTGCCATAGTAAGTGAAAATGCCGGATTTTGTTTGTCAAGATCATTTTATAGCAGACTGCATTTTTCATGTATTTTTGATGGTCGTTTTATATTTTCTACATCAATATCTTAATGTCTGAATTTAAAATTACATAAAATTCTTGACATTCGCATCAATGACCATGATAATTTTTATTAGTATATGAATGTGTCATCAAACGATTACATGACTAATATTAACACATTATTTTAACCATTTAATTAATATTAAGTATAACATAACGCACACAAATTTTCTGAACTTTAAAATAAATATTTCGAAAACTACTTCAGATATACTCAAAATTTTTATTCCTACGCTTTAGCTTCTCAGTTTTGCTTCTATGTAAGAATTTATTGTAATTGTATATTCATCAATTTTTTAGTATATTTTTTGCTCTTAGCATGCATGCGGTTTTCAACTGTGAATTGTATGAAATCTTCGAAATATATTAAATGAATGAATGAATATTAACGTCGCACTGTTCAGCTACACGAGGGCTTTTGGCGACGGACCACGTAATTTTGAACCATGGTCAAGTGACGTGGATGACACCTGAGCTGGCACCCCTCTCCTAACTACCACACCACACCAACGGGAGGACGTTTCAGCTCTCGACAGATTTAACGTGCATCGCTGCCCTACACGGCGGGTCTTTAGTCGTACTGGGCTCGAACTCGTGACAAAGCAAGCCACGTTCCGATACCTATACCACTCGGCTACCACGGCCGAAATATATTAAAAGATACCAAAGAAGCTATATAATAAAATTTGAAATTTTTATTATGCTCAAACAATTGCTAAAACTTATGGTAAATAATTTTGAACTGCGCGATGCATTTTTTTTTCGAAATTTCAAATGGAATTTCTAACATAAAATTTCTACCTTTATAAGGTCGAGATTTCAAAAAATATCCAGATTTTAATTACTTTTTCAGTTAGCCTTTAAAAAAAGATAAATGTTGAGGTATTTTGTATAAATAGATATTTTTGAAAAATATATAATTCGAATGTTTTTCAATAGCTCGAATTTAAAATTGATTTTTATGTTTATTTATATATGCATAAATGTCTACTGTAAATGTTTCCGTATATTTTTGATTACCATTTATTCAAACATTCAAGTTATAAAAAAAATGTGTGAAAATCTTCATTCATGTTGTCTTTGATGTAAACTGAAGTTCAAGCACTTAAAATTCAAATATAATTCGGTGTATTTTAACAATATATAACCACAGGCACACTGTACTTAAACTTCCCTGAACACTTAGGCTTTGAAATCTAAAAAAAAACAAAACTAATAAATCTTAATTAGTTTTTTTTTTCGTTATTATTTTTATCAAAGTGTAAGAAAATGTTTCAAATAGTTTGAAGTTTAAATTTATTCATTTTTAGTGGTTGGAAAATTGAAAAGGTTCCAAATTTTAAAGAGTTTGGTGTTTTATTAATTTTTCGATATCTTATAATAAAATAATCATGTTTCAAAAAACTGAAAGCTTTGATTAAAATAAGAAAAATGAAGCGAAAGAATATACTTAAAGAAAGATAATTTGTCTAACTATATAAAATAGCAGATTGCACTGACACGCCCCAACTTTTTGTTACAGTTTCAAATTAATATGAAACCAAAAGGGAATTGTAACATATTTTACTTATGTGCATTGGGACTTTACAAAACTTTAAAAAACGAGGTAACAAATTAACACTTCCTGGGGTCTAAAGAAATTTCCCCTCGATTTTTTACGATTGCCCCAGGGTCAAAACACGGGGTTCCCTGCGAGCCATAAAACTCCTGCTGTGTTGCTTCCTCCGTCCCTCATTATCTTTCAAGATGTTAAACCTTAAAAGGGTTAAAGGATTTCAGAAAAGTGCGGCTAATCCGCTTTTGAAAACGTTACTTGAAGGCAGAAAAATCCGTGCAGTCCATTTTCGAAGCATTTTTACACTGACGGAATTTTCCGTGCTATCCGGTTAGAGGGTTAACTTATAGTAACTACACTCAAGACTACACTCCTGTGACTATCTACCAAAACCTCTTATTACCCTTGTCCCCTTTAGGATATCTGAAACCGGACACGTAAGGGTGAAATGAATGTCCGCTGTGACCTCACTCCGGGATGGAGGAAAGCTACTAGTGAAAAATGTGGAAACATGTTCATGCTTTAACATATACTTCCGCCTCGAACCCTTCAAATTTCAACATAAAAGAAAACTGACATTAAACAAGGAAAGTTACAAAATAAGATACGTTAAATGAAATATCAAACTGACACCCAATAATATTTCAGAAAATATATCAAATTTTTTGATTTTAAATTTGATCTGAATGCCGCCACGGGCAGGGGTCCGGCCCTAGAGCCGCCCCAGATTGCAGATTTATTCTAACAGTTTTAAGATATTTGAATTTTTTAATCTCGAGAAAACTCTAAATCTAAAATGCCATGCAATTATCTCCTTAAGTTCAGAAATAAGAAATCTGAGTTTTTATAAACTATCAATTTATTTGAAAGTGGAAAAATATGAGTATAACTTTTTAGATCCCACATAACCTTTGCAATCAATGGAAACGTATGTAAATTCATTTTAGTCTACCTTCATGATTGATAAAATGCACAATTTAAGAACATTCTTTATTCGGTTGCAAATACAAAAATTTTAGAGCTAAAGTAATGCTAATATTATTAACCTTTTTTAAAAAATTACCACTTCTGAATATACTTTGAGCTATTAATAGTGATAATTAATTCAATTGAAACAAAAATTACTCCAATTGTTAAGAAATCTCGTAACTTCCACTAGCAAGTACTTTAAAAACAGTTAAAATTATAATTTCAGTAGTTCCCATTTAACAGGTTTTTGAGTATAACATGATCTAGTTTCGTTCTTGCTGATAGCAATTCAAGGCTGCAGTTCAGAAAAACGGTCCCTTTACAATAATAAATTATTTTTTATTAATTTCTGAAATGCACTATGCAAATTCTGATCTATAGATGGTATCCTAATTTTTCGCGAGTGCGACCTTTTTTATTTCTCTTCCTTCTGTTTTTGGAGTGTCCAATTAGAAAGAGGCGCAGAGGTGCTTTTTAAACTTTAAAAAATATTCAAGACGGTTTAAAATCGGCCAGTGTATACTTAATCGTTTGCGAATGAAAGCACAATCAAATTTCAACAATGAGTAAAGAAAGATCAATTCAAAAGGAACGCCGTAATTTTCAAGAAAATAGCATCTGTAGTACTTTTTGTGTTCAAAATAAGATTAAAATGTGCCTGATATCTAAGAACTCTACTTCTGCTGCTAAGGAATATATTCTTAAAAAGCACTATGACACAAATCATGTAGCAAACTATGACCAGTGGCACACACAAGGGGGAAGGAGGGTCCGGACCCCCCTCCAAAAAAAAAAAAGCCCTTGATTTTTCCCCAATTGATCATAATTCTAAGTATACAGTACGTAAAATTTAATTACTTGTAGCGGATGATTAATTTTATGAATTAATGCTAATATTTATTCAATAATTAGTTTTTTGTTCCCGAAAATCGACAAAATCAAAAAGAGCATGATAGAAGAATGGTGGACTTTCGACCCTGGCTCCCCCCTTTGAAAAATTCCTGCGTGCGCTACTGACTATGATCAATACTTTGTGAAGACAAATAGTCCGAATTTTTTGTGTGATATCAGTTCTTCAAAAACAATTGAAAACTATACAGCTGCTGTAAAAGTTAAATATTACATTTAATTACGCAAGTAGATCGAGAGAAATCATTTACTGAAAGGGAATTTATTAGTTAATGCAGTGTGTAATGACTTCACACAGCTCTGGGATAAACTATTTATTTCAATATGTACATCATCAGAAAATATTTTAGCACAATTGATTAGCAAAAGGGTCCACGAATTTCGAGTCTCTCTCGCATACAATAATGACGTAATTCACTCTCGGTAATTCCACACCGAGTCCGCTGGTTCCAAATCCGCCTTACTTCGCGGACTCAGTATCGCTGATCGGGACTCAGACCGTTCCCGGATCTCCTCAGTTCGGATTCCGCCTTCTCCCTATCGTTCCACTCTATCGCTGAAGGGACCTCACAAGGGCTCCCTCAAAAATCCAGTCTCTTCGCTGGAGGCCTTCGCAACCGCTCCCAATCTTTTCTCTTGGGTGCTCTTGCTCCCCTTATATCTCTCTCTCATACCATCCCTTGCCTAATCATCCTCCTGTAATCTCTTGTTCTTTTTCCGCCCCTGTCGGTCTCGGCACCCTTGTTCTTCTGACGCCCCAGTCGATCTCAACTCATTTCATCTCTAGCCCCATGGGCACCGATGTCTAGGTGCACATTGTACGATTTCAGACGCGCTGTCGTCACCGAATCGTGGGAAAATAAAAGCACAATGTTAATGCGTCTCCTTTCGACGCCGAGGACAGTCTGGGATAAAAGGGTCCAAATCTTTGTGACCACCCAGTTCCGAAATTCTTTTCCAGCAATTAGGGAAATGTCTGGAATTTTCTTAACGTCTGTCGGCAAGGAGTCCGTAGTAATTAGGGGGAAGAGACCGACTTCGTCAAAAGCGTTTCTCAAACTGTGGGGGACGCGAGCATATCGAAAAGTCGAATATGAAAGACTTAAAAAATTATCAATTTACTAAAAGGAAAAAGCAAAACAAAATATAATCTAACATAATAAAAAAAATACACATTAAATCTGTGTGTGTGATATACTATACTTAAAAAGGTATCAATACGGCGCAATATATTTGATACTAAGTATCAATATTAAGTTAAGAACAGGTTTAATAATTACTAGCGATTTTTCCATGGGCTTATCATATACAAAATTGTATAAAAAATTTAATATTTATCTTGATAATTTGTACGATTTATAAGGTCTTATTGTAGTTTTAGCATCAAAGTATTATACATTATTGCTGCATTCAATACATTCTTATTGTAGGTGGGGGCGGGGCGATGAAAATTATGATTGAAAACTGGGTCATGAATATCGAAAGTTTGAGAAGCACTGAGTTAATGTTTATTTAAAACAGAGGAAGTATTATGTTTAGCACAAAGCAAATTAAAAATGAAAGATTCAGTCGAAATATTGTAGCAGAGTTGCTGAAATAGCCAAGAATTTGAGAAATCAGCATATATAATTCAATAATATCAACATTTCAAGCTTACTTTATTCCAATATTGATGAATGAGTGAATATTAATGTTATAATTAGTTGGTAATGGGTTTATTTCATTAGCCAGTAAGGACTAAGAACTAACATACAAAATTGTTTATTCTAACACAGTATCTACAAAAAGGAGACAACACAAATACTATTCTAAAGGCCTTATCACACGAACACGTTTCCAATTTTTCCTCAGTTGCTATAGCAACAGCTTTCGAACAACTTTTTGCTAGTGAGCTCAAAAAATTGTTCCAAATAAACGTTGCTTGAAATTCTAGCCAATGGTGTTCTTCGGCACCCCACGTCATAAACAGGATGATGGCTTCGTCTAATACAGGGGTGTCCAACCCTAATGACCTTGCGGGCCACTTCGGAAACACATAATCTCGCGGGCCGCACACAAAAATATGTACATTTTTATCAGATTTGGAAACAAAAAAATATTCATTGGAGTGAAAATTTAAAATAAAATGAATTATTTTTTATGTATACAGACATAGATAATATAATAATGTTTATATAATATAATAATAAAATGATCAAATAATGTTTAAAATATCACAGTTGCCATTTTCTTGAAAATTACGGTGATCTTTCGTTACTCATTGGTGAAATTTGATTGCGCTGTCATTCTCTAACACACACACACGATTAAGTATACATTGCCTTTTAACTTAACCACATTCTGAGTAATTTTTTTAAACTTTAAAATCAAACGTAACTGTTTGATAAAATATAAATTTATTTTAATCTAAAGGACGTTTCTATTATCAAAAAGGATTTATTTTAAAACAAGAATAGCTATCAGGCAAATACATTGTAGATATATATACATTTCCCCTTAAATAAATTACAAAATGAAAAAATTTAAGACCATGATATTTAAAAAAACTTTTAAAGAGTCAGCGGGGCGCAATTTACGTACTGCCGGGCCACATGTTGGACACCCTTGGTCTAACACATCAGATGTGCCGTATAATATTTTAACGCCATACAATATTTTAAACAAGATGGTGCTCAATTTCTGTTGACGCCCGTCGACAAAAGCGCAAGCGAAATAAAAGATATAATTTTGGATGTTCGTTTTCCGAAGCAGAAAAATCGGCGAGCAATTTTTCAATGTGAAGATAGAACGCGGCTGACGTCAGAGCATGTCGTTTTGTTTACGGCAACCCTTCCCCTCTGATTAGGCAAAAAATTAGACGAAAAAGTTGCATGGAAAATATATGTGTGATACGGCCTTAAACATTTAAACGCGCGTTTAGCCAAGTGGCTAAAAAGTTCCTCTTTTAGGCAGATCGTTCTGTCTGTCGACGTTTCTTTTCTGTCCAGAGCTGGGTCTCTAAGATCGCCTCCCTGGGAAGCGTGCTGGGTCAAGTGTCACACGTGCTGCATCCCATTAACCCTTCTCATCAACGTCGCACTATTCAGCTACTCGGGGGTTTTGGCGACGGACCTGGTAATTTTGAACTCAAGTGACGAGGATGACACCTTCTCGTAAATTCGACACCCCACCAACGGGAGGACGTTTGAGCCTCGATAATTTTTCATGCATCCCCCTAACATGGCGGGTTTTCAGTGGTACTAGACTCGAACCCGTGGCACGAGTCCGTTACCTTTACTACCAGGCTATCGCGGCCACGGCGATATTGATGAAAGTAGATATTCGAAATTTCGCTCAGCTAGTTTTTTTTCTTTTCTTCACGGATGTGATGTTGATTTAAAAATAAATTAAGAACTTTGGATATCATTCATATTCAAAATACAGACCCTGAATGTTTTGAAGAAATATATGTTACTATTGGAAAAGTTGTTTTCTACTGCATTATGATGGTGCACCTACCATGATCAGTATTACTAAAGGGAGTTCTTGCAAGATTAAAGGAATCATGCAAATACCATGGTAATAATTGAGCATTTTCATTAGCAGGTGCTGTGTTCCATTAATCGTAGGACGTATTTTAAAAATAGTCACCAAAATTGTAAATTATAAACGAAAACATAAGACTTAATCATCATCAATTTGCTTCATTTCTGGAAGATATAGAAAATGAATGCAACGATCTACTATATTATATGGAAATTCAATGGCTTTCAAACTCTTGTGTTAAAATTATTTTTTAAATTGCTGGACAGAATTATAATTTTTTTGAAAACAAAAAATATTATGAATGTGCTTAATTAAAAGATAGACAATGGATAAAGAACCTGACTATCTCGGTTGATTTTACAAGCCATAACTTAATTTTAAGACAAAAATCATGTTGTTACAACTCTGTACTTGATAATATTAAAAATTATTACTTTGACGAAAATAAATAGAAAAACTAGTCTCACTTTGAAAGCTGTCAATATCTGTTGATTAAATCCCATAAATTAAAATTTACTGAATATGCTCACAAAATTAAATTGCTTGACACTTATATATTAATTCTAATTTTAAAAGCTGTGAACTATAATTACACACTTTTCCTTCATCTCTATCAATATTGTTGAGGAAAGTTAAATAAATTAATTAAAATAGGATTCTTTGTTGAAGCAAAAATCTATGGATGTTGGACTTCTAGATTTTTATACATATTTATTAGAATAGATGTTTCCTAAAATTTATCATGTTATGCGAATAATGGCTATGTTCGAAAGCACTTATTTATGCGGGAAATTGCTTTCTTTAATGAAAAATAGCAAAAATTCAGGAAGATTAACCTCAATTAGCGTTTATCATCAATTTTTATCAAACATCAGCTCAGTATTTTTAATCAAATCTTGATGTGAAAAATACGATTTCAATATCTTCTAAAAAGTAATGTAAAATTCTAATTCTCTTACAAATTTCTCAAAAATTAAAAAAAATAACACGAAATATAAAATGACTGTGTATGTTAAATATACTATACAGTGAGCTTTACATAAATAAATGCATAATACATTATAAAAATCTTATTTTATTGACTTTTTGAAGATTGTAAACAGGTGTGTGGCCCCCAACTTCTAATAAAATAGACCATGTTTCCCATAATATCATACGAGTTTGACATCCCTGCTTTACAGAGACTAATATTTTTTCCCTTTAAAGATGTTTATTATATGAATCAAACTAATTCCACAAGCTAAAGAAACTTCATTTGAGATTGCACAAAAATGTAACATCCAGTTAGTTACAGCTAAATATTTTTTTTATATAAGAACATAATTAAAATAATTTTTCCCATATTAAACAGTAGTCTTAACAAAAGATTTCAAGATACATTTACTGTTTTAATTTAAAAAAATCTGCTTATTAATTTTACAATTTAATTTTCAGCGATTCTTTGCATTCCCGAAGACGACTTCTAGCAGTAAGATCCGAAATGGTGATGGAAAATGAAGAACTTGACAAATATTTACAAAATTATTACTGTTTTGAAGTCCCATCCGAAACTAAATTGGGCATCTAAAACTAGTTTCATTTGAAATCTGTATAAATATCAAAATAACAAATTTTAGATCAGGATACATAAAAAGGGTATAAAAATGGTTTATTTTAAATATTACTTAATTGACAGAGTACATAAATTAATTTTCATAAACCCAGGATTCAAGAGCAGTTTTGTATTGTACCAATTCTTCATCTTTGAACCATAATGCTATTTCCTTATCAGCACTTGGTACTGAATCAGATCCATGGATGATATTCCTGGAAAATAAGGAAACATTAAGAGTTAAGGCAATTTATATTTAATCAAACGATATGAATTATGAATAATAAATATCCTTTTATCATGCAACATATTGATATAAGTGTGTAATTTTTTTCACGCAAGATTGAAATATTAACTTAATGAAGAATTGTAGTTTTGTATACTATTATGGGAGAGGTTTACACATAAAAAGCACATAGAAGTGCTAAGGCATAATCCTTACACTAAAAAATTAAATAACTCTTCATGCATGGGGAAGGAGAGGGGAGAACACCTAATCCCATCTGTGTGTATGGTACTGATGAGGATTAGTATTGCAACGTTCTTATTACTTACATTTTTTACTAATAAAAAAAATTCTTAAATCAAGGATGGGCTTGAGAACCATATTGTGGAAGTAGAGGATAACAGAGAACTACACCTTTTTAAAATGATTGTATTAATTAAATTTACATCTAGGAAAAAAAGTATAAATTGTTCCAAAAAATCAATAAATATAAATAGTTGCTGTTTCATTCATTTACTTATTGTGCTTATTTCTATAGCTGCAGGCATATTTAATTGTAAAATCAGATTTTTTAAAGTCAGGAGTGAGATTGCTCATTGAAATTCTCATTACAAACTGCAAGTTAATGTGAGCCAACTTGCAACTATATTAACTATTGTTGATCTTTATGCAAAGAAAACTTTGCTCACAAATTTATGTTTCCTCGTAAATTTTGAAAACATTTTCTCTAATAGGTTTTTTTTGGGAGAGGGGACTGTCTTAGCAGGGTGCTATTTGCCCAACCCTGTCAGAAATAAATTCAAATTATGAAAAGAAATTATCTTAAAATAAACTCAATATACTGTTAGTTGCTTTGAAGTGCAAAATCAATACGAGACTAACAATGAATTTCATAATTTTGAACCACGGCCAAGTAATGAAGATGATACCAGAGCTGGCAACCTGCTCTCCAAATTTCTACATAATGCCAACTTAAAAATTTTGGGTCTCAAGCCATTTAATGTGCACCAGCCTTTTGAAATGGAGGATATTTAGTAACACCAAGCCTTAAACCTATAAATTGACAGAAATAATGATTGTCACAAGTTCATTTCCATAACTAACTCTATTCTTGTGGCAATTTCACACATTAGGTATAGTGTATATTAGCTTAAATGTATTTAAGCTAGAAATAATTTTTTAAAAAACTTACCTTCCTACTTGGATACACAAGTCTCCTCTCAAGGTTCCTGGTTGAGCTTGAGCAGGATTAGTTGCTCCAATAATGTCTCGGCCAGTTTTGACAACATTGTCTCCTTCCCATACCTAAAAAATAGAACAAATTTAGAACAACACATCTGGATTATCTTCCTCCATAGTTTCCCTCCAATTAAATACAGTAATATTATAAATATTTACACAAAACCAGAGGAAAAAACTGAAGTGCTTGACACGAACTACTCTTATATCAAATTAGTTTCGCCGCAAAAAATTAATAATTAGAAAGTGGAAGTTAAAATGGTTATTTAGCTTCATGTTAAAAATTAATTTTAAAAATTTGTGCTGCTGCAGCAAAAAAAAAAAATCACATTTTTATTCAGAAAATTCCATAAAGTTGAAATTTCCTATAAATTTTACCAAAAAAATAAACATTCCTACTCACCATAGGTACAACAGGCCCTAATTGCATGTACTGAACCAAGGAATTGAAAAAAGGCATGCTGCTTAGTTCTGCATAGTGTTGCTCGAGGAGACCCTGATTAGCCTGAAAAAATTTAATACAGAATTCATTAAACTATAAGAATGTAATATTTACACTTATATTCCAGTTTTTGATTTGTAGGCATTATAAACTATAAATCCAGACTGTACTTTTTAAATTGATGTATTTCTTTTGCTTTGAATTTTTTGCAAGATCAACGAAGAATAAACAGTAAGGTTAATTTAAATGAAAACATTTAAAAAAGGTAAAAAAAAAAAAAATTTAAAAGGTGGGAGTGGTGCAGAGCATTTACACAACAGGATTGGGTAACAGTGCTGTTCACAAGGGTGGGGCATGGGTTTTTTTTTACATTTTTGCATTAAAATTTTTTTTCATTAACTTGTAAAAAAAACACCGCCTCACCACAACTATAAAAGTAATGGGTGTACAGTGGCATCCCCGCATCATGAAGGGGGGTGGGCCCAAAGCCTATGATATGGTTTTACAGTTCTTTATACGATCCGGCTGGGGGCCCGAAAACTGACTTTGCAGGGGAGCCCAAATATTCTCCGCTACGCCATTGTGGGTGTATGCCGGTTCATTGAATGGATTAAGGTACGAAATACTATGAAAATAATGGATGTGAATTTGGGGGGAAAATTCTTGTAAAGTATTTATGTAAGTCAATAAGAAAATAAACATAAAACATTTAGACAAACATCTACAAAATCAAAACACGTGTTACAAAATTTACCTGCATGAATTTCATTGCTACCAATTTAAAGCCTTTATCTTCAAATCGGGAAATAATTTTTCCAACGAGGTTGCGTTGTACGCCATCAGGTTTGATCATGATGAAGGTTCTTTCTCGGTTAGCCATTGTTACAGATGAAAATATTAGGAGCAGGTAACTTATCAAACCGATGGACTTCGTGACGTAGTCAAAAGAGAGCAACGCTATCGCAGAGGAAAGACAAAGGACTAAAAAGCCGCAACCCTGCATAACCGTGTGGCACTGACACGAAGCATTTTCAAAGGCCTAACAGCAGATTTATTCGGAGAGAAATTAATATGTTGGAAAAAAAAATCTGCAACCAATTACTTTCTGTTTTTATATTGTTGGTCCTTTAAAAAAGGTACTATGGTACCGAAACTCATCTTAGCTTGGAGCACAATACAAAATAATTTTTGCTATTCAAAATCCTTCAGGACAGTATCTTTCATACGAATGATAAGTGGAAAAGATTATGTCTTATGGTGGTATTATTTAAATATATTCGATTCTAGGGACTTTGAAGCTAATTTTAATTATAATATTAGAAAAACTACTTCTGGAGTGATTGAGTTTCCAACGCCAAGTCTTCTTATTTAGCTTAAGATTGATCACCAAGACAAATCCTGAAGAGAAACTTTTTTTTTAGTTATCCTGTGCGAGAGGAACCAATAAAAAAAACCCTCTCCGTGTCATATTGAATTATTTTCTTATAACTGGCATTTTTAGAGTGCTTAAGTAGAGCGTTTAAGCTTGTTGAATCAAAGTAGAAACGGACCTTACGATTAAAGGTGCATTCACACCAAGGCTGTCAGGCGTCGAGCATTAAACGTCTAGCCAATCAGAGACTTAATTTCGCTCGAGTCGAAGCCTCTGATTGGCTAGACGCTGCCTGCCTTACTGTGAATGCGGCTTTAATGCTATTACTTTTTTGTAAGTCTAATAGATAAAAGGAACAATTAAGGCCGAACATGTAATGCTCGATTTCGTTGGAGGCACCTATTCCTACTATTTGCGGTGTTGGAATTCAAACTCCTCTGTTTCGGGGTTGCTATATTTGGCAGTTTATAAATTATTGGCAACATTCAAAATAATCACTATAAAAAAGTGCATTAAATTATATTTTCACGGTTTTTGCTTCGTTGAGAATAATGCTAATGTTTCAGTATGTGTGAATCTAATAACCTATTAAAAATGTTGCGCATTTATTGTTAAAACTTCACTACTGAACAATTTTAATGTTTTTCAATATTTATTTAAATTTAAAAATATAAATATTTTTTATTATTTTTTGTTATATACAAGTTCATTAGAAATATGGTATGTTTATAAAATAAAAATTAAGATTAAATTTTGAAAAACATTAAATGAAACTGAAAACACAAGTGTTGAACTGCAACTATATTGTAAACAAAAAATAGAAGAGTAAAATATTTTAGAATTGATATATTTTTGATTATTCGCAATTTTTAGTAAAATTTTATTAGTCCGTATAACATTTGAATAAGGTTTAGCAAGTTTTTTCTAAACAGCCACTTGAAAATTATATGATTATTGGTACAAAATCATTTTAACTTTTGCAGATGAAATTAAATCATATTTTTATTTACAGCAATTCTTATGAATATATATATATATATATATACAGTGGGCCACAAAAGTGTTCATACACTTGCAATTTCTTATAAAATTTAATGTTTTCGACTAATAAAAATTAATATATTGTAACAGTAATTTTTTTATGATATCTGCAACTTATTCTTAATAAAATGACATAATTAATTTTTTAAAAATAGTATAACTATTTTTTTAAAAAAAATAATTATCAAAAAGCTACTAAAAAATTACGCCACAAAAGTTTTCGTACACTTAACAAAAATCTCAACTTCGCTTTAAATATTGTACTTCTTTCTTAATTTAGTACTTAGTAGGATATCTTTTAGTATCCACAACTTTTCAGGGTCTTGCTATAGATTTAATCAATTTTTCGTAATTTCTGCATCGATTTTTCTCCATGCTTCTGTGATTAGTTCCTACTTCATATTTTGTGTTTAAATGTCATATTTTCTTCTTTTTTAAAAATCAAATTCTTGCCAAATATGTTCTATTAGACTAAATAAAGTGTTTGAAAGGTGTTTTCAGAATTTGAGAACGTTGTAGAGACACTAGTGGCGTACAATGAGAGCAGTGCACTTGGCGTCATTACCCTGTTAAAAAATCAAGTAGTCTCCAATATCCAAATTTCGGGCGGATAATTTAAAATTTCTCTTTAAAATAATTAAATAGAGCTCGTGATTCATAATACCATGAAAAAATACCAAATTACCTAATTCTGAGGCCCATTTACACCCCCACGCCAGAACTCCTTCACTTCCATACTTCAGTATGGAAGTGAAGGAGTTCTTGTTCCACATAAATTCATGGGATTAAACCAGTGCTTCTCAAACTTTCAATACTGGCGCCCCCTTTTCAATCACAATTTTTATCGCGCCCCCTTTTCAATCACAATTTTTATCGCGCCCCCCTTATACATTAATAATGTACTGAATGTAATAAAAATGCACTTTGACGCTAAAGCTACTATACGCGATCTTAATTATAAACCATACAAATTAATAGCATAAGTATTACAGTTTGTGTGTATACTACTTTTTTGCAAAATAAATAAATTAAGTAAGACAATGCTTCTCAAACTTTCACTACTGGTGACCCAATTTTCAATCATAATTTTCATCGCCACCCCTCTCCCTCAATAATAATGTACTGAATGCAATAATAATGCACTTTGAGTATTAAATTTTGTATACGTTACTTTTATATAATATATATTTTAACAAATTACTTTTAAGTAATAATTATAATGTTATGTTATTTTTCCTTTCTCATTTTTTAAATTGGGACAGATTGCAAAATAACATTTAATTAAAAATTTATTTCGTCCATCATGCATTTCTAAAAGTACAAATGTCATTAGAACAAGTAATATAAAAATAAATTTTAAGTCAATTCCTACTTAGGCCAACAAAGAAAAACTTATTTTAGTTACTTTCTATTAAATAGTTTCAATTAATACAAATATGTAATACATATGACAGAATCACAATGTTAAGCGACAAAAGAGAAAGCGATTTTCCTTGCAATTTTCCTTTTCTTTTCTATATATGGGGTATTGGAATATTCTTTTTTCGTTACTATTTATTCATTAATTAAATTTAATTAGTGTAAGAAAATAGTAAAGTAAAGAAAAAATCACACACATTCTTAGAAATTAGGCCATCTCGGATGGAATTCGAACTACCGTCCTTAAGATTAGAAGCCCAGCGCGTTATCCATTGCGTTACAGGGGACAGCACGAAAAGTTTTCCTTTCTATAAATGCTTTTGGACTATAATTTTTGTTTGTTACTATTTATTCATTTTTTTAATTTAATTAATGAATTAAAATTTGAAAGAACTGTATTAACATGAAGTGTCACCCACTACAAGTTTTAAAAAATGTATTTGAACTTGAATGAATGAATAGAAAGTATTTTATCAACGATTGAAAATTTGAACAAGATATATATGAGAGTGAACTTATAGTAGAAATTGAAAAATAGTCTACTTTATGTTGCGCTCTCTCATATCCATCACATCTGGCATTCTCGCGAGCGTCTGCGTGAGTCTGGCCAAACACTATCGGACGTCTGCGCAAAACATGTAATAATGCTGTACCTCGTACAATTCCAATCAGTTTTGGTCCATTCGATGCTTCTATAGCTACCAAATCTATCTTGAATGTACATTTTATAATTTGCGCGTTAGTTGTATTTCACACTGTTAAGTATTACTGCAGAAAATTGGAACAAAAAAATCATGGATAAATTTTTAAGTCATAAGCGAACATTCGACGATAATAAAGCATCAACAAGTGCACAGACGAGCATAGTTCCGAAAATTAAATCAAGGAAATATTCTCAAGAATACTTGAATTTTGGGTTTACCATTACTGAAGTAAATGGAGAAGAAAAGCCCCTGTGTGTTATTTGCTCAAAAATATTGGCAGCAGACAGTATGAAACCTAATAAACTTAAAAGACATTTCGAAACGCTTCATGGTGAGTACATTAACAAACCTCGAGAGTTCTTTGAATCAAAATTAAAATCATACGGAAAACAAAAAACATTTTTTAAAAAAACTTTGTCAGTGAATAACAAAAGCTTTACTTACTTCTTACAAAGTATCATATAAAATAGCCAGATGTAAAAAGCCTCACACTATTGCCGAAGAGCTTATTTTGCCTACAGCAATTGAGATTGTAGAAACTATGTTTGGAGACAATTTTGCCAAAGAGTTGCAGTCCATGACCTTATCAAATGATACTGTTTCCCGTCGAATTGATGATATCGCTGAAGATGTAGAGCAACAGCTTTTCGGTAAGTTGCGTGATAAATTGTTTTCAATTCAGCTTGACGAGGCAACAGATAGAAATAAAGATGCTCATTTCATTGCGTATGTTCGATTTTGGGATGGTATGTCAGCGGTAAAAGAACTACTTTTTTGTAAACCAATAAAACTTAAAGCAACAGCAATGACATTATTTGATATTTTAAATAATTTTATAAACGAGGCAAATATAGAGTGGAAAAATTGTGTCGGAATATGTACCGATGGTGCTCGTATAATGTCAGGAAGATTTAAAAGTATACAAGCACTTGTGAAACAAAAAACTCCACTGTGCATCTGGACACATTGTATGATCCACAGAGAAGCTCTGGCTTCCAAAGAAATTAGTCCTGGTCTGAATATTGTGCTAATGACAGTTGTGACTGTAGTAAATTACATAAAAATAAGACCCCTAAAATCAAGAATCTTTTCTGGACTTTGCAAAGACATGGGCACAGTGCATTCATCGTTGCTATTTTATTGTGAAGCAAGATGGTTATCACGCGGGAAATTTTTACAACGTGTTTATGAATTAAGAAATGAAATTATCATTTTTCTAGAAGAGGAAAACCTACCAGAAGCTGAGAAATTTCGAGATGGTTTATTTCTGATGAAGTTGAGCTACTTAGTCGATATATTTGAGAAATTAAATATATTGAATCTTCAACTTCAAGGATCAAATGTACATATGTTTGACACTCGTGATAAAATTAATGCTTTTTGTAGAAAATTACAATTATGGAGCCGAAATTTAAAGCAAAAAAAACCTAGAAATGCTTGAAAATGCGGATAAATGTGTAAAAACTTACAAAACTGAAGAACAACATGTGGAAGTTGTTTATAAAACTATTGAATATCATTTAGCTATGTTAGCAAAAAATTTTAAAAATATTTTTTTGCTGAGGACAACTTGATAGCAAGTTACGAATGGGTGAGAGATCCATTTCAAAATACCCCAGAAGGATTCTCCACTACCGAAGAAGAAAGTTTCATAGATTTCACATCTAGTGGCGAAATTAAAAGACAATTTTGTAATAAAACTCTCTTTCAATTTTGAGCAGAAGTAGATGATGAATTTTCTGAACTGAAAACAAAAGCATTTCGTATACTTTTACCGTTTTCAACATCGTACCTTTGTGAAACCGGATTTTCTGCGGTGGCTGCTTTGAAGACAAAATATAGATCTCAGCTAAATATAGAAAAAGAATTCAGAGTGTCAATTTCTAATATTAAGCCTTCATTTGAAAACCTTTGCTCTGCAAGACAAGCCCATGGAAGTCACTAATAATAATTAAACTTGCTCTTAAGGGGACTTGGCACCCTTTGAGCAAACTTCTTTATTTACGTATTTAAAAATTATATTTTAACATTTTATACAATGTTTCTATTCAAGAAAATGTTACCAGATGAAAATTTTCATATATTATTCACACAATTTTAAAAATTTAAATTTTTTGAAGAAAATTGGGAAAATTTTAAAATCCTACTCCTTTTGTAAAAATTAATTTTTGACCTGAAATTTTTTATAATATTCTTATGGGTGTTCTTAACTTTAGGGATCGATTTTAGAATAATTTCATTCGTTTTCGAGAAAAAAAATAAAATGTTGATATACAAGCTAAAAATCAACGAAAAAGCCAACATGTCTTACATTTTATTTTTTTTAAAAAAAAGTATTCAGTTTATAGCAAAACGGATCCCTAATTTTATTACATGCTTTATTTTTAACACGCTGGAAAAAAATTGAAGTGTTTGGTAAATAATTGTCGAAGGAGTAGCATTTTGAATGCACTAAGGTTTCGAAAAACACAAACTGAGAAAAACCACTTTAAAGTTTATAATTCGGAAAAAAAAAATTATTATAAGCTTAATTAAACTTAAATTACCACTTTAAGATATTACTTATACGTTTTTCTTTAAAATAATTGCATTTTCATATGTTTTCAACCCACACATTTTTATAAATGATCAACTTTTAGAGAGTACTAATTGCACAAGAAAACTCAAGAAAAACTTCAAAAAAATTTTTTTTTTTCTGTCACGACAGAAATTTTAGCTGTTTTTCTTCTTATAATATTAAAGTATTACATTTGTATGAAAAATATATCAGGAATAAGAACTGAAATTATAA
The DNA here is from genome assembly GCA_019973935.1 of Trichonephila clavipes. Taxonomy (NCBI): domain Eukaryota; kingdom Metazoa; phylum Arthropoda; class Arachnida; order Araneae; family Nephilidae; genus Trichonephila; species Trichonephila clavipes. The sequence goes on from BMAU01018289.1 coordinate 395,931, forward strand.
AATTATTAATATAAAATGCCTTAATTTAAAAATTTTACATGCACACATTTCACAAGGAAGAAAAATTACATTATTGTATTGCCTCGGAAATATTCTACTTTTAATACTACACATTCTTTTTTATAGTTATTATTTCTATCTATAAAATAGATTTTTTTATCATAACACATTTTTAGCTTTTTTTTTTCTAAAAGGGGTGTGGCTGAATTACCTAATTTGTTTTCAAATGAAGTTTTATTCAACTTCTAACTTTCCAACATGCACAAGTGATATATCAATCGAAAGATAATAATGCAAAGAATAAGATTAAATGAAAATAAAAAAAAACGATAGGTTTGTGATTTTTAGGGTACCAAGTCGCCTTAAATTAGTATTAATAAATTAGTTATAAAATACATTGTGCAGTACTGATACATTTATAAGTAGACTGGCTGAAGTACCCGTTCTGCGATTATTTTTTAAAAAATAATGCATTATTCTTGATATAATAGCTTAATTGTAAGAGTAAAACCAAGTGCACAACAATGCATACAAAAATATAAAATGATTTTAGAATTAATATTAAATAAGGAAAACGCATGAAAAATTCCAATGAAGAATAATTGTGTTATTTTTAATATTTAAAGCGAGAAACCTTCAAAATGTTTTAACCCGGAAGCAGGCGCCCACTCCACACTAACCTTAATGGTCGCGCGATCACTTCACCAAGTCACCCCAATCCTTTTTTTTTTATAATTATTTTTTTCTGTGCTCGATAAAAATCACAATTGCAGCGAATAATTTAACTAAGAGAAAATGTACTTACCTACTTTAAAGGACTTTTATTTTTCTTTGATGATTTGAGAAAAATCCAATAAAACTAATGAAACCGTTCCAAATGTGCGTGACCTTAATAAAGAACATAAATCACAGACACTTTTCACTAACAATACAAGAACGTTATTTGCAATCAAAACTGTCATATTTTGCTCACGTTATTGTAATTTTTCTATTCGTTGATGATCTACAAATAGCATGTGTAACCTTTTCTTGCTTGTGTCTTTTTGACAAGGCGAAGTGTTACATTTATGGCTTCTTAGTTTTCTTGATATCTTAATTTTCTTGATAGAGTTCTTTAGGCAGCATTTGAAAATTACAATTCAACTCAAACGTTTCATGTCTATCACTTTTGTCATATTTACTTTCGCTATCACGATTAATATGCATTATTTCATCAGGTTCTTCAATTGCTTGATCAGTTTCATCTTCCTTCAATAGAGAGATCACAGATGCCCATTTTTTTATATTCTGCTCATTTACATTTATAAACCATAATAAGTTGTACAACACAGCAATTAAAACCACAAAGTTAATCGTAGGGGAAAGTATAGCATATTCATAGAAAATATTTCTGAACAAAAGTGGTCGTGAAGGGAACTCGATCAAAACAAGTACCTTGATTGTAAAAAACCGTTTGCCACTCTCAAAAAAGAGGCATAAATGTGACAAATTCATTTTAGTTTCCATTAAGACTGTCATATCGGAGGATACTGTCAAGAAATTGTTAACGAATAAACAGTTTTACCAGAATTTGGAGTGATTCAGCGCCTCATGCGACCGCTCCCATGAAAAAAATGTATTCGATACAAAAACATCGGTGTCAGTTATAAAAAAATAATTATGTAAAACGTTTTTTATAATGCAATTTCAGATTACTCATAAAATACATCTTGGCCAATTAATCCTTCAAAGTGCTCAATATGCTTATCCATACATCATAAAACTCATTTACGTGGGAAAAAAGCAACAGAAAAATATTATTTACAACTTTCCCAAAAGAAAAGTAGACGGAGTTAAGCATACCAGTAAGTTTGAAGGTCAAAGAGATGATAAACAAAAGTACTATTCTAGAGGTTACAAGAAACGTAGTAAAAAATCTCTTATCGCGGGATTACAGCAAAGAAAACAAAATATCTTTTTTTATTTGGTTTTGGGATCAAAGATAGCTAATGAGCGTTTGAAGTGGAATCTTTTGAAAGTGGAAAACCAGATGATATATATAATTTATATCAGTGTAAATGTGTATTTTTTATTTTGTCAGAAAGCATTTTGTTTTACTTCATTCCAAAAAATAATTTTTTAAGCCTTTTATATTTTTAAGATGCTCGCGCCCCCCTCGAAGGGTTATCGCGCCCCGGGGGGCGCGCCCCACAGTTTGAGAAGCACTGGATTAAACTCCTTATTTTTCATTTTACAAGCTATTATAGGTTAATAGGAACTAAAATTGTTGCCACCCCAATCAATTTACTGTCAATTTTGATTTTTCTGAAACTAAATTCCAAGAAATTAGTTGGATCAATAAAACATGGAGGTAGAAGTGTTCTGGCGTGGGGGTGTAAATGGGCCTCAGAATTAGGTAATTTGGTATTTTTTCATGGTATCATGAATCATGAGCTCTATTTAATTATTTTAAAGAGAAATTTTAAATTATCCGCCCGAAATTTGGATATTGGAGACTACTTAAATTTTTTAACAGGGTAATGACGCCAAGTGCACTGCTATCATTGTACGCCACTAGTGTCTCTATAACGTTCCCAAATTCTGAAAACACCTTTCAATCACTTTATTTAGTCTAGTAGAACATATTTGGCGAGAATTTGATTTTTAAAAAAGAAGAAAATATGACATTTAAACACAAAATATGAAGTAGAAACTAATCACAGAAGCATGGAGGAAAATCGATTTAGAAATTACGAAAAATTGATTAAATCTATAGCAAGACCCTGAAAAGTTGTGGATACTAAAAGATATCCTACTAAGTACTAAATTAAGAAAGAAATACAATATTTAAAGCGAAGTTGAGATTTTTGTTAAGTGTACGAAGACTTTTGTGGCGTAATTTTTTAGTAGCTTTTTGATAATTATTTTTTTAAAAAAATAGTTATACTATTTTTAAAAAATTAATAATGTTATTTTATTAAGAATAATTTGCAGATATCATAAAAAAATTACAGTTACAATATATTAAATTTTATTAGTCGAAAACATTAAATTTTATAAGAAATTGCAAGTGTATGAACACTTTTGTGGCCCACTGTATGTATATTATATTAATGATAAAAGAAGAAAATTGTGTTTTATATTTATTTATATATTTACTGTTATAAAATGGTAAGAATTACATACATTGCCCTTTAAATATACTGTTTACAATTAAAATTGTTCTTAGCCTATACTAAACAAATATTGATTTAAATTCCATATAATTTTTTAGTTAAAAAATAGTCCAAAATTATGTTTATACTGTGATTAGTAAAAATAGTAACCACTTAATATATAAGGAGTAAAATAAAACAGTTCAATAAAAAAAAGGAAGATTGATAAAAAAAAAATTTTAAATATTTTAACAATATTAACCACTTAATATAAAAAGAGTAAAATAAAACAATTTAATAAATAATGAAAGATTAATATAATATAAAACTAGTAACAAAGTCCCGTCATCACTGCACGATTCAGCAGTGTTTGTCCTTCCTCTTTATTTTAACATCATGTACCACGAGCACCACGGCATTAATTGCTTTTATTCTCCATTTCATCTTTTTTTTTTGTCTTCCACATTCCGTGTCTACTTTCTGATTTCGTTCCGTTAAGGACGAATTAGAGAAGAGCACAGATTTCTACCACCTCCCTCCGGGATGGTGCTTCATTAAATATGTTCCATACTTGCCAATTGAATTATTTCTCGCTCTCTCACTGGTAGTATGTCCTCAGCTACTGGTGAGAAGCTTTCTTTAAGAACGGCCCTGAGCTGATGTTAATAATTTTGATAGTATCTTTTAAATTTTATAGAACTTTCAATTAATACTACTCTTTTTTCTTATTAATTATGATGAGAGGGGGTAATACTGTTTTTTGGTAAGGTACCTCGTACTTTGAAGCCGTGGTAGTAACAAAAATATTCAATATCGTAATAATATTAACCGCTTGATGCTGAAGCAACCTCACGGCACGAGAGCTATTACGAGAATGATATTGTGGATTAATTGAGGCCAAACGATACATTTGGCAATATTGTGGGTTAATTGAGGCCAAACGATACATTTGGCAATTTTTGAAAATAGGCCAAAAATTTAACAGTAACCCATCTAGTTTGTAGATTATAGACTTAAGTGCCTCCAACAAAATTGAGCATTACACGTCCGGTCTTAAGGGCTCCTCTTATCTGGCCGTATCCTTAGTTTAGCTGTGCACCAAAAGATAAGGTTTTGCATCTGGCTTCGGTTAATTGTTGTTATGGTTATTTTGTTTACTGTTGTGTCAGAGTTATTCTCCGACCGAATGTTTTCCGGATGAGAGAAATTCTTCTAATTTTGAAGAAATATTAAAAGCTATGAACATTTTTATTTACTACATTAAATAAGTACTTCTTCAATTTACGAAACAATAAACATATGCAATATTATTGCATACTGATGTTTTCAGATCATCCTGTTTTTCAGGATTGCTGAAAATGTAATTATTAACAACTATTTATTCAAATTAAGTTACAACTAATTGCCAAGGAGCATAGCTTTTGCTATTAATTATCGCATTTAATCAAGTATTAAAAACTTCATATTTTTCATTAACTTTGCTAAAATTTAAGCTTTTGATGGATGGATTTCCAAAAATGGAATTTTGAAGAATTTTTAATAAATTACTATACAAATTAAAAAATATTAAAATAAGCAGAACATTTTGTTAAGTTATTAATGTTTGTTTAGTAATTTATTGAATATATATGTTTATACCTTTTTGTAATACCTGTAATTAATCTTACATTTAATAGCAGGATTTTATATATATATATATATATATATATATATATATATATATATATATATATATATATTCATGCTATCCATGATACTTTAGCTATTATTTTTAAGATAATATACTAATGCAAAATGTAATAGCTTAAAGTAATGAAATTTATACTAGAAAAACATATATTTTGCTTATTATGTAAAAGCTATTTAAAAAATATATAAAATTGGGTATTGACCTGCATACAAATAGGAAGTTTGCCACGAAAGTATGATTGATAATGTTTATGTATTTATTCCTCCTTTATCTCCCCCTTCCTCTTTAAATCAGCATATTCATGATGATAAATTTTGTAATAATATAAGAAATGTCACTTAAATTCCATTTTTTACTGCTTCTTAATTCATGAATTTATATAAAAGTAAAACCGTATTTTTGACATTGTCTGCTTATCATAATTATTATTTAAAATGTATGCAGGTGAATATTTTTGTATATAAACTTTGTTATGTTGTTTATTTTATAATTGTACATAATTTGGGGATTTTTCTCTTCATTAATTTAGTAAATCTTGATATGAATTTTTTTCTACTATTTATGCATTTTTACCATTTACATATCAGCATTAGCCATGTTTTTTTTTTAATACTTTTTGGCAAAATACTTTATAAAGTATTGGATATATTTTCTTATTTCATCCTAACTTATTTATCCAAACTTATTCATCCAAATTTATTTCAGTTAATATACTTAACTCCATGGCTTTTGCCAGAGAACCAGATATTTTGCAAATCATAGAGAAACTAACTACTACAGGCAAGAAGACTTTAGATGATGATTTAATGAAACAGTTGAAAATGTTGTGCAAGTAAAATAATTTTTATGTAATTTAATAAAATTATAAAACTTTGAAATTATTTAAAATTTAGGTTTTTTTTAGTATTACATAAAGAAAGGTATAGAAAAAATATAAACTTATTTATTAGACATCTTCCATATATGAATATTGGGTAGTTACATATTAGTCACCGCAGCTACTTGAATCGTGCCACTTTCCTTCAAAATTTTACTGATTGCTCTTTTTCTCAAATAAAGCATGTAAGAATCTGTTTTTGTTGTTATTTTCTTTTGCTGCTATGATACAATGGCATGATTCATGTGTCACAAATTTGGCTGCGGTGACGCTAATATGTAAGTACGAAATAGTGCTAAATTTGGAATGTTTATCAGTAAATTTATGATGGTGTGCAATTTTTTTTTCTTATTGAGATAGCTGTGTGTTGTTAAATGGCAATTTTAAAAATTACCTTTTAAACTGTATTTACTCCCTCCTGCTTCGTAGTTTTTATAGTAGTAATCATTCTTGTGTCATAAAATTAGTATTTGATCAATAAATAAATATTCATTATTAGTTATGATATTAAATGGATTGAAAATATTAGAATTAATGATACTGAAATCAGTTTGATATAAAATATTTAAATAATTTCATGACATATTATTCTAGTCTAGTATTTCTTTTTGAATCTAAAAAAAACATTCAATTCTGTATTCCTTTTAGGACTTCCAATGAGAATGTAAATCATGCTTATTATTGCCTAATGACACAACTGAGAAAGGAGCATTCTGAAGTTCGCTATTCAGTTCTCTTAATCATGAATGAGCTTTTCTGTAGATCTTCTGTTTTTAGGAAGCTTCTAGAAGGAGATTTGGAAGAATTTCTTGAACTTGTTGTAGAAACTAATCCAGATAAACCACTTCCTTTGCCTCAAGTAAGTACTTCAAAAGTATTGATTTTATCCTTATTTATATATGGTTTTAAAAATATATAAATTATGCACCAGATATGCATCTAAATCTTAAAAAAGGGAAGGTGTAAAAGTTGAAGAAATGACCATGTTGCCTAATAAGATTAAAAAAAACTTACTGAAGTTTTTTTTCCCCTCAATAAATTATGAAAAAATATTTTTTTGAAATTTTTTTTTATAGATGTACAAGATAGATAAGGGTATAAGGTTATCGATGTACAAGATGATAAGTATAGATTCAAAATATAAGTATTACAGAAGATTTCTACAAAACCTGCTTGGAATAATATATGTTTAGATTAATACTGATATTCTAGAAATTTTATATTGATAGATATTATTTGAGCCATTTTCTTTGAAAGCGGTGTAAGTCCATTTTTGACAAAATTTAGTTATTTATCACGTTGGATGCAATCTTCTATGAGCTTTTTATACAGTTTCAAGAAAAATCCTTCAAAATTTTCATTGTTTTGTCAACATAAATTTACGTAGTTAATGAAGTTACAAATATAATTACTTTGAAAGTGGTAAATATCTCTATATAATAAAAAATAAATTTACACCACATTTAAAGAAAATGGCTAATTTAATACTCGTTATTTTATAAGCTTGCAGTTCCATTTTACGTTTAAAAAGTTGTCTAAATTTATGTGAAGAAAAAATTTCATTTTATACAGTATTTATTTCAATTAGTATGATTTTGTTTGTTAATTTATTTTTAATAAAACTGATAATGAGTAATGCAGAATGAATAGTAAAAAAAAAGAAGAATATGTATACCTATATTCATTATCAGTTTTGTTATCATTACATGTTCTGAAATAACATTGAAATACTTATTCAATATTTATTTAAGCATATTTTTGATCACATGAAATTATATTTAATCATGCCTTAAGTTTTTCTGCTTTTATAATATTTCTGTTTTATTTTTTAAAATAAAAATAAACAAAATAAAAAGATAATTTTTTAAATAAAAAAGGAAAAATTAATTAATTACTTTTTTACGAAGATCATTGAATATGTTAGTGAAAGTTTACTGTATATTTTTATACATACATGAAAGCTTATGATGGATCATATTCAGAATATTATAGGGTTTTACATTACTAGCTTTTTACATTTTTTTGGGGGGAAGAATTTACTGGCATTTGAAATGAAAATTTTTCCATATAAAATTATTAAATAGAGTAAATGGCAATTTTTTAAATACATTTACAACTAAGAGTTATCTTATTTGTGTATATACATTTTATTCTCTAAGTCAGAAAAGTACTAATTCATTTTAAGTTATTTTAGAAGATTTATTTTGTATAACTTTATTTATCAACATTAATAACGATTTTGAAAGACTGATATTTTTTTTGTAATAGGTTTGTTTTACTAGATCAAATTTTGAAAAGTTTAATATGAAATAATAATTTTAATATTAGAAATTTATTGTCATGTGTGTTACTTATATTTTTTTCTTAATATCCAATGAAATATATATAGTACAAATTAACTTATACATACATAACAAATTAACTATCCTTTTTTTTCCTTTTAGCTAAGATCTAAAGAATTGAAAATAAAAGCACTGGAATTCATGCAGACTTGGAACACAAAGTTTGGTGATAAATACATTCGTTTTCAGTTGGCTCTAAAATATTTGAAAAACTGTAAAAGGGTATTTTTTATTATATATTTTTATTGATTTTTATTAAATTATATGTTATAAAATTTAATTTCTTTGAATGAGTTAGATTAGGATATATATATAGTTTTTTAAAAGTAAGCATAATATTTATATTTTGAATCGAATAATCTAATAAAAGCTGTTCTTATATATATAATGCTTCTACTTTATGCATACCTTTGAAATATTGTTGTATGAAACATATATATATTTATTTTTGAAAAAAAATAGCAAAAATAAAATGTAATGAAACCTCATAAATATTAATTATTGTGAAGTAAAAACTTTATAACATTATTTTTTTATCTTATTAAAATAAATAGAATATCTTTTACTTTTAACTCAATTGTTTAATAAATGTATGTAATTAAATTACTTTCTTACATTTAAAAACTTTTTTAAAATGCATAAATATTCTTGTTAAAAGGCAGAAATTTATTTTAAAGGATAAATTTTTGGAGTATAAATTCTGTGAAGAGAGTATAATCTGATGAGATGTGCTTGTGATTAAAATCCCAAACAATCTTCAAATGAAAAATTGAAGAACTATTATTATATATTGTAATAAAATTAAATATCTTTAAAATTTATCTCATCTTATTATTTATTATATGTCTTTTTAATTCAATTACTTTATAAAATTAAAGATGTGTATCAAATTATTGATGTGTATACTAATTAATTAATCTTTAGCCCCCTTAGAATCATTAAATTTTTGTTTTAGGTTGATTTTAATGATATGGAGGCAAGAAATGCTGTACAAAGGGAAAAGCATCGACAAGAACAGGAAAGACTTGAAAGAATTTTAAGTGAAAGAGTTAGCAGAATCAGATCAGAAATACCAGGTTTATATTTTCTTTTTTTTTAATTCTTATTTTTTATTTTGCTTGTTTTACTGAATAATTGATACTAGTTTTTAAATTTGATTTAAAATTTGCTAATTCTCTCTATATAATGAATCAATACTGAAAAATAATTGAATTTTAAGCAATATTTATTTTTCTAAATTGTTTTAATTGATCACCAATTCTAACATGTTTTCAATCCTCAAATAGTATGTTTATTAATAATGGAATCCGTAAAGGAAGATCATAAATTAAAATCAAAATGAACTTAATATTATAAACAATCCAAAATAGGTTATTTGAATTTATTATTTAGAACTATATCACTTTGTTTAAATAATAGTTATTTATAAATTAAAACACATATTTAATCTATATTTCTGAATGGTTAAGCTGATCTGGTGCTGTCTTAATTTTTTAAAAGGATTGTTACATTGGTTGTATTGGTTCTATAAACTTGTGTTGTGTGAGTCTTTCAATGAACAGATTGATATAAAAATCCATTGTAATAATTTATTGTCTTTTATGTAGAATAATTTATGTTTTGTGGGAGATATGTTATTTATAAGATTTTTATTGAGTTATTACTGTTATATAAGTTCAATCTGAGAAAAAATGTGGAGAAACCCTGTTTGTGTCCAAAATGATTCAGTAAGGCATTATGAGGAGACACTCCTTTGTTCATTCTAATGTATCTGATTTAGAAGATGATATATTTTACTGAAAGACATATTTAATTTTCCTGGTTAAAATCTTTGTGAGGCTTTGTACTATATATATATATATATGTTTGTGTGTGTGTGTATTATATTAAGTCTTTATCTAGTATTTTGTTTTTAGAACCAAAATTTGTATTAAAGAATGACATAATTGTAAAAATAAACAATAATATGATAAATGTGACAAAATTTATATTTTTGTTTGCTTCATATATAAAGTGTTTCTTATAATATATAACGATATTTTATGTTTAGATATTAGTGGAGAAATATCCAGTATCCTTCTTCAGATGGAAAATTGTTTTAAATTGTTGGTTCCAAATGCTACAGAAGAGTTGTTTTCCTGTGAAGACTTTGAAGTAACTAACGAAAAACAGTTGGAGAATAAGGATATAAAAACACCCAACATATCTAATCAGGCTCATGATGCTTCAAACTCTTTGCGACATCATGGCATTAATGATATGAAGAAAGTTATTACTATTGATTTTACAGATAGTAAGTTAATGATTTCATTTGTATTTATTGTTACAAATTAAATGTTTTACTGTATTTTTAAATTATGTATTTTTAATTACATTATTTTTTTTAGTAATTTTTGGTTGGATTCTGGATTGATTATATGTATATGTTAAATGAAATTAAATAATGTTAAGGGTACAAACAAATTTTTATACAATTATTGTGTTTAAATATATACAGTAAGCTCTCGTTTATCCAAGGAGGTGGATGGTACAGGAACCACAAATTAGACAATTCCATGGATAACCCACAAAATAATAAAAAAGGATCACAAATCCTTTGGATTGGATGCTTTTGAAAACTGTTTATTCACACCAGAAGAAGATTAAGAAATTTATTATTTGTCAAGTTAAACATGCACATGTGCACATATTTGCATAGTTTACTTTTGCGTGAAATAATCCACCAGCAGTTTTTGTTGTTTCAAGATAATACTCTACTTCACTTGAGACTGAAGTTTTTTCAATATCATTTTGTCACATCTTGTTTCTCCAGACATTGAATGAGCCTTTCAATGCGTGCTAGATCTGCATCATGGTCTTATCCTCTTCTCGCACGGTCATCATCTATCCTTTTCTTCTTCCTCACTCTCCTCCCAAACTATACCTGATGCTTTACCAATTATTTGTTTATCGGTAAAATGTTCATAGAGCCTGATTTGAGTTTCTCTTGAGTTGATATAATCATTTTTTCCTTTTATCATTCATTGTAAAATGAAATCAGGATAAACTACTTTAACTGAATCTGTGGTTTATTTGCATCTTGACACAATTCTGACAGAAACTAAACTGGTGCATGAATACAAATTGAAGTGGCAAAAGGAAATTACTGAACTGAGGACTCTGAAAAATGATGACTCATGCATTCTTGGTATAACTGCTGGTGCATTTAAGTTAACAAGAATGGAATCTTCTACTCCCTGTTTTTTCTTTCTTTGTACTATAACTGTAGGCTTAATGTTTACTGTTAGGAATAACAACAAAAAAAAACTTTTTCCGTAAGACCACAAATATGCAACAAACCATATAATGTGTCTGTGGATAAATGAGATTTTACTGTATATATATGTATATGTTACCATTAAAGTGTAATTCAATTATTTCATAGGATAACTAGGTATTTCATAAAATAACTAGACAAGTCAGTTCAAGTTAATAATAGTTTAATGATTTTATACTTTATCTAGTTATTCTTTGAAATATCTAGGTATTCCATGAAATAACTAAGGATAGATCGTTAAAGTGAAAAATAAACAATTTCAAAGATGTTTTATAAATTAATTGATCATTAATAGCTAAAGTCTCTCAAAAAGTACATTTTATCCCTTTTGCAGATAAATAATTGATAAATAATAAAGGAAAACAGAGATGATATCATTTATTATATTGCTCATATTGCTATTGGTTAAACAGAAAAGGGGAAAAAATAATATGTTGCAAAAATAGATTATATTTAAGTATTGTCGACAAAAGTACATGCTAGGAGGAAAAACTGTTGCTTCATAAAAACATTGTGTAAACTTTTTAAAACAAAATGTAAGAGGATATTAATCAAAATTTTGAGATAAATTTTATTTTTATTATTTATTAGAGCAAAGATTGCTGTAATGACACTTTGGATTGAACTGCTTATTATTTTTAAAACAAGTACACTGTTTAGTATTACACATTTTTTTTTTACACAAGCACTTTTTAAATCCTTGTCCAGTACCGCAACTTTGAGCTGTTACAACAAATTGAAGCATTGTGTCAATATTTGAAAATTCTTCAATGGAAATGAATTCTTGCTGACATATACTGAACTGATATCTAGAGTATAATTGTTTTATTCCACCAGTCGGAAAAATTCTTCCCTAAGTAGCTAGAACTTGTTCGAAGAACTTTCGAGTGTCGTATTTCATACTTTAGTGATCAAGTAATCGTTATTTTATAGAATACCAAGTTAAATTGTAGAATTCAATAATTTTATATACTTTAACTGAGTGATCTAGTTATTTCATGAAATATCTAGTTATTCTATGAAATAACGGATTTGAAGTTTTAACAGTAACATATTTATATATAATGTTGATTCATGTTCTTAATAACTGCAACCATTTTTTTTCTGATACAGGGATTCTTGTTTTATCGTATTAACTTTTGTTGTTAGTATTTTTTTCTTTGACTTTTTTTAAGGGTTTTTTGTTGTATATTTGTATATATCAATAATGTTATCATTTCTCTGAATGAGTAATTTTTAACTATAAATTTTCTTTTTTTTCTAATCTAGCGTCTGATTTTTCTGTAAAAGCAAATGAAGACACTGTGCCTGTAATTGATAATTTAAATGATTTGCAGAAGCAACTGAGCACAAGGTATTTTCCAATGGTGATAAATTGGTTAAAAGTAAGAGGGTCTGTTTACTTATAATAAAATTGATGTTTTTATGTTTCTATTAATTAATTTGTATTAATTGTCAAAGATTGCATTTTTTACTTAAGTAATAAATGAAAGATGCTTTGAACATATGATATACAGTGAAAATTCTCAAAATTATTATATTGGAATTTTAAATATCTTGTATTTGTGTAAAGGTTTATAATATTACCTGAAAAATATTAAAAATTTAACTTAAGCAATTATTGAAAATTTAAAGAAAAAAATTGTTGAAAGAAATAGACACACAGAGTACATACACATTTAATTTTCACTGTAGAAGACTTAAGGAAAGTAAAAACAGTAAGATAGCTTTTAACTTCATGAAATCACACAGTTTTCTGGCTTTTGTTTTTTATGCAGTGTATAAAGGGGAAGGAGGGGAAAAATATTATATCACATTTGGGGCACTGTAAAAGATTAATCAGTGCATATGCTAGTTGGATGGCTATCAGAGCTAATCAGCTCTGAAAAAGTCCTTTGGGAATCTTTAAAAAATGCTGTAGGAAAATAACTATTTCTAAGCACTTTTGATGATATTTATGGAACGAAATAAAAATTATTTGTTTCAGAGAATTAATTTTTCTTTATATATATATATCTTTATTTGCTTTGTAAGAGTTTTAATTATACAGAATAACAATTTAATTTTTTTATTACAATAATCATTTTTGACCCTTTTAGACACTCACAAAAGGAAGTAATTGCACAGATGCCTTAAAACAGACAATTGATTTGAGGAATTTGATTGAAGCAGCATTAGAAAAGTATAGAGACCTTAAAATAAAACCTGACACTCCTAATTGTGGTAATGCATTTGTTAAAAAAATTTGAAAAGTTATTATAATATATTGTATATCTATATATATATTATATGTTTTAAATTAGTTTATCCTATTTTTTGTTAAAGAAATATTAGTGCAAATATTGTAAGTGACTTAAATACTTTCCTATCTTAATTTTTTTGAAAAGTTGTAGCTTTTTTTAGAAAGGTAAATTTGAATTTTTTAAAAATTCTTTGTTATTTTAGTTAAAATACAAATAACTGTTGATTTTTATAATTGCCAAAATTACTGGAACATTTGCATGTACTTTGTTTTTGTTCACAATTAGATTTTTAGCATTAGTTTATGAAATACTAGCTGGTATACCAATTCTTTGTACAGGTGAACTGAAAAATTAAACAATACAGATTGAAGGATAAAGAAGTTCTTAATGCAGTGCTTCTCAAACTTTCAATACTGGCGCCCCCTTTTTCGATCACAATTTTTTCGCGCCCCCCTTATACATTAATAATGTACTGAATGCAATAATAATGCACTTTGACGCTAAAGCTACAATAGGCGATCTTAATTATAAACCATACAAATTAGTAACATAAATATTAAATTTTGTATACTACTTTTAAGCAAAATAAATAGAATAATAGGATAATTATTATGTTATTTTTCCTTCCTCTAATTTTTAAATTGAACATATTGCAAAATGCGGTAGCTGCTTAGAAGACAAAATATAGATATCTGCTAAATATAGAAAGAGAACTCAGAGGGTCAATGTCTAATCATAAGCATTCCTTATAAAAACTTTGCTTTCCAAGACAAGCTCATGGACGTCATTAATACTTATTAAACTTGTTCTTAATTTAGTATTAATTAATTAGTTATAAAATATTCTGTACAGCACTGATACATTAAAAGTATACCGGCTGAAGTGCCCGCTCTTTGCACGAGTTCATTTGTAAGAAAATAAAACATTATTGATATAATAGCTGAATTGTAAGGGAAGCAAAGCCAAGTGCTCGACAATGTTTACAGAAACGTAAAATGATTTTTTTAAAATAAATGCTCAAATTATAATTAGTTTTAAGCGAATTGTAATTTTAAGCCTCACAGAATTAGCATTTATAATTGATGTTAAACAGTAGCGCACACAAGAATTTTTCAAGGAGGGGTCCGGGGTCGAAAGTTCACCAATCTTGTATCAGGTTCCTTTGGATTTTGTCGATTTTCGGGAACGAAACACAGTAAAAAACTAAATCTTGAATAAATAATTAGCATTAATTAATAAAATTAATCATTAATAACAAATACTTAATTAAATTTTGCGTACTATAAACTTAGAATTATAATCAATCTGAAAAAAATCAAGGGCTTTGGGGGTCCGAACCCCTTGTGTGCGCCACTGATGTTAAATAATGATCAATAATATAAAATATCGATGAAGAATAATTGTATTATTTTTAATATTTAAAGCGAAAAGACTTCAACATGTTTTAACCCGGGAGCAGGCGCGCACTCGATATGGTCGGGGTTATTGAGTCACCCCAATCCTTTTTTTTTTTTTTATATAATTATTTTGTTGTATACGATACAAATCAGGATTCCAGTGAATAATTTAATTAAGAGAAAGTTTACTTACCTACTTTCAAGGACTTTTCAATTTTTTCTGTGGTAATAAATAAACAGTTTTGCCAGAATTAACGATTTCGTAATCTGTGTGTCCCGCGCGACCACTTCCGGTAAAAAGTATATTCATTATGATAATATGTATGTTACAGCTAAAAAATTGTGTGAAAGTTTTTCGTTATGATTTAGATGTTGAGAATATATATAAAAATATGTCTTGGCCAAGTAATCCTTCATGTGCTTGTGTGTGTGTGCTCTCCGTGGTTTTCCAAATATCATAAAACTCGTTTGCATGCAAAAAGCGCAACAGAGAACACATAAGAGAGGGGCCATAACTAACTGTACCAATAACTTAGAAGGTCAAACAGATTACAGCTATAATGTGCAGTATTTCAAAAATAATGACAGTGATGAATGGTCTGGGATCTGTTTTTTTCTCTGAAAGAGTAGTATGTTAGGTTAAAAAAAGTGTAATAAAAAATCTCTCATCATGGGATTACAGCAAATAAAATAAAAGTTTTTTTATTTGGTTATGAGATCAAAGATAGCTAATTAGGTATTGAAGAAGTTTTTATTTTTGCTGACTTAATATCGCTTGCGCGCGCCTATAAATTATATCAGAGTAAAAGTGCATTTTTTATTATGTCTGAAAGTATTTTGTTTTAATTCATTCCAGTAAACTAATTATTTTTTAAATCTTTTATTTTCGATATGCTCGCCCCCTTGTAAGGTCATCGCGCCCCCAGGGGGCGCCCCACAGTTTGAGAAACACTGTCTTAATGAGTTAATTTTTACGTGAATTGCAAATTAAGCAAAAAAAGCTTTTTGCATATCTCAGCTGAACAAAAAAAAACACGTTTGTTAAATTTTAAGTTTGTAGATCTAATAGCTGATAAAAAGGATTTTTTTTTATTTATAACTCCCCATAACTCTCTTGAAGGTCGATTTTTGAAAATACCTTCCTAAGCTGATCTCTGCTCAGCAAAAGTAACACATTGTTACAAATTTTGTGTAATGAAGGCTTAAAACAGTGTAAATAGTTTTTATCTGAAAGTGTAATACGTTAATATCACTTTCTGTTGTATTTATTTTATGTTAAAATTGTAATATTCGCAAGCACCGCCGTTTCTTAAATTATAATGGCAATTCAATGAAAATCAAAGCGAAATGTTGGCGATAGAGTCAAGTTGGCAACTGTCTAGCTACTTTCATAGTTCAAACTTTGTTAGAGCTTTGGGAAAGATTAGACTTACGCTTTCGTAGCATAATTCATAGTTGGTACTTTTTCTACACTTTCAAAAAATACAGTGGCCACGGTAGCCGAGTGGTCAAGGTATTGGATCGTGGCTGGCCTTGTCATGAGTTCGAGCCCAGTACCTCTAAAGACCTGTCGTGTAGGGGAGTGATGCACGTTAACCCTTTATCTACTGCATTTAGATTTACTGCAGTTTTTTTTATGCAATATTTTTTTTGGATCACTACATTGAAAATTAAGGGATATACATAGACAAAACACTCAAATTTTGGAAATTTAATCCGTTAGATCTAATTAATGAATTAAAGATATTCCACTGTAAAATTAATTATATACACTTAAAATAAAGAGTTAAATTGTTTTCTAAGGTCCTCATTAACATACAAAAAAATAAGACACTTAAATTTTGACATTAACTATTTTTTTGGGACAAAAATGATAATCTTTGCCATCCGCTGAAAACGTCGTCAGCTGAAAATGCAATTTCTGCTGTAAAACTATTTGCCTCCCCCGCTAAAATACTCATCATAGAACCCATGCTACCATATATCTTGGATAAAAGAATTTCAAAGAATATTCCTGCTAAGTATTGTCAGAATATTCGTAAAATTGGTTATTCTATGTTATTTTAAAGTAAGTGGTAGTTATAAGTACTGACAGTAGATAAAGCGTTAAATCTGTCGAGAGCTCTAACGTCTTCCCATTGGTATGATATGGTAGTTAGGAGAGAGGAGTGCCAGTTCAGGTGTCGTCCATGTCACTTGACCATGGTTCAAAATTACGTGGTTCATCGCTAAAAGCCCTCGTGTTGCTGAACATTGCCACGTTAATATCACTCACTCCAAAAAATGCAGTACAGTAGTTATTATTTTTATACTTAAAAAATGCAATATCTGTCTATTCAATTAAAATTATAGTGTTATAATGGACTACTAACCACAAACAAATTATGCAAATTTGTCCAAATGGTGTAGTGTGAAAGACAAAGTTTATCTACTTTAAGTACCAGAAGCGATAAAAATATGTATTTTGATATAATGATCAATTTGTTACTACCAAATGTTCATAATAAAATCATAAAAAAACGTGCATAGAAATAAATTATTAATTTTTATTGTATGTATGGTTCACTATTTTGACAATAATGGCTTACCCATGAAAAAAATCAATAGTAGCTATTCAAATAAAGATAGATTTAAAATAACCTCTCCCTGCAAAATTTAGTTTTATTCTGAAATAAAAAAAATAGGGATTACACTGATCAAAGGAATAAATTAGAAGCGAATGCCTGGCGTAGACAAAACAAAAAGTGAAAGTTTTGCTTCACACATAAAAGATACATATATGCTGTCGCGGGCTTTTTTGCAGTACACGCAAGAATTGCTTGCAGATGGCAGAATTTTTTCCTACTTACTTTACAATTATATTTTGGACACTTCATACAATATCTGTATAAATTATAGCCTATGTGTTATTCTGATGCATAAGCTATATTATTGTAAAGTTTCATTAAAATCCATTCAGTTGTTTTTGCATGAAAGATGAACAAACATCCAAACAAACTTTCGCGTTTATATTAGTAAGGATATATTACCAATTATTCAACATAAAAGTATATCTAAAATATTTTTGATCAAATGTACATGCTTTTTAGAGTATTTTATATGTATACTGTTTTATACTACTATTTTTTATGATGATTTTGTCAAAAGGCATAACAAAAATTTAGTTTTTTTTAAAAAATGCTTTAATGGTAGTTGTGAATTTCCCTAAATTGCAAGACTTAAAAAAAATTTATTTCTTGTTCTATTTTTTAGTAAAATTTGAATTTGTATATTTTTGTAAATATACATATTGTATTAATATCATCTGTCATAAATGCAAAATATTTTACTATGAATATTTAAAATTTATTATATGTTGTATTTTGGTATCAAATATTTTTCATTGAAATTTTCCTTTTCCATGTTAAGTTTTAAGTGATATAGCTTTAAAAACAAGATCTTATCATTTGAATAAATTATATATTTTAAAAAAATCATTAACTTATTAACTGCGGCTTATAAATTTTCTAAAATATTCAGGTCTTTATATTTGATCTTCAAGCTATTTTGTCATGCTCACTTTATCTAGAACAGGCTGATAGCCTTAGCAACTAATAATTATTTACATATCCTGATTTTTACTAATTACTACCTGATTATTAAATACCAAGGGAAAAAAATTGGAAAAATTGATAGCATTTAACTGTGTTTCTCAATCCATGATACCTGGGGATCATTGGTGTTTTGGAAATTGTTTCAGGTGTTCCATAGAAAAAAGTAGTAATAAAATGCACATTTAATTGCTGTAAAATAAAAATTCATATAATATAAAAGAATTTTTGAGTTGGAGAAAATATTTCTGAAAAATTCTGATTCTCTTTTAAAGATGAATACCCAGGAACAGCAAAATAGGCACTAAACATATTATTTTCTGTGTTGTATCCATGTATTTTTGCAAAGCAGGATTTTACTGATGATTAATATAAAGATGAAAAAAAGGAATAAGTATACCAGAGAACCTAAGAAATTTAAAAGGAGTTTCAAACAGCTTTGTTATTTATTTGGTATACTGTGTGTGTGTATTACTGAAATCTACAAAGATCACCAAACATAGTGTTACATTTGATAATTTTTTAGGGCTTTTATGTAAATATGGTTATTTTTCAATCAGTAATGATATTTTAATTTTTTATAAAAGTAACATTTTTAAAATAATAATCACTAACCCTATGCTCATGTTGCACTTACATCAGGATTTTTTTTTCTTCTCTTCAATAACGTATTTTTTTATGAGTAATTCCTTTTTCCCCCCCCATTGCATCTTTAATTTGAAAAGGGTTAGCTATCCTTAAAAGCTTAAGCTGTACTGTAAGTGTTCCATACAAAAAATATCAATACCTAGTGTTCCTTGATTTCAAAACGATTTAGAACCACTGGTCTAATGATCCGTCAAAGCTTTATAGAAAAGCAGTGAAAATGGTTTAACATGAAACTGGGAGGAATGAAATATTTTATCATGTTAAAGGATATTGCCAAAAAAAACCCTTTTAGGTTGGGGGAAAAGAAATCCATTATTTTTGCATGAAATTCAAAACTTTATTTAACATACTTTGGATTGTCCGATTTAGGTCAAATATGTAACGTTTTGTTGTATAATTTGCAGCCATTTTATAGGTAGCTTCATATTGCCTCTCTCATAGAAGTCTTGGCCTTTATTGGCGAAAAACTCTAGTAATCGATTTTCACAATCTTCTCTTGATACCAATTTCTTATCACTCAGGAAGTTTTGCAATGCAAGAAAAAGGTGGTAATCATTTGGTGCCATGTCCGGACTATATGGTGGATGCATTAACACTTCCCAACCAAGCTTCCAGTGTTTCTGGCGAGTCACTACAGATGTGTGTGGCGTGGCAGTGTCCTGATGGAACACAACACCTCTTCTGTTGGTCAATTTTGGCTGTTTCTGGTCAGTCTCTAGCTTCAAACGGTCCAGTTGTTGACAGTAGAGATCTGATTTTAGTGCTTGGCCCTACGGAAGCAACTCATAATAAATTATTCTTTTCCAGTGCCACCAAATACACAGTACAACATTCCTGGATGTTAGTCTTGGTTTGGCCACCGTTTGAGCTGCTTCATTGCGCTTTGACCACGATCGTTTTCCCACAATATTGTCGTATGTGACCCATTTCTCATTCCCCATCAACATTTGTTTAAGAAATGGGTCGATTTCATTCCGTTTGGCCAGGGCTTCGCAGATGGATATATGATCCATCATGTTTTTTGGTGTTAATTGGTGTGGCACCCAAGCATCGAGCTTCTTTTTGAATCCAACTTTGCTCAAATGGCTTAAAACTGTTTTATGGTCGATCTTTAGCTCCTGGGAGATGATATGACAACTAAGAGGTCGGTTAACTTTGATTATTTCTGTGATTTTATCGACATTTTCGATGATGGTTCTTCCTGTATGAGGGGCAACTTTAACATCAAAAATGTCTGAATGGAATTAGCGAAACCAAAACTGCATGTAATTAGCTGTTACAGTATCGGCACCATAAACACCATTCACAATTTCAACCCCCTGGTTTGCATTTTCGCCTTTATCAAGGAAAAACTGTAAAATGTACCGAATTTTCTCTTTGTTGACTTCCATTGTTAACACCCTGTAACTCACAACTGAATGGACCAAACAAAAAACAGCAAACTAATTTTTTTAGTCTTAAATGTCATCTTGAAAACAAGCATAAATTTGAAATTGTGTGATCGATACTTCACGAGATATCGACACTTATGACCATCAATCGAAAAAATAATGGATTTCTTATTCTTCAACCTGATATATTCAGCAAAATTAAGTTTATTAGAGTACATTTTATTTACTAGATATGTATGTATGCATGTACTTAATAAAAATCAATGAAACAAAAATATTCACAGGAACTTAATAAAATTTAATACAAAATTTGCAAGGTTTTTGGAAAACAAATATTACTGAATTTTGGAAAATAAACTGATATTTTTCTTTGCATTGTCTTTTTTAGCATCAAATTGTTCAATATCCATTTTGTTATTCATGTCACCATTGGAATGTGTGTCTAAATAATTGTGCTTACTTTTCATGAAGCTCCTCATTTTTAATAATGGAGGAACATGAGCTGCATTATTCATTTAATTTTTGTCATTGTAATCTGCATCAATCATATTTTTTTAGCTCTGAACAAACTTCAAAATGTCAATGTCTGCCATAATGGGCAATGCATTTTCATCATCTACTGCAATGAATTCTTCCAATGATGTTATTGAACAGTCCAATGATACAGAAACTTTCTCAAACATTTCATTAAGTGTTTGCTCAGTTTCAATATCCTCCTTCTTTAGAAGTGGAAATCTTTTCAAGTTAAGCAATTTTTGCTTCATGTTAAGAGAAAAAAAATGCATGAAAATACTTAGTAGTTTTCGGGACTGTTGTATTATTTTGTGTTAACTGATATTTCGTCTTAAGCTCTTTCACGTTAAGTGTATTTCACTGTAGTTTTGTTTCTCATTTTCACAATTTCATACATATTGAGTATAAGACTTTTTGGAGAGATTAGGTAGTTGGAAAAAGAGCAGGAATTATACTCTTAATATTAATGAATAATTATGAATAAAATTAGAAAAAGGTAAATGTATTTATAAAAATAAAATTGGATGACTAAACTTTTTTTTATCTCCATATCTTAATGTTTTTTCAAAAATCTTTTACAATAATTATATGATGTGATAAAGTTCAATATATTTGAAGTTTTGGTGCTAGATTATTTTCTTAACCTGTTTTTTGTGATATATATGTATATATATATATGTCACACATAAATGATTTCATCATTTTTATTCAGACATTTTAAAATCGCTATATAAGAATAACAATAAATATTTTTATTGGGGGTACTCAAATTTACTGTTAGAAATGATTTATTATAATTTTATTTATCGAAAAACGTATTCCTATGTTTTGATTTATATTTTAGAGGAAGATGATGAGGATGATGAATTTATTGAAGTCAAGGAGAAGGATGGATACGAGGCTGAAACAATTAAAGAACCATTTATCAACTGTTAGTAATGCTGATAGCATTATTATTTTACTTTTTGAACTATATTATATTAATAATGCTGATCTCCTTTATAAATTACTTCTGTTGATTTTAGCTGAAAACTAAATGTATTTTTTCTGTTCTCAAACATGAATTTCTAAAATTTTTAATCAATTTTTAGCTTTTAAAACAACATATTTAAGAACTAATGAAACTTATTTAATCTGCCTCTTCAATGACATACAAAATAAATATTGTGCTGTCTAAATATGTTTATTAAACTTATTTCAAGTGAAACAAGGGTTATCATGAAAAAATTGAAGTGTCTTGATATAGTATGCAAATAAATTTTCTATAGGTTAAACAATATTTTCAATCCAATAAAAATTGCTTTAATGCAATTCTTAAAATTTAATTAATTTTTTTATTATAAAAATGTTTTGAAAAAAATCTCTCAAATTAAAAAGTTAAGAAAGGGCTTTAATTTATATTATACCTGATAAAATTTACTTATTAATTATTTTCGCAAGTAATAAAATTGTAAATCATTTTTAAATTTTGATGGAAATTTGTGAAATTTTTATCAAGCAGTCAATTTTTTCCCTGTGTGTTAGATTTTATTTAATTTAATGCTTTAGGTAAGTCACAATTCTGTCTTTGTATGTTTACCTTTTTTTGTCTTATAAAAGTATATGAAAGGCTACATGGTATTGATTTCTCTAAATTGAACAAATAAAAAAAAGTGATAATTATTATAAGAAGGGACACATTAAATGTAATGAAAAAAATAAATACATGAATATAAAAATATTTATATTTCAATATAAACACTATTAAGTTTATTAAATTTTCTTAGTTTGGATGTCATTGTATTGT
The DNA here is from genome assembly GCA_019973935.1 of Trichonephila clavipes. NCBI lineage: Eukaryota > Metazoa > Arthropoda > Arachnida > Araneae > Nephilidae > Trichonephila > Trichonephila clavipes. The sequence goes on from BMAU01018289.1 coordinate 418,858, forward strand.
GTCAAATGGTCTTGGTAATGGTTAGCATTATCAAGTCAGGTGTTCAAATTTGGTTACCACTGATAACCCATTGTGTAGAAGGACCTTTGCATGTTAAATCTGTGGAGGCTTTTAATCCTCATGTTCGAGTGGTGTAGAAGTTTGGATAGTTGAGTTCCAGCTCAAGTGTCATTTTCACTTGACAGAGGTTCAAAATCATGAGATCCCTCATCAATAACCCTCATGTTGATTTACAGTGTGACATTAAAAAAAATCAAATAAAATCATTCTTAGTTTTGATTACATAAAATTTTTTATTGAAAATGCTATGTATTTGTTTCATTTAAAATATCGTTTTTAATTTGAAACATATTTAATTTTTAAAGGCTTACCAACTAAAACTGAATTTGTATTTTAAATACTTATGTTATAATATTTTCCATTAAAACTTATTTAATAACTAGCCTCCATCCCTCTTTTAGGTCTGATTAATTTCTTTTACTTTCAGTTGACGTTTCAGAACCAAGTTGCTCTAAAGAGCTTTCTACCATGGAAAAAGCCTATTTATGGAAACTTGGACATTCTAAAATGGATGATGTAAAAGACCCTACTACTGCAATTTCTACTATTAATAAAAGAATAAATGAAACTAAAACGAAGATAACTTTAACTTGGTAAGGTATCTAACAATGCTTTTCTTTGCATTCATTAGTGATATTTTATGAAAAACTGAATATGTTGAAAATATTTAAAAGGGATGTTTCTGATTGCTTAGTAGATTATTAACATAGTATTTTTAAAAAAATTTTAATGCATTTAAGCAAAAAACTAAATTATGTTTAAGTTGTTATAAATTGGACTTGTATTTGTGGCATTCAAGATGAATTTGTAACTTACAATTACAAATTCATCTTAAATGTCTAATAGCTGCTGGCAATATATCTGGGATTATTTAGGGAATGAAACATTTTATTTGAATTCAATGACTGTTATTGATGCAGTGAAAATCGCTTTACACGAAAATGAGGGTACTGAAATATTTTTACTAGTTAAAAAAATTTTGTGTTAAGGAATATTGCAAAAAAAAAACATTATTAACAAAATTAAATTTACTAGAGTTTATTTTATTTACATAGATATGAATACATGCATATATTTAATAAAAATCAATGAAACAAAAGCATTTATATTGAGTTATTGGAAAATAATCTTATATTTTTCTTTGCAATGTATTTTTTAGCATGAAATTGTCAACAAATTGTTCAATATCGTCAATTTTGCTATTCATTTCACCATTGGAATGTGCATCTAAATAACTGTGCATAACTTTTCATGATGTTCCTCATTTCGGATGATGCGGGAACAGGAACTGCATTATTCATTTTATTTTTGTTGTTGGAATCTGATCAATAGTATTTTTGATCTTTGAAAGAGCTTCAAAATGTCTTTGTCTGCCATAATTGGTGCTGTACACACATTATCTCCATCTACTGCAATTAATTCTTCCGATAATACAATAGTGCAGTCCAATCTGGCTAGTGTTTCCAGTATTTTGTTCATTCCCAGAAGAAAAATCTTTTTGTGTTAAGCAATTTTCGTTTTGTGTTAAGAGAAACAAATGTTTGAAAATACGTAATAGTTTGTTGGGACCGTTGTATCAATTCATGTTAACCAATACTTCATCTTAAGCGTTTTAACGTTAAATGTATTTCACTGTACTTTCATATCCTGATTAATGATTTTGGAGGATGTGTGAAACAAATTTGTTAAGAAATTTAAAGTTGTGTTGTAGTCCATAAAAAGTATTTTTATGAGTTGTGATCAGTTATTATTTTTTTTTTTATCTAAATGGATTTGTCTCAATTCATTATTACAAAGAAGAAGAATTCCAGAAAATATTGAATCAAGTGGTTTTATCCATTGTTATCACAATTTGAAGAAAACTTTTTTTTTTTATGTGAACTTTGAAATTTGATGCAGAAGTTTTTTCAAATTTTTATAGCAATTAATGAACCAACAACAAAAAAATTCTTTGAATTATGTTGTAATGAGGTAGAAATAATGTCAACATTTTTTGGATATCTTTTTTTAAAAATATTCTAAATCAAACACATGGTGGCTTTCTAAAAAAATTCTTCAAAATATTTTATTCACACATTATTTGACTACCTTTTAGCACTAAATATACCAACACTTAATACATATTTATTTGTACCATGGCAAAACTGTTTTTTTTTTAACTGATTATGGTCTGTTAAGTGTTGATTTTTTTTGATTAATTCAAAAAATTGTTGCATTTGTATTATTTTAACTGTTTATATGTATGCATATAATTTAATTAGCAATATTAGTCCCTTGAAGTATCAATAATAAATTTACTGTAAAACTGTGTATCATAATTTTTGTATGCTTTTTTAATCATTTCAAAAATAATTGATTTCTAAAATTCTTTATTTAATTCTCATTGTTTTAAAAAAGGAAAAGGTTTTCATTTCATTCTGTTCATGGTAATAAACTATAAATTATATATATATATATATATATGTGTGTGTGTGTGTGTGTTTAAAAATTTAAAACTCCTTCACTGCACATTATTATTCTGAAATGTATTTTTAGATTTTATTTTGCTTACAATAAGCCTGACTTAGTTCAATAAAATATGTTAAGTTATCAGGTTTTGAATTCATTAAATTTTTAGGTATTTAATTTATTATTGTGTTGATAGTGTATAAATGAATATTTTGAAAAAATAATATAAATAAAGTAAAAAATATAATATTTATACATTTCAAAATGTATGTAAAAAAGATTATACAATGATTGGGGAAAATATTAAATTCTCTTATTTTTTCAATGTTGTTTAAAGACAACCATTGAGTGCCTATGTGGATGCTTTAATATATAAAATCAATTTTCTTACATTATAATTTTAAAGTTATGATTATGTAAAATTTCATCATACATGTATTTGTTTTGTTGCATGAAATTTTTTTTTCTCATTCTTAGTATTTTGTCCTATAAATTTAAACTTCAAATTTTAATTTTAATTATTTGGTCGAATTCAACTGTGATACATTTTGAATGCTTTTATAGTAATGCTATATTTTGACTGTTTGAAATTTGTGTAACTTTTAAAACATTTTTTTTTTTTAGTGATAGTAGCATTACCTCTGAAATAAAAGTTGGAGATGACAAAAAGAACAGCAATAAATCCAAATTATTAGAAAAAGCACCTGTATTACCATATGATATAGATTTATATCATTGGGAAGATGAGAAGCCACTTGTACCTGAAATAGTTAAGTATGTTTCTTTTATGTTTTGTTTTCATTACTTTGATTTTTAAAAATAATTAACAAATCTAAAACTATTTGGTATTTAAATATTGAAAATAAGATCAATGAATCATTTTCCTCCTGAATTAGAAATTTTATTCACATATAAATGATCAAATTTTATGAATTTTTATCAACTCTTTCCCCCCCTTAGAATTTATGGATTTAAAAATACTTTCTTGTAAATTTTTCTTTTTCAATATTTTTTTAAATTTCTTATTGTAATTATTTTTGAATGAAACTGTTAAATTCGATTTTTAAAAAGTGCAACACAGCCTCTTGCTTTCAAACAGCGTATAAAACGAGAGAATGTACAATGGAATCTCTTGTTAAAATATTTTGGTTAAGGTATTTATATAATATTTCAAAATTGTAGTACATTCATATTTTTTGAAATAAGGAATGAAAAAAAAAAAAAGATGTATTTCTATATTGCTATCAGAATCAATGAACTATTAGTATTGATTGATTTGATACACAATACAGCTATGGGTTTTTGAAAAGTAAATGTTCTGTTACAGATTTGACTCTCTTCATAAATTTTGGGAAACAAAAGATGATGATACTGAAGAAAATGAAGCTCTTAAAGAAGTAAGCATGTACTTGTATACATTGATTCTATTTTAGCTTGTAATTATTAATTCTGTTCTAATTTTTCTTTCACTTTAATATAATATTCTTAAAATAAGAGTTGTATTTAATTCATCTTTCTTCTGTTTCCTATTTTATTAATTATTGTAAAACTTAACAAGTTATTCAAAAATTTTAGAATTTTTGAAAATTAATTAAGATTTAAAAATAATTTTCATTCCAGTTACATAGTAAGTTGTTTTTACCCTTTTCACAAATGTTATTATGTATCAATTGATTTATTGTTACTATTGTTTTTATATTTTATCAAGTAATTGTATATATATTCAGTATAGCTCATTAGTCAAAAATTTAATTATTTGTATGATTGTAGTTTTTAGATTTTAAAAAGAAAATTATTTTTATGATTTTGGTTTGCTTATACATTTTTATGAATGTTTTATTCCTATTATACTGCATCTATATGTATCATTTTAAAACTTGCAGGTTCAAATTGCCAGTTTACGAACCCGTAAAATTGATTTCAGTGGTAAATTTGAGCCTGTTAAATGGTCATGTCGGGCACCTTTACCCAGTGGAAAGCTTTGTCCTCGCAAAGATAGATATAAAGTAAGCCTACTTGTGCTTATTTAAAAGATTTTTATTTACGGGATTATGAAATTGTATAATTATTTTATAAAAATGATTTGAATTTATACGTAAACCATATCTTCTGGTGTATATAAAGTGCACCTATAATTTCAAACTACATTTTTTAATTCTTAGGTATATTCTCAGTATACTGTGCACCTTTTTTTTTTACAAATAAGCTAGAAATGTACATGTTTTGAAGTCACTTATTTGAAGAATTTTCCCTGACTTTTAAATAGTCTCATACTGAATTGGCAAGCAATAAGGAGTACAATGTGTGTGGCTTAACAAAGCAGGTAAATTGTATTCAGTGCAGATGTGCACAGGAATGTTATTCTAGATTTTTGAGAAAGAAAAGACACAATTTGGAGTAAGAATGCTTTTCTGAATGGAGTTAGGTGCATCTAAAAATTTAATTTTTTAATGCTTATCTTTTGCTTATTCTTAAATATGTCATTTTTATATTAGGCATACAGTGCATACCTGTTATTTTTTTTATCTTATTTTTTGCATTAAAAGTATATGCCAGAATGTATGGATATATAAATTGTACCTAAATATAAATTGTTTGAAAAAAATTAGAAGTTAATGCATAATATTTATCTATGTTTGATTTGATATTTTTCATAGCATTATTTTTATAAAATTACTTATTTATTGGAAAATAATTGATATTCATTTTATTTTTAATATAGTGTCCATTCCATGGAAAAATTATAAAGCGTGATGCTGCTGGAAATCCTGTTGATCCTACAGAAGTAGCAGGTCCTAGTAATGCATCCACATCAGGTAAACTAAAACTTTTTCTTCTTTCATCAAAATATAATAATGAGACTTATTGTAATGCTATACATTACCTAGGGAATTTTTAAGGTTAAGTAAAAATTTATTTTTCAGAATTGTCTATGTAAAAAATAAAGATAGCTTTCGAATTAACAGATTTTCTGAATTTTTAATTACATTAATATAGGAATATAAGAATTATATTTCGTTTAGTATAAAAAATAATTATCAATTCTAATACAATTATGAATAATTTCAAAGAAGCATATTAAAAGAGCATAAACTAAAAATAAGTTTAAATAGTTTTTGGATTTTAAGATATTTTGAAATAATAATAAAAAATAATAATAATTAGTTGCAATTATAACCAAGTTGACTGAATTGGTATTGTAATATTTTTTGTTGGAAAATGAATGCATAATCAATGCTGATATGTTTCTTGTTATAATATACATCTTATAATTCATTTTTCTTTGAAATACCTCCTTAAAATAAATCTATTTGCTCATTTTTCCTGAAAGTAACTATTGTTGACATTGTAGTTTTTGCAAATTATTGAAATAAAAATTAAATTATGAGTAAAACTTCTGTGCTTGGAGAAATTTTTACATAATGCTAAAGAATGAGATAAATGAGTCAAATCTTAATTTTTTTTTGTTTAATGACATATTTATTATTTCTTTTTTAGCAAAACTTGTTAAAACCTTGAAGAAGTTTTTTTTTTTTTGATAACTTTTATAAAGATGTATAGTATCATTTACTTTGCCTTTATTTCCTAACACTGTTGTCCTTATTACCATTTCAGACTATTTTTCAAATAGTGAATAATTTTTCTAAAACTCATTTTTAGAGTTATTTTTATCTAAATACATTTAGTGTCATAAAATACATCTTAGATAATATTTATATTTATATTGAAATATATTAACTATAAAATATAAAATATTTATTTATATTTTATATTTAAAATATTTACATATAAATAATAATTTTTTTCTTCAATAGCTTATATCATTAATATCTAATATTATCAACTTTTGTTGTGGTTAATTATTTTCATAACAGTTCCTGACTGGCAAGATCCAGATTTACTAAAAGACATTGAAGTTGCTACTGGGATAAATTTGAAGCTGCCTCAGAAGAGAGGAAAAGTCAAGAAAAAGGAAGATGGTTTAACAAATATTAAAAAAATTAAAGTTAATACAAGAGATAGGTTGACCAAGAAAATTATAAAGAGGTATTTTATACATATTTAATGAATATTGAATATATTTTTTGAGTCAATATCATTTCTAGATTATAAATATCGGCACACACACATGTACAGGGCTTATTTTCTAGAAAAAATGCATGCTAAAATGCTTGCCATAAAAATAACATTAACATGTGTGTTATACTGTAGAGTGGAAGAGAGATTGAATTCATCTACAGATTAGTATCTATAGATGTGCTCAATCTTTTGAAATCTAGACCTACATTCAAAAAGATCGTTTTATTATTTTATTTTATGTGAGTCAGAGAATGATTTTCTGGTTCATTCCTTCTGAAATCGAGTCTTGTACATTTATCAACTTAGTGAAGAGTTAAAATGCAGTTAACTGTACTAATGTTTACAAACTGTGAAAGAAAAATAAATTTTGTAAGGTTGAGTGTGATCTTCTAAATATCATATATATTATCCTTAGCCTGAAATCACATTTTGATTTTCTGAAATGAGGATTTATTTATAATATTTCACAGATATTTATATAATGTTTCATGTGTGTGATTACTTCATGTGTCCATATTAATGTTACATGTTTGTATATACACATGCTTTTTAAAATACTAAATTTTAATTTCTTTTAAGGAGAACAGAGTCTATATTTTCTTAATAAATATTTTAATTTTGTATAATAAGACTAAAATGTATAATTAAATATAGCAAAAAAATTCCTTCATGCAAACAAAAAAAGATGTTTTTTAAAAATATTTTTAAAAATTTATGTATCTTCTTTTTTTTCCTTTGTAGTTTTAAAGAATCTTTAATTATTTTAATTAACAATAACAATGTGATTAAATTTATTTAAAATGCTTTTTAAATTAAAAAAAATTATAAATCCTACTTTTCTTAAATTTTAGTTTTGTCAATTTGAAATCATTGGTACTCCTGCTAGTAAAGGTTTATCTTTGATTTGTTTATATATGTTATATTTTTATTCTTAACTTTTTATATATTAGTGATTATTCACAAAAATAAATATTATCGCATTTATTTTTAGGCATAAACACTATGCAAAGAAACTTGATGATATTGAAAGAAAGAAGTTTAATGATAAATTTGGAGATCAATGGAATTATTACTGATTGTATCTATTTATGAACTTGCTGTGTAATATATTTGTATATATGTTATTTTAATTTATAAACATTTGTACATATAATTGTAATTTGTTTATGTATTTATAGTTTTTCATTGATGAATTTTTTATTAAAGAAGCTGATTTTATATTTGAGTAAATTATATTCAGTGTTTTTTTAATTTAAAAACACTGATCAATACATTTTTATATATTTCTTTTGTTATTTTTATTTCTAAATGTATTATAACATTTATATGATTGCTGATTAAGACCATTTTTGCTCATAAAGTGTAGTCTTGCAAACATATTTTGTGCTCTAACCTTAATACATTTTCATCATTTTTTAAAATTATTTTAAGGAGATGTTGATTTTCACTACAGTATTCTATCAAAATACCAGGAAACTTATTTGTGATTGGTGAATTTGCCATTGTTAAAGCAAATATGGTTTAAAAAAAGATGATTTAGTACTATTTTAGGTCACTGTTAAACAATTTCAATGAATTGCATTTTTTAAAAACTATATTTCTTAGCTAAAAAGTATAAATTGACAATGACTTCATTTTATTGACACAAGCCATTGATAATTTTCTTCTCTTGATTTTATATGATCATCAGGTCACTAACATAAATCATAAAATAAGTGAAACATAACTTTTTTTTAACCAAAATTATGTATTAACAAGGATTTTGGACAAAAACACAAATATAAAAATGAGAGAAAAATTTGATGAAAAATTTATTTAATATGAATGGCAAAGAAAGAGAAATTTTAATTAATGTCATTACCATAAAATGAGGAAAGAGAGGTGGGAGGTTCCTGACTACCTTCACAGTATTCTCCTTTAAAATTGGGGAATCATCCAAATTCTACTGTCAACAGTATGGTGCTTAAAGCTGTGGCCAGCAACATATGTAAAACTAGCCCCTTACCACGATAAATTTCATGGACTGCAATCTGATACCATCAGTTAGGTGTCATCATAAACAACAGCATCGTAAAATGATTATAAAAATCATTTTACATAATCAATTACTAAGCATTGTTAATGACAGTAAAATTTTTGACACATTTTAAATGAAGTTTTTGGAATCAAAATGAGGGCTTTATAAATGTATTATTAATCAAGGTTGTGTTTTCATGCATAACATGTTATATTAATTATTTTGACAAATTTCTGTGAACTTTTAGAAAGAGCTTTTGGAACTCGAATGTGTTTTAAATATACATTAAAGTCACACAATATTTTGTGTTGTTCCCATAATTAATTTTGAAGGGATATTTGAAAAAAGTGTTTTAAATGAAAATTCTGTAATAACTTAGATTGTGCAAAATTTTTAAATTATGAATTTATGCAAAACATTTGATAAAAAATGCAAAAATATAATTCAATTTTTAAATTTCAATGAAATTTCAAATTTGTTGTGATTTGAATCTTGCTAGTTAAAAGTTAATTTTTGCTATGGTTATATCATAATACTTATTTGTGGGGTGAAATATACCAATTTTCTGGTTTGTTACTGAAATACTAAAAGTTTTTTAAAGATGTTAATTTTTGCCATAATTTTGATAATGTAAATTTCATTTTTAATTGGTTTACAAGAAATCTGTTGGAACAGAGGTCCCCAAACTCTTTTGTCTCATAGATCCCTTGCTATGTTTTTCGGTTCTTGGTAGACCCCTGCCTACCTAATGTTGAACTTATGCAAATTTATCAACTTAAATACCTTTTTGACAGATAGTATCATACTACTCCCTTTAATAGATTTAAATTTCTAATTGTAGTGAAGAGTAGTATTAAAAGTTAAGAAGCACATGTTAATTAATATAAAAATAACTGAAAAACAATCAAATGCTTTTAGTAGGAAGGAGAAATGTAGTGCTTCAATAAAAAAATTTCAACATTTGTTATCCATTTTATCAGGTTTAAATCTCCTAAGATTAGTAGTGTCGTCTTTTCTTTCTTTTTTGAGGTTGGCAATGATGCTGAAACTACTCATTAGAAAAGCAATAAAAACTTTCTCATGATATTCTATAATTCAGGATAAATAACAGGTTTAACTTTTCAAAGTCAAAATTGCTGACCTGTGTTTCTAAACTTTATTTAAGATCTTCTTTAGCAGGTATTCAATGTGACCACATATGGACAGATTGTTTACTGCAGTATTACAGTAGTCAAAGCCTTTTCAAACTTAGTTTCAGGATCTGAATAGAAGGCATTTAAATGTTTAACATATGTTGAAACGTTATTTTCCAGGCAGATTGCCAGGATTACAACAGATAAACTGGGAAAATTCGCGACGATACGGCACTTCTTTAGCTTAATTCTGGCAAGAAACACTAAAATGATGGTGATTGCATTAATCAAATTTATGCTATCATCTTGTAACTGTAAATTAACCTTATCAAATTTAGTACATTAATATGTTAAATAGGTAAAATCTGGTTATTATTTAAATTTTCTTTTTAAAATTAAAATCGATACCTGGTTTAGAAGATTGTTAGAATATTGTAGGTCCCCATTTTAATCTCATGGACCCCCAAATTATTTTTTCACTGACGTAGACCTCTTTCAGGTCGTCATAGACTTCTGGGGGTCGATATAGACCACTTTGGGAATCACTGTGTTAGAATATAGTTTATTACAAGAATTCTTAATGTAGACAAAGTATACAAGTTCTTATCGTAATCTAAGTTTTATGGTAATGTTTCATAGAAAAGGTTTTCCTATGTCGTTTTGAATTAAATGATGTTTAAGTATTTTATATTTTATCAAATATTTATCTATATGTATACAGAGTAAGACTTATACTACTTTCTGTATTTGTATTAAAAATTAATTAAATGTTATGGTTTAAGAACCAAATTTTGTTTTGCCCATTAAATTTAATTAATTTATTAAAAAGTACAAACTTAAAAATCATATTAAAATTGTTTGCTAGATTGTTTCTCAACAAAGTATTAATGTATAGAAAGACTAAATGTTCTTTTTGAAATCATTTCTGATTGAAAGAAATCTATGCCCAGCATATTTTCCTTTTTGTTATCCCACAACGTAGGGGTGCTACTGAACTCTTCAGAACCTATTTGGTTAATGCTTATTCTTTAAGGAGTTTTAAATGATCAACAGTTTTATTATATGTTGTTAACTATATTGTTAAAAATTAATTAAAACATACAAAATATATATAATCTTTCAATTTATTGTATAGTCAAATATTTACAGATTCACATTTTCTTGTACATAATTAAAAATAATAACTATTGAGGTATTATTTAGGAAAAAAAATTCAAATCTTACTAAAAATACATTTCAAGATCAATCAAATCAAGGCTCTACAGCAGATATAATCCAGAAAAGATATATGTGCAACATATATAATACCACCATTTTCCTGTTAATATATAAAAATATCCACACGAAGCTGATATTTTTTAAAGTCAAATACTTTATCTGCCAAATTGCAATATGAAATATTCATATTATTTGATGATGTATCACCTCTTTGCGAAAAAAAAAATGAAATATGTAATTTCATTTACTTTCATCTGGGCTCATTAAATTCATTTGAATGACAACCAGTTCAGTTTTTTTTATTAAGAGTTCAGCATCGTATTTGTTAGTAAGGAACATTTTGCACAACTTCATGCTGTGCTAAACTTCTCAATTGATGGTATACTTTCTTAACTTATCCAAAAATATAATAAATACATCATTTACTAAACTTGCAAAATGGTGACGTCTTGCAATCCCCACATGTTTTCCCTGTTGATTCTCCTATTTGAAGTTCAAAGCCAATTTTTTTTAGCGTTAAACATATCAATGATTTCGGTACCTCCAAATTTCTCCTGAATACGTTCATCCATTCTTCGGTTCTGTTCAGGTGACAAATGATTCTTCCAATCTCCGACGATTCCTTTTCTGAAATATTTCAAATATTTAACTTCATACCTTGGTCCAGGAGTAGTGAATGGTGTGTCAATGGCGTTCGATTCCAACTCGTATTCCTTTTTACCAGGAGCTTCTTTCATCAAAGATTTCTTCATGTTCTGGAAGCTAATCAGGTATAAAACCCTATCCAACAACTCCTTATCTTTGGCCAGATCTTCATGGTACTCCTCGCCAATGAACTTGGCAATGCCTAATACTTCGTCTTTGGTATTAGCTTGAAGTTGTTCATAAGACAAGAAAAGAACGTTTGGATCATTCCTGTGCTCATACCAAGATAAAACATGATCAAAGTAATCTCCGTATGCTACTAGTCCTTTCATAAAAGTATCAAAATATTCATCGAAGGAGACATGGAGTTCATCAGTCTGCATGGTAAAGTGGTAGAAAGAAACAACCGTGTCTTTAGGGTTCCTGAAGATATAAATGTATTTCGAATTTGGGTTTTTAGGGATCATGTCGTATGGGAGGTGGTAATGAATTGGTCTTGGATCTGGTAGAAGTTCAAGAGGTGCCACCCCACTTATGTCCATGAAAGGGACTGCTTCATAGGTGAGTTGGTGGGAAGATTCCAGTGGTTTGTTACCTCGAGTGATAATGGTGTGTACGATGTACTTCATCCAGTTGGTGCCGCACTTGGGGAAGGTACTTATGAGAATGTCTGTATCACGAGGCTTGAAATCCAATACTTCCTCAATGATCTCCTTGTAGAACCATCGACTGCCTGGAAAAGGACGACCTCTTACGAACAAAAGAAGGACGCACGATTCCTTCTTCATTTCTTCTTCAGTCATACTTTGAGGCATGGTTACCTAAAAAATGTAACAGTTATATAAATACGTTGTTTTTTCTAAAGGGGAAATTGATTTCAAAGAAATACCAAACATATTTAACACATAAAAGGTCCAGTTGCTTTAAATTTATGTTATATTTATGAATTGAATCACAATTTAATGGATTCTAAACAAATCAAAGACACGCTAACACATGCAAGCAACCCAAAACCACTCAATAGTAAGTAACGATTGTAGCTGGAAATATTTTATTTAAGAAAAAGAACCATAGAATATAAGATTTAAAAAATTTTTTGTAGAAATGTTATTTTTAAGTTATATTGCATTCTTTTTCTATTAGAAATGTGACTTTTTTTAAGGTAACATCTGCTCAAAGAGCGTAGCATAGAAAATTGAGGGGAAAAGGTCTTTATACAATTTTGTATTCAAGTATATATATATTGCATGACTTTTAGTCATATATAATTGAAAATGATGAAAAAATATATTAATTAGGGATAAAAATCAAACCTTTTTGAACTTTAATTACGAGTAATTTAGATGATTTATTAACTTAATATAACGTCTGGATAAATGTTTCTGTGTTTATTCTATGTGAAACGCTTTCAAATTACTTCGTATTATTTGATTACAAGTATATATATTATTTTTATTCCCCCCAAAGCTTAACTGTATGTTTTTATGTAGAGTCAGTCATATTTAATATAATTTAAAATATTAAGCAAAATTTTTTACGATGCTAGATTGTTATAATATTTTTATTACTCTTGCCAAAGGGATTTACCTGCGTGCAAATATATCTCGAAGTTTCTAATTCCTTTTTTTATGCTTTTCAAGTATTTATCAACATTATCTCTGAAGCTGTCAAATTTATACTTTATATCTTTGTTCGAAATAACTTGAACGTCACTGCTTTGAGATAACTCGGTTTTAAAACACATGATTCGTGCGTTTTCTTTTAACTTTCTTTTTAGTTTTTGTCGTTCATTTTCGGTTTTATTTCGAAACTGTTCTAAATTTTAACAAAAAATGAAAAACTAAATAACAAAGTGTATATAATATGATTTGCTCATTGATCTCTTATATGGAATTTCTATTTTAAAAATATTCTTTTAATATGAAACAAAAAGTTACAAAATATTGCTTGAAGAATTTTAATGAAAAATATAATTAAACCTAAAACAATTTCATAGATTAAGTACTTTTTTTTATTTTGATGGCAATTATATTATGTATGCTATTTTTCATTAAAAAAATTATTTTGGCGATATCCAAAGTACTACATTTAATTAAAAAAAAAATATGAAACTCCTCTTGTGAGAACAGAAGTGGCTAATTTTTTGAAGTAAAAATGTTACGAGAATGTTCTATCGGATGTTAAAGTCGCCATATAAACTGATTATAGTGCTTTCAGTGAGAATTATCTACATTCTGCATGAGATATTTACATTTAGTGTATTGGAATATGAGAATTATTATACGATCAGAATGTAAATATATAAATCTGAAATTTATTTTCATTATCTTAAAATCAAAAACTTCAAATATATTTCACAAATTATATTTAATAATGAAGAATATATTTAAAATTTTTATGAAAGAATATACTTCTTTGGTATATTTGTTAATTAATGAAAACGTAGAACTATAATTCAAATATCGATCTTACGAAGATATATTATTACATATTAAAATTTATACAATAAAAATCAATATTTCACCCTTAATTATCATTTCTCTTTCTCTGCATATTTATTAATAATATATTCATATTCTCTTTTGATAATAGTTACTAATTACTTAAATTGTTGTGTTGTAGGATTTTGCTAAATTTCATTCGTATTTATGTAAATATATTGTGCATTTAATAATACTAAGATTATGTACTATCAATATAATGATTTGAGAATGAAAAATATATAAGCTTAAAAAGAATTTAATAATTCGAACAAATATGTTTCATAAGTATGAATAGTCTAATAGTAGAATAAAAAATATGACATTTTTTTTACGTAACGAAGGGTACCATTTTATAAATATGTGAGTCGGCATCATGCACAGCAAGTAAAAAATATTGTATTTTGAAACCATTTTTTTTCAATTGTAGATTTTAATACATCGATTTATATGTGCTTCACTTAATAATCTTTCTATAATTCACATAATTTTTTTAAATTTGCGAACATTGATATTGAACAACTAAAAATTTGAACTTGCAGACGATATTTGAGGCAGGATGTGATAAATTATCAAAACAGAATAAATCAATTTTTTTGCTTTAAAATTTCTAATTTAATAAAAGAACGGTATCATTTTTTTTTAATAAAAGGGGATATGACAATGAATAATTTTGAGAAAACCGAAACACATAGTTGAAAATAAAAATGTAATTATTAGAAAAAATCTTTTCAAGATTAATGGCAGCACTTATGTTTCTGTTATTTAATATTATTTTTAACGCTAATATAAATTTTTGTTTATTGAGAGTGAATAAGTCTCGAAATTAAGTAAATATGTACAGAAAGAAAATAAAACGAAGAAGACTATATCATAAACGATAATGCAAAAAGATTAATATTATTTAGAAGCAAAAAGAAATATTTTGGTACTCACAAAATATTAAGGCAACGGATCGATTTAATGCAAAAAAGGTACTGCTTAAGCGATGTAAGCTGGATTAATGTTCTGAATGAAAATGTGCCGGTATTTATTTAATAACTATCACGTGTCCAATAATCGTTCATTATTATTCTTTTGAAGGAGGTGATAAAGAAACCCCAAAAAAGAATCGAACTTAGGTTCTAGACTCTTCCTGATAGAATGTTTAGAATAGGGTATTCTTAGATAAGAGCATCATTTGTTTACAGGGACATTGTGAAACCGCCCTGTTTCTCCTCCAAAATCTGAACTTTAGTTTGGTACATTCAATTATGTTTACGATATTGAGTAACAATCGATCTCCTCATATTTTTTGACGATTTGATACTTGATGACCCTGCTTCAAAGGGGAAAAAAAAGGGGGGACGGAAAAAAATTCGCAGCACTTTATGCAAAAAATCGAAAACCATGAATTTGCTGTGCTATTTGTTAAGAATAGCAACTAAATAGAAACGCATATTTTATTAATATTTTTCAAGAAAAATAATGCATAGTTGAATTCTATACGATTAAAATGTTATTGAGATAATTCTCCAAAGGTATAGGATAGATAATTTGAAAAACTTGATATATATATATATATATTGTGTTGTAAAACAGATTGAAAGATTTTTTCAGTATCATGTGAAACAAATTTTTGTAAACTGGAAACATAGTAATATTAAATTAATAAATGTAAAATTAATTTATAAAACAATTAATTTTTAAATTGCAGTATATACAGTAAAAATACTTTAAATGTACCGTAAAAGTGCTTTAAATTACTGTATATTTTTATAAATTTATAAATAATTTAAAAAATTATTTATAAACTCTCTGTAATTTATAAATGTAAAAATTAAGAAGATTGTTTAAAATAATTTGTTTTCAAGAGACATAGAAAATATAGTACAACCCCCTTGATTGAAGTAAAGTCATATGTAGACAATATTCCTTACTGAAACTTCTTTTTAATTATGTTCTAAAAAGTTATTCAATTTTAACAAATTTTAAATATAAATTAAAACAGCGCATTCTAAAAAGTAATTTTAACGACAACTGTTCTCACATTAAGCAAATAAATTATTAATATTTTTAAAAAGAATGAGATTTAGAAAAAAAAGATTTTTTTTTAGGTTTAATTTTTTGTCACTTCACATCATAGGCGGTGTCTACGCTATCAGAATAAAATCATTTTCATAGTTGGAATACGATTAATTGATTACTAATTAAATCGCTTCTCACATAATCCTTAGTTAAGAAATAATTTAGAAATCTTATATATAAGTTGTAATTAAAAGAATTTTAATGTATTTCCTCGCTTACAGTGTATTTTGTCCAAAGTTTGTATTTCGTAGAAATCTGTTTTGAAATACAACAGATCTTATCTTCCTTTTTAAAAAAATGGTATATGAATGGGAAATGGATCAGAATTGTTTCACTTCATTTGAAGAGAACAAGTCAACCGGTTCATAGATGCCAAATAAGGAAGCTTCATCTTTGCTGACTGCCATTAAAAGAATGCATTTGTGTCTAGCTTGTAATCGACGCCACACACACACACGAGTGCGCCATTGAGGATTTTAAAGCATTCTAATTATGTGAAATAATTTTACTGAACACTCTGATAACTTAAACAATTTTCTATAAATTGTGGTAGTTTCTCGTATCGATCGAATCAGTAACAAATTAGCAGCATGTACTTGCAAATTGTCCAGAACAGCGGCTTCCAAAAAGTCTAGATGCAGGAGGGAAACATTGGTGGCATCGATTACACCAGCCTCATAGCACTATTATGTGTAATGACGCGTATATTGTATGCAGTTTTCTGTCACATCAGGAACCATATCACTGCAAATACTGTCTGTCGCATAGCAATCGCTGTCCGTGCATAGCATTTAAAGTTGTTTGCAGACAGTGGAATGTCCAGATGGTTCTATTGCTGTTGCGATTACCTTAATCTCAAAACCACAGATGTTTGTATCTGTGGTGATGCATTGAATGAGGGACATGCACAACCTACGAGTAATAGCATGATATTGTCATTACAGATGAATCCCTCCTCCACACTTGTATCATCAAAATGGTTAGATAAGAGTCTGAAGTAATACCATGGAGAGAGGTTGTGTAATTGTTGCCGTGGGCATCACTATACTGGCCCTGTGTTATGGTTTGGAAAAGTATTGGATATTCCACTCCTGCACCATCTTAACACACATTTCTAGTACAATGACCAAACGTGATATATCTCTGAGATTTGGGAACTTTTTGTTCTTCATTACCTTCAGAAGCTTCTTGTCTACAGCACAATGTGCGACCACGAGACACTCAATATTCATGATTTCTTCACCTCCCCCTAGATTGCTTTGCTGCTTTAGCCTACATGTTTTCCATATCTACTGACTATGGATTGCGTATGGCTGATATCTAGAGAACGACTGACATACCGATCGTTGCATCACTAGCAAAATTTTGGCAATAGGTGGAGGAAACATGGTCTTCCGTACTCTGGTAAGACATTCAACGTCTCTTTTTTCATCACAGAGGCATGTAACAGTAGTTTCCAATCGTGGGGAAAACATTCAGTGCTGATTTTATCACCTTCCTTGTCCCGCAGAAAGCTGCATTTTTAATCATTTTATTTTTATACTATATCTGTTATCTTTGCAATAAATTTGATTTTGATATCTTTTGTTCTTGATGTTGCATTTTTGATAACCAGTAATGTATTATTCATGTTTATTTATATTAATTATTTTATTTTAAAAAGAAAAACACATTGTAGTTTTTATTTTAACACAAATTATCCAAATTATAATTATAGTTTCCAAAGGGTTATCGTGGGACCTCACTTAACGAGCACTTCACAACGAGCAAAGAAGATTGCAAGAAAATTATTCTCTTTAAAAAAACGACGTTTCATATAAAGAGCTACAAAGAGAGAGTAAATCCTGAATAGGGGCCTGATTCATTCGACCATTTTTAGCATTCGTTTTGCGAGAATTTTAGCGTCGTCGATTCTTCCAAACTTGTGTTCGGACACCCTTGTAGAAATGCTGCCGAAAAAAAAAAGGCAACAAAGAGACAGCAAAAAGAGAAGAAAATAATAAAGAGCTATATGAGCGTAGCTAATACAGCTTGCAAATACAATTAGTTTTCATGAACGGTTTTCATTATTCTCAAGCAAAGAAAAGAAATGTTTTAAAGGGAATGAAAGGAATATCTACGTAACTGTAACATATTTTCGACGAAGTTGAAAGGTTGCTTCTTCTACGGATAAAGGAAAAGCAATCACAGCGCAAAACTATGAATTATTTGTGAGAGGGAAAAAGTAAATTTTACTGATATCGTTTAGAGAATCCCAGGATCATCAACGGCTGAAGGAAAGGTATTTTAGGAAAACCATGGCTGGTTCTGCACCTACAGCTTTGTAAAATATAGAGAAACAGCAAGCTCTCGAAACAAAGACAGCATAGAACTTCATCGGTAACTTTAAGAAGCTTGTAAATTCTAATGGAACTAGCAGCAACAGGTTTTTGATTGTGACGAACAGGCTCTTCTGGAAAAGGTGCTGCACAGTAAAGAATGCTGCATTGTCTGACCACAGGCAAATGAAATATCATTTCACCTTACCATTTTGTTAAAAGACAAGCTGTGACTATTAAAAATTGAATTGATTCTTTTTTTTAACCATCCAGAAATATAGAAATTCAATAACAAGAACAGGCAGAATGTGATCTAGAAGACCAACAACAAGGACTGTACTACACTGGTGTGCAAAACTTAAGCAACAGGTGGGTTTATTGCCATAACTTCACGAAAAATCATCTGAGAGACATGAAATTCAGAAATGAGGGAGAGTATTATGTACGTAAAGGATGACGAAAGCATCGGCGCTGAAAAAGGAATACAATGCATACGGTATGGAATCAAACAAAAACAAGCTTTATTGAACGCATAGTATCGTGACTCATGATGGTCTATCCAACAAGAAGAACAACAAGCAGATGTTCCTTAATATGGTATATGCCCTCCTATCACTGCAATGGTTGCTTCGCACCGTCTTCGCATAGTCAGAACTAGCTGGTGCAACATTTCTTGCGGTAGGAGTACCCATTCTTCAATCAGCATCTGTTTGAGTTGTTGGGTGTTCTCCGGATGATGTAAGCGTGCTGCAATACGTCTCCCCAAAGTATCCCACACAGGTTCGATGGGATTTAAATCTGGGGAGTACGCTGGCCAATCGATTCGAGCGATATCTTCACTTTCCAGCAGCTCCTCAACGGCAAGAGTCCGATGTGGCCGTGCATTGTCATCCATAAAAATGAAGTCTGTGCCAATGGCACCTCGGAACAGACGCACATGGGGAAGAAGTACCTCCTCACAATAGTGTCCCCGGTTACAGACCCTCTATCGAAAATGTGAAGCTCAGTTCGCCCGTTCAGCATAATGCCTCCCCAGACAAGAACTCCAGGATCACCGTAATGGTGTGTTTCCTTGATGTTACTAGTATAAAACCGTGTCCCGATCTCTCTCCAAATCAAAACGCGTTGAGAATCGCTTCTGGTACTGAACCGACTCTCATCCGTAAAGAGGATACGACTTCATTGACAGTTGTCCAGTTTTTGTGCTCTCTGCACCACTGTAAACGGTGGCGTCGGTGGTCAACTTTCAACAGGAGACAGCGTTCAGGACGGCGGGCGAATAGGCCCCCTTTGTGAAGGCCACTGGCCACAGTAAACCACGACACTTGTCGCCCCGTTGCTGTAGAGGGTTGCTGAGCAATGACGCTTGCTGACTGCCGTCTGCCTCTTTTCGCCTGCAGGATGATATATTGGTCATCCCCTGCAGTTGTCGTCCTCGGGCGGCCACCACCAACCTTTCTAACAGCTGTACCTGTGGTTTGGAACGCTTTCCAAGCGCGCGAAACGACACTTTAGTTGATTCCGAGCTCTGCAGTTCCACTGGTGACGGTACGCCACTCCTCCAGCTTTCCGATCATTCTTCCACGTGTGAAGTCGTTCAGGTGATTTCTTCTAGCCATATTTCACGAACTGACTCACTGGCACTTGCAACGGATATGTTGAATTGCGTCTCCGTCCTTCATTTTATTCTACTGTTGAGCAGCATGCGCCGACATCACGCGTTTTGCGTACGCTCACGTCACTTCTGACGTTTGGTTCCTGATATTTGCATACGCATGACGTTTCTACTGACTTACTTGTTCACTGTACTGATCTCCAGACCTCCTTTTCTGCAATTTCATGGCTATCTGCTAAGTTTTTACATTGTTGCTTAAGTTTTGCACACCAGTGTATGAAATATGACTTTCTGTTGAAGGGATCACAGAAGTGCTTGCAACTGTTAATCCATGTATTGCTTTTTATGGACAATACTTCTCTTCCTCCTCCAAGTCTACTATAATATTTTCTTGAAGAACTTTTTTAAGTTAATCCAGATCCAGTGTTTGACGCCCAGTATCATTCCATTACACCATATCATTGATTAACAGATTTTTTCTAACTTTGAAAAGCCCTATACACAAAAGCTCTTTTCAAGCGTTGTTTTGAAGGGACCAACCTCACTCACAGAAAGTTTTGAAAATATCACTTCTGAATCACTCTTCTTAAGCTGTTACTCTAAAGTATTATTTAATGATAATCATGTGTCATATTTTCATCAATTTTTAAAGCTTCGGAATAAATAAACTTCTCTAGAAGAACCCAACTCTTTCTAGTAAAACTTAATTACGGATATTTTATAAATTCTAAGAGAATTATTTTCATTGACTTTGATTTCTGTAAATCGAATTCACATTCCTGTTCAGCTCATTCTCGAATAGAAGAAATAGAGGAGATAGAAGATTTTCGTTTCATTCTTTAACATTACTTTTTGGATATTTTAGGTATGTTTTTGAATTTCTGATTACCCTTGTTAATGGATTTATACATGTTATTTTTTGTGTTTGTAATTACATACACATAATCTTAAATCATAAGAAAAGGAAAAAAAAAAAAAAAAACATATTAAAATATGCTTGTGTGTGTTTTCCTTCCGAATATTAAAATCGTTACCTCGTCAGGAACCTCACATCTACTCCAATGATTTGAATATGATCATAAGATTAAATACGGTTTTTAGATTCTCTGTTCTTTTTAAGTACCATTAAACTTGGTAAATATGTACTATTTGCGTATCTTAACCAAACCCAAACAGTAGAGTTCCGTGAGATAAGTAGCACCCAATCTACTTAACCGTTTCGAAGAAAATGTTATTGAACCTTTTATGATGCGTGCTTAATCAGAAAGAATGCAATCGTAACTACAAGGGGCAAAGTTATTTTTCAGTCTATAAGTGGGGTAATGCAGATACGGCATGGAGCATTTAATGTGAAGAAATATTCGCGGAAAAGTACATTACATATCTAAAATATAATCAGATTTTGGTAAGTGAATGTTTTAGACTATGAAAAAAAATTATATATATATATATATATATATATATATATATATATATATATATATATATATATATATATATATATATATATATATATATATATATATATATATATATGTAGGATTTTCCCTTTGAAACATTTTGTTAAAAGGTTGAGTCATATCCTTTTCAGAGGACCATTAATGTCAATTTTATTTATTATCGCATTCCGAAGCAGCGCCGTCTAGTGAGCTTTCGTAGCTCCGGCTTGAATAATTTTTTGGGAGAGGCCTACTAACCACCGCCGATTCAACACGTCACGTGTTTAGCACATTTCGCGCCCTGCACGATACCACCAGTCCTAACGTCCAAGCATGAGAAAAGTAATTAATTTCCCCGTCTTCTAAAGGTATAACTCAACTTTCAATTAACCTAATTTCTGCATGTCTTTATCTTTGTAAATATCCCCTTTTGTAAATATTTCCCTTTAACTATAAATAAATTCTTTTTTACTTAAATGAAGTATCTGTGTTTAAATGACTTTGATTCAATTAATTCATCACTCACCCTTAAATACTTACCCCTAGACAACCACCTCGCTAATCTAAAATCCCGCCTTCTGAAGAGTCTGATTTTTATTCGAAGACTTATTCGGACTCCCCATATATATATATATATATATATATATATATATATATATATATATATATATATATATATATATATATATATATATATATAACAAAATAATAGTAACACTTGTGAAAAAAATGAATTTTTTTTTATTAGTAAGGAGTTAGACCACCTATGACCTGAATGAAAGCTAGAATTCAACGTGGGATTGACAAGATTGGATACTAGCTGCATGGCCCGGCGTTTGTCTACTTTTATAAATTTTCCCTTTCGTTCACAAAATCAGTGCTTCTAATACTCATTTTCAAAATGGCTTCCCCCCTCCACCGCTTAGCCCGGAGTTGCTCGGGCTTTCTCTTTTCCTCATGACACCACCATTTCTGTGTGTGTGTGTTTGTACGCGCACAATGTGAGTGATTTCTAAAATTATGTCAAAAAATTTCCCTTTTTGGAAATTTGTTCCATTCCACTTATTTTCTTAAATAGACTATGTACTTTTTAATTAACAAAGAATTAATAGAAATAATCCTTTTAAAAACATATATATATTTATTAAAATCAAATTTCTATAAGTAATAAATGAAAGAAAAATTAACAGATAGCTATCGAAATGATTGCTTTTTTCTGAAAGTTTGATTAAACATATAAATATATAAGTTAGAAAAAAAACACTGTATGGGGAAGGCCTATATAAATATGTACATGTACGGAAAAAAAAAAAAAAAAAACTATCTGATAAAAAAATTTTGATATATCATTTTAATTTTAACCTTTTTCATTCCACTAATAAAAATTT
The DNA here is from genome assembly GCA_019973935.1 of Trichonephila clavipes. NCBI lineage: Eukaryota > Metazoa > Arthropoda > Arachnida > Araneae > Nephilidae > Trichonephila > Trichonephila clavipes. The sequence goes on from BMAU01018289.1 coordinate 441,766, forward strand.
AAACTTTAAAAAGTAGCGTGATGCGAAATGGAAAGTCTCTTCGCCTTCAGTTTCGAACCTGTAAATATACATGTACTGAAAAAAAAAGATCTGATAAAAACATTTTGATATTTCATTTTAATTTTAACCTTCAAAAAATGTAACAAAAATAACGTTTAAATATTTATCGCAAAAAGGTAAGAAAACGAAAACACAATTTTTTTTAAAAAAAAGTAGCGTGATGTGAAATGGAAAGTTTCTTCCTCTTCAGTTTTGAACCCGGGAACTACCGTTTTATAAAGCAGTGCTTTTAACAGCTAAGTTATTACTTACTCCGGGGAAGAGCTTTGAATTGAGCTTTAAAATAAAGGTAGATTTTTTTAAATACACCGTTTCGTTATTCGTTAAAGTAAAAGATTTTTTTTCGTGGCTTCTTTTTTAAGATAATGCTTTCAAACTTCATATATCGATTGAAAACAATAGTAATTTTTAAACAAAAACTTTTTTAAAAAGTAATGTTTACATAATTATCGCAAAAGAGAAAAAAATTGAAAAACACATTGTTTTTTTAACCGTAATTTTTAAGATATTTTATCAATCTTTGTACAGATTACGTATAATATTGTTCTACACGCGAAAAAAAAGAAAAACATGAACTTTTTTTAGTGTAAAATATTTTTTTTTCATTAACGCGAAAAGAAAGTTCAAGCGGAACAACTTATAATTCGTATTGAAAAAAGGAACCATTTCGACTCATTTAAAAAAAAAAAATCAAAAAATACAAAATATAATTATTTTGTAAAATAAATTATAGCATATCATGGCAAAATAAATGATCTTTATGAATCTGTAGTTATTTTTTGTGTGAGTTTCATGAAAAAAATTAGATCGTGTTTTAAAAACTTCTAAAAAAAAGAAGTTCCGAAAATATTTTAAAAAATTGTAAAATAATTAAATTGAAAGAAAGATATATATATAATTTTATTATATTAATTTTAAATAAATTTATTTTTTTACATGCAAAGTTTCGTTGTTTTGTAAAAACAGAATTTTTAAGGCGAAGTAAATGAAATTTTAAATTTAAGGCGAAGTAAATGATTTTTCCGATATTCTCTGCAGATGGCGCCACGTGCATTTTAATGTGTTTTAAGGTTTTTAATTAATATCTTTTTAACTAATTAGAATATTGGAATATAAATGGTCAAAACGGATTTCTGGGATCATTCCCAAAATTTTGGTATCTTCAGCGAGTTTCTGCGTCTTGTGGTTCGTGAGAAAATTGGGCTACATTCCTACTACCGAACATAGATACTTTTGTTTACCTACGAGTTTTAATAGAGTACATATATTAGTCAGGAATGGCGTTTTCACAGAAAAACTAAAATTCAAATTTTTCCATTAATGTCATTTAATAGGTGTAAAGTAGTAAAAAACTCCAGGCTTTTCTAAAATATGTAATATTGTTGTTGTTGTTACTCGATCGGCAAAGGCCAGATCGAGGCCCATGAAACTCATCATGGCAATGGGCTAGGTGACGCCTGTCGTTAGCCTTACCTTTCAGCATCATACATGTGACAGTACGATTTGACTCGTTTTCATCCCAATTTTGAGGGAGATCTCCTGGGGGTGGTCTTCCTTTCCCACTTCCTTTCCCTCTTCCTTTCCCACCAAGCTCACGAGAGGACTTGTGGCTCGACGGTTATTTAAAGTACTCCCTTTACAAACATCTTTGTCTTCTCCGGGACTCGAACCCAGGCCATACGGCACAGCAGTCAGCGTCACTAACCACTATACCGGATGGGCAACATATGTAATATTATATATATATATATATATATATATATATATATATATATATATATATATATATATATATATTATAAGGATAATTAAATTAGATTAAAAATTAAATTCCCTACCTAGCACTTAACTCATGCTTTTCATTTCATCTTCAAGTATCAAACTAATCACCCATTTATTTCTTCCGAACATATGGCCTAGCCAATAAACATGTCTAATTCCAGTTCGTTAGATTTAATAGCCCTATATGTCAGCATTAACTTTCAAGTACAATCATAAAATCCGTGATATTTACCGCATTACCACTTAAGACACCCCCTGGCGTGCTTTTTCCTCTCTGCTTTTAGCGTCAGAAGAGATGTAGAAATGATTGAATAAAGTTCCTTTTTAAAATTATGTCTGATTCTGACTCGAAACATGACAGAATTAAAGCCGGTAGGATTTTCCTGAAAACACACGTTTCACAGTTTAAACTTAAATATATTCTTAAAATAATCTTAAAGTAAAAATGAACGCCAACGACCGTAATATATGCTATGGAGAATTTGATGAAACTCCTACGGCGCTATACATATCTTTGCTGAATACGTCGGGTTTCCAGAATTGAGAGGTATGGTAAGAAAAAAGAGAAAAAAAAACGCGCTATTAAAACCGGGAAGAACGCAGTCTTTGCTGCCGAATGATATTTCTGTCAATTCTGAAGAGGCCAGTCAGTTTGCCATGAATAAAAGAAACACCAGGAAAGAAAAAAAAGAAGAAAAGCGTGAATTCCCCCCTAACCCAGTGAAGAAAGACGTAGCTCCTTCTACCAGAAAAAAATCTTCTTCTCCGGAAAGTCTGTACAATAATACCGTGAATTTGATCACCATCAAATGCAATAGTGAAAGAAAAACATCAAATGCAAAAGTTGAAAGACCAACATCGAAAGAAAAATAAATAAATAAAATTTTACAAGTGCAAATCAAATGACAACAACATGTGGATTACCGTTCACCAAAAATTTCTGCCGCTACGAAGTAAAGGTCAATGAAATTATTAGTTTTCATTTTAGTAACATTGAAGTGACTGAGTTTTGCTGAACATAACTTTTAGAAGAAGAGTAATATAATATCTAACTTTTATAGTATATTTTATATTAAAGGAGATATTGTTTATACTTTAATTGAGAAAGCAGAGTGTATGTGCTTTATTATACAAAATTTTGAGGAAATTTTAATGTACTTCTCATAATTTTATTTTAAAATGTTGAATAAGTTAACATTTATGATAGATATTGGTGTTTTAAAGTTGAAAGATGCAAATTAAGTTATTAGAGAAATGACTCTAATGTACTAATACTAATGATATTGATTTTGATGCAAAACAAAAATAACGTCATGTTGCAATCTTTTTTCTCCACTGAATTTTATTAATTTGTTAATTATTTTTTTCACCAGTAACTTTATTGCATGTAATTTAATTTTTTTTTTCAATTTGAAATTGTGTGTTTTGATGTACTGGCCACATGTCAAAATTCACTGTTTCTCAAAATCTTCCTTATCGAAATTTAAATCAATTTAACAACTTGAATGTTATTTTTAGATACTATGCAGTGGATAGAAGAGAATTCAATCATTATAAATTTTTGTATATGTCTTGAAACATTAAGAGGACAAACGTGTTTAGTTTGATTTGTACACCTCTTATTGTTTTCTTATTAACATTCCTGAACATCTGTGATTTGATCACGCAGATTTCTCAGAGAGATGTGTTCAAAATTAAGTAGTGTGATGCAGTTTATATTAGTGAATGTGTGATGTAAGAGAACGTCAAGAATTTTGTCTATGAAACGAATACTTAGAAGGTTACAGAGAGATTCAAAGTATTGTATGCGATATTGTTAAGTTACAGTGAATATTGAGAAAATTTTACATAAATACTATAGGTGATGATAGAAGAGAGTCCACATTGCCAACTCACAATTATTTAAAGAGCTCTTTTATTCTTTTTTATTCCTATATTCTTATAATTTTTATATTTTTATATTCTTATATTTTATAACGCATATGAAATAAAATATTGTTTATTGTGTTAAATAGTGCATATAAGTTGTTGTACACTGTTTTCATATTATTAATAATTTTATTTTATTAGTGTCTATATTTTTATGTTTTTAAAAATGTGTTTCATACATGCAAAATTTTGTGTAACAAAATAAAGTATTATTACGATGGCGCCAGAGTAGATTTTTATACAAAATTAGTATTTTAATATTTATATAATATATCATGTATTTTTATATCTACTATCTTATTGTTTGATATGATATTATTTTCCAATATGAAAATTTTAGTGAAAACATTATCTGCTAGCTATAATACGAATCTATTATTATGAAGGAATAGGAGGAAACACACGAGCTCTTATTCTGGATGTCGAATAGATTTGAACAAGCCAATCTTCAGTTATATGTACGGAAATTCATTTTTATCAATTAATATTTTGGAAGCGTCATTACTGTGTTTGTTAAAGTTTCGTTTAATTTAGAGCACTTTGATTTTTGTATTCCTATTACTTAAATATTTCTACTGTGTGTAATATGCGTTTCCAAATTATGTTATGTATTGTTTTGTTTTTGTTGAAAATTGATTAAGTTTGCAAAGAGAGAAAAAACACGCCATGACCCCCTTTTAAAATTTGGGGGCTAATGTAAGGATAATTAAATTAGATAAAAAATTACATTCCCTATCTAGCACTTAACTCATACTTTTCATTTCATCTTCAAAGATCAAACTAATCACCCATTTATTTCTTCCGAACATATGGCCTAGACAATAAACATGTCTAATTCCAGATCATTAGATTTAATAGCCCTATATGTCAGCATTAACTTTCAAGTACAATAATAAAATCCGCGATACTTACCGCAACTGTGTTTTAAGTGTTAACCCACTTAAAAACCCCGCGGCGTGCTTTTTCTTCTCTGCTTTTAGCGTCAGAAGAGATGTAGAAATGATTGAATAAAGTTCCTTTTTAAATCTAAGTCTGATTCTGCCTTAAAACATGTCATATACACTCATGTCCATAAATTAAGGATAATGAAGTTCAAGCAAAGAAAGAGACGGAAGCAAAACAAATTTGACTTATTTGTAAAGTCTATTTATTAAACAAAAGGTAAAGGGCAAAAAAGATGCTATATGCTTGACATAATTAATAAAAATTGCGATTTTTACTCCCTGGAGCAAATTTCAAAAAATAACCTATTTACAAAAAACTGTACAACATGGTTAGTATGATGGTTAATACGGAGTATGTCTCCGAGACGATGCAATACAGGCCTTACAACGCCTAGGCATGCTGAGTATCAAATTATCAATCTGATCTTGGGGAATATTACACCACTCATCAAGCAATGCCCTCCGAAGTTCCGGTAGACAGGTGGGAGGGGTTAACGTGCTGCAATTCGTCGGCCAAGCATATCCCACACATGCTCGCTCTATTGGATTCAAGTCCGGTGAGTATGCTGGCCAATCCATACGGTTGATATACTCCGATTGAAGGCATTCGTTTACAATGTTTGCACGGTGAGGACGGGCGTTGTCATCCATAAACAGAAATTCAGCACCCATGGCGCTAAGAAAACAACGTACATGTTGTTCCAGAATGACATCCCGATAGATGTCGCCTGTCATCGTTACACTCTGAACATGCAGGTCAGTTCTGGAACCAAGAATAATTCCTCCCCAAACGCGAACCATCTTGCACCACCGTAACGGTGTCGTTCAATGGTGTTCTCTTGGTGGTAACGGGCACCTGGCGCTCTCCATATTAAAGTCCGGCGAGAATCAGACTGCAAATTAAACCTGGACTCGTCGGAAAACATCACACAAGCCTACTGTTGTGGTGTCCACAATGCATGCTCTCTACTCCAGGTTAATCGCAGGCGGCAGTGAGTTGCGGTAAGCGGAACACATCTGACAGGCCTACGAGCATATAGACCAATGTGCCCTAAGCGTCTGTACACGGTCTGCCTTGAAACTGTCATACGGGTAGCTGAAGAGAGCTGACGAGACAGGCCTGATGCTGTGATCCGTCTGATTCTTTTGGCAGTAACTGCCAAATACCGGTCCTCATTCGGCGTTGTAACTCGGGGGCGACCTGTGCTGTAACATCTACTCACATTACCATCATCTTAGAACCGTTGCCAAAGCCTGGAGATGACACCCTGGGCGATTCCAAGTTCCTCGAATACTTCCAGCTGGGTATGTCCACATTCCAGTCGTCCAATAATTCTACCACGTAAAAAATCTTCCAAATGCTTCCTTTGTGCCATAACTATGCGGTTATTGCACTGAAAGGCTATTAAAGCGTTTGTGAAAAATTTTACTTCTTTACCACCATTCTTTATATACCCTTCTTTTACACTCTCGTCATTGTGACGTACTATCCGCGCCCTCTGGTGGTTTCCTGTAATTTGCATATTCTTCTTCAAGATGTGTGTGATAATTCTACAGGTGAAATTTTTATTGTAGAGTTAAATTTTTGTGTGATTCTGAATTATCCTTAATTTATGGACATGAGTGTATATATATATATATATATATATATTATATAAAATCTGTAGATATTATCAACTGATACCGTAACGACACCAATATTCGAGCCTCATACTCGCCTGCAACAATGCTGTTTAAAATATCGCAACCAGTGCCACTCAACCCCCCATGGCATAGGGTGAAGGTAAGAAGACTCTAGTGAAAGCTCGCATTCAACTATCTTCGTCTTTTGCTTCTGGTTTAGTATAACGAAAATTTTTGCCAATAGTATATTTTTTTGCTTTTGATTCCATGTTAATTAAGCTGTCTTAATAAATAGGATTTTTTTAAAGAAATCTGGAGTTGTATGATTCAGAAATTATATACAAGTTACGCAATACGTCCGTTACAAAATGAAAAATGAACAAACCTTGTTTTGAATACCGCATAGGTGAGATTAAATGCTTTACATTTTAGAAAACATTCAACATATATAAATTGCTGAATCTTTCTCTCTTTGCGACCTCATTCTTTTTGAATTAAATTTTATCTTGCAGATACTGAAAAAAAAATTGAATACACAAATATTCTTTCAAGCATTTTGTTTTCCTCTCTCTCTCTCTGTTGTTAAGCCTTTAATTTTATTTCGGAATCTTCAAATTTTAGTTTTCAGTATCTTGAAATTTTAATATTGTTTTTCTTTTTATTTATCTACAATAAATGCTTTCATGAAAGGAATCAAAATTAAAAAAATAATATATGTCATAGAATAATTTTTTTTAACAAAAAAATTCTTTCTAAAAAAATATGAAAAAATTTTTTAAAAAGATTTTAAGGAACAAAATTAAGTAATAACTTAATTTAATATAAATAAAAGTAAATTTAATGTTTTTGCTCAAATTCAAAACTTCTGGTAACGCAGGAAATGAACATTTTCTGCGAAGAAAACATCTTATAGTTTATTGTTCTTTACTAAATAGAAAGAATATTACATGATTCAATTTTCTTTTTTTAATTCTAAAACATAGCCTACTTTAAATTGTTCTTACTAGATGGAAAAAGTTTATATTAATACAAGTTGTATAATCTACTTTATAATTATAGGAAATAAGCAGTTCTTTTTAGAAACGATTATATATGCTCTAAAAAGTTGAATAATTTAACTTTAATAGTTATTTATCAGAAGCATCTCAAATTCTTTTTCCACTCTACTTGGTTCTCTCCCTCTTTTTTTTAATTGATGCAATTTTTGGAGATATATATCTATTTTAATGTTATTTAAATTTTATTGTGTTTTTTATTTATCATAATTCAAAAAAGTCAAATATTTTTGCATGGATATAAAATATTTTGCATAAAAGACTTGAATGCGAATTATTTACGTTTACCTATTGAATAAGATAAAGTTAATAAAAGTTTGAATTAAATTAAATTTATATAATTAAAATAAAATAAACTTTAATTTAATTTTTTTCATATCCATTTCAAGAAAATTTATTCCATTTACTTTCTAAATTAGTTACAATCATATAGAATAAATGAAAAAAGAAAAAAAGTTTTCTTGTTCATGTCAAATAATTAGTCTAAAAAATATCATTTATTTGTTTTTCTCTATTGAAATTAAAATTATATAAAACATCACCAATAATATAAATCATTTTTTGATAACATTTAGTTTAAAATATTGAAATGCTGAAGTTATAAATATACTTCAACATAGTGAGATTTATTTAACTAAAATAATAACAGAAATATTATATTTTAGTCTAGTTTTTGTGTTTGTCTTTTGTTAAATTTTCGAATATTTCTTTAATTACTTATTCTTTCACACATTACTTCTTCTATAGAAACGTTAAAGAGGAAAAAAAGAATAAAGAATATTTAAAGTACGATAATTATTTGTTTGAATGAAAGAAATGTAAATTCGAATACATGAAACATTTTAAGAAATTATTTTTTTCTTCTGTAATTTACACATGAAGAAATTTTATTGAAATGGTTTCGAATCAGAAAAGATAAACTCCAATTCGTAGTTTACTTACTGTTAAGCTTTGTTCAGAATGCACTAAATATTGAGAATAAAGGGTTTTTTTTCTCTCTCTAATATTGTTTTCTCAGTTTCGTTTTTATTCAATTTTTGCAAGTTGAAAAGAGCAAATAAATCTGAAAAAAAAGAGATGGAAATTTTTATGAATATTTATAATATATTTTTAAAAATGTATGAGTTTAATCTAACTTTTTATATCTATCAGGCATAACTTAGCTGTTTGCAAGTTGAAAAGAGCAAATAAATCTGAAAAAAAAAAGATGGAAATTTTTATGAATATTTATAATATATTTTTAAAAATATATATGTATTAGTTTAAACTAACATTTTATATTTATCAGTCATAACTTAGCTGTATTAACTTTCTTTCTAATATAACTGTTGTTTTTTTTTTGCACTCACTGTACTCAATCTAACTTTTATATATATACTTCGGTATTTAAATTTTAAAATATTTAAAAAATAACACTGGTATCTCTGGTTCTCCCCTGACCTTGAATAGAAGATAAAAATAAACATTTTCTCTTGTGGATAGACGTGGAGGATTAGAGCAGACTGATATCGCGCTCGCTCCGCTGCACACTCCCCTCGTTGGAGGAACGGAAGAACGCGTAAGTGAACGGTTCTGTAGAACCGGTTCAGGGGAGAATGTGATTGTTTGGGTTATGACGTTGCTTGCGTATCAGGTTGTAGTAAAATGACGTGTTTAAATTTTGTCAGATGAATAGAAAAGTTTCGGTTTCAAAGATTCGGGAAGTAAGGGGCTGAATTATATCTCCTATTCGTGATATTTAATCTCTGGACTCGATTGCAACAACACTTTTTAAAAGATCACGACGATTGACACTCGGCTACAGCGGCGATGGTGTAATGAAGGGGTGGGCAATGTTTTTGGCTCCAGGGCCTCATTTTGGAAGCGGAGGGCCGTACCTTCTTAGATTATTTGCATTTATTAGCTACTCATTTGCATCTTAGAAAAGGTATAAATTGCTCGAAATAAAAATCAGTAAATATAAGTCAATTAAAATAGTGGCAGTTTAATTCAATCTAATAATTGTGCTAATTTTACTAATTAATAATATTTAATTATAAATATTATTAATAAATTATTAATTATAAAAATAATTATTAATAAAAATAATTATAAATAATTAATTATAAATAAATAAATTAATAATTAATACTCAACCTGTGGCCCGGTCATGTCCCGTTGCTCTGAGCAATTCGTTTATTTTTGAAAATTTGGTAGCAAATTCTTTTCTAAGAAATCAAATATATCAATTTTGCTTTTTGCTGTAGATGCTGTATGCGTGCTAATTGATAACAATTTTTCTATGTTAGGTTTTCTAACTGTCTTGTTGAGCCAAAAAAAAAAAAAAAAATCTTTGTGGGTTGCATGTGGCCCACGGGCCGCTATTTGCCCACCATTTGTTTAGTGTGAAAGTAAGGCGACAGCGTACATTCAGTACATTTTCGTCATTGATTACCGTTCAGTACTTCGAAGATTGTCGCCAATAGTCTGTTTTGAAACTTTTGATTATATGTTAATTGAACTGTCTTATTAAATAAATATTCTTTAAAAAAAATTCGGAGCTGTATGATTTGGAAGACAAGTACTTACATACAAGTTAGTTCTATTTACGATATGTCATATACAAAATTCTGGCCTTGATTATGGGATAGGTGATATTAAATCCTTCATATTTTGGAAAACATTCTTGAAAATATATAAATTGCTGAATCACTCTTCGCAACCGCCTTCTTTTCGAAATACATTTTATCTTATAGATATCAGAAGGGGGAAAAAAGGATAAGCACACAAGATGTTCTTTCAAGCATTCTGTTTTCTTGTTACTAAGCCTTTAGCTTCATTTCGGATTCTTCAAATTTTGGATTTCAATGTTTCGAAATTTTGATGGTTTTTTTAAAAAATTTATTTTTAATAATGTTTTTTTAATGAAAATAATTAACATTAAAAAAAATAACATGAAATAGAATAGTTTGTTTTCGTAAAATATTTTCCAGAAAAATAATGGAAATTTTTTTTTAAAAAAGGAATTCAACTAAAAAAATTAAGTAATAATTTAATTTAATTTAAATAAAAGTAAACTTAACACCTTTTTTAAAATTAAAAACACTTAGTAATATCCTGAAATTGAAAATGTTCTTTAAAAAAAACATCATATAATTTACTGTTCTTTACTAAATAGAAAGAGCATTCCATGTGATTCATTCTTCTTTCCTAAATTCTAAATATTGCATACTTTAACCTTACTTTAAAAAAAATTGTGTTATTACAAATTCGTACAATTTACGTTATAATCATATGAGATAAGCTTTGTAGAATATGAACAAGCAGTTATATTTAGAATAAATTATACATGATCTAAAAGTTGAATAATTTAACTTTAATTGTTATTTATCAGAAACATGAAGTTCTTTTTCCCCTCTGCTTAAGTTTTTATCTTATTTTAATTGATGCAATTCAAAGATATTCTAATTTTACTACATTTTTTATTTATCGTATTTGAAAAAAATCATATATTTTTGCATGGGGACCTCAATTATTATACGTATAAAATCTTTGCATGACAATTATTCACAATTGCGTATCATTAAGACGCTTATCAAATAAGAAAATATTAATAAAAATTGAATAAGGAAACAATTTAATTCCTTTCATATCCATCATAAGAAAATTTATTCTTCTATTTGTTTAAAATCAGTTACAATCATCACATAGTGTACCTAAAGAGAGAAAAAGTTTTCTTATACAAGTCAACTAATAAGTCTAAGATATGACTTTTATTTGTTTTTCATTTTAAAAATGAAAATAATAAAACATCCTCAATTCTCGAGTATAAATCTTAATTTTTTTAAGCATTTAGTTGAAAATAAGGAAATTCTAAGGATGTAAGTAGAATACTTCACCAACATGAAATTTAGATAAAGTAAAAACAAAAGACTTATTATATTCTAGTTTAGTTTATATAAATTATTAGCTAGTATACCCGTTCTTCACACGGGTGAATTGAAAAATTAAACAATACAGATTGAAGGATAAAGAAGTTTTTAATGAGTTAATTTGAAGTGAAATGCATATTAAAAAACACATGTTTGTTACATATCCATTACATCTATAGATCCAATAACTGATAAAAATGATTTCTTTAATTTATAACGCCCCTTAACTCTCTTGTGGGTCGATTTTTGAAAACACCTTCCTAAGCTGATCTCTGCTCAGCGAAAGTAAAACATTGTTACAAATTTTGAGTAATGAACGCTTAAAATAGTGTAAATAATTTATATCTAGAAGTGTAATACGTTAATATTACTTTCTGTTGTTATTCTGTTAAAATTGTAATATTCGCAAGCAACGCTGTTCCTTAAATTATAACAGCGATTCAGTGGAAGCATAGCGAAATGTTGGCGATAGAGACAAGTTGGCAACTTGGCAATTGATTGAACTCTGCAGAAGTCGATATGCTGTAGCACCACCTGGTGGGGAGCTGCAACGAAGAAGATGGCACAAAACTCTTCTCCATAAAAAATACATATGCATGCCAATTTTCATAGTGATCAGTTGAACAGTGTAGGAGTGAAGCGAGGTCATACATACATACATACATACAAACATCCATTTTTATTTTTTAGATAAACAAATAGCGTTAAGGAATCTTAAAGTTCGGATCATTAAAATAGTTTATAGAAAATTTACATGCAGTGAAAATCATTTAACACAAAACTGAGAGGGTATGAATTTTTTTTTTCGTGTTAAAAGAATTTCATGTTAAAGAATACTAAAAAAATCCCCATATATTTAACAAAACTAAGTTTATTAGAGTACACAGTTTTTTACATAGATATGTAAATATATATATTATATATACATATATATATATATGATATATATTATATATATGATTTCGTCAATTTGGTTAGGGCATAATTTTTCCATCAACCACAGCAGTAAGTGCACGTGAGGCAAACCTCTTTTTGCCACTTGATCGAGTACATGAAGCACTTCATATCACCAAATATTTTACCTTTTGTAAGTAGAGCAACTAATTTTTGAACTTTTACTTTAAATATTCTGACTGTTAAGTGATGTCTGTTCGTTGAATTTTGACCTTGAATGAGCTCTCTAATGATTTCTGCTCAGGCGGGATTACATGTCATTGTAATAAACAGATCAAACCTCCCGTAGTTACGCACGTATGTGAACGTATCCTGCGTGTATTCATGAAGATATCTCGCGCCATTTACAAATGATGACGGGAGAATTACCATTTGACCCAAGTTATTTGGATCTAAATCCGCATCATTCCTTATCGCGTCTTGTAAATGTGTATAATTTTCTGATCACAGTTTCGTTTGGTTCAAGGCAATAAACCTTAAGCGCCCACTCTCCACTTTGACGTTCATGTCCACCAAAAACTGATGAAAGAGAAGTCTACATCGAAGCAATAAATTAAAATTGTTGCGACGTACCATCATATGATATGCATAAAAGTCTTGGCAGGAAACTTTTTTATTTGGTATGGGTTGTTTTGTAAATAGGTTTATCTGAGGAATATCAAAACTATCTCTCTTGTCCTTTCCAAAAAAATATCGGGTACTCGAGAGCGTCATAAAATCTATGAGTGTCTGGAACTTTGGTAAGCCGGCTGTCGCGTTCCAAACCCGAGGCTCATCAACCACCAGGCCATGTGGGCTCCCCTCCATTGCGTGAGGGGAGCAACTACTCAACTCTCACTGGAGGGTTAACTGTAACCTGTTTCGTTTTTTCTACCACTACTCACGTGGTGATTGGCTTGTATATAAGAAGTGTTCTTAATAAAATGTTTGATAAGAAAAACTCGATTGTTCAGCGCTTGTCTGAGTTACAAATTGTTGTTGGATACCCGATTGAGACTTTGAACTGAAAGGTCGCACTCTGCATGAGCTCCGCACTCGGTCACTAAAGCAGCACAAACCGACTTACAAATAGCCCTTTTTAGGGCTGAAAGGATTTGTAGTCAGCTTTCTTGACTCACTACGTTCGATACTACCCCAAACCGACCCGGAACGAAAATGGCAATTGTTTTAGACGAAATGGATCTGTCCCCACCGCACTCTCGACCAACCACACCCAACAGTAACGTCATGACCGAGGAAACACCCTGCCAACGGCTTGTACGGACAACTGCTAACATCAAACGTTTCACCACCACACGAGACTGATACAAGCAGATACTGACGTCACTTGAAAGCGACGCAAACCATGATCCTACCAATGCTCTCTATGTAAAAAAATCCAGAAAGAATACGAAGAGATTTCTGCTCTACTTGAAAATGGGGTGAGTGATTTTGGCTCTCTTCCCCGTTGCACCACCACAGGCTGCTTACTTCACACGCTAACTCACCAAGTAAATTTCCACCTAGCTCTCCTAAACACACACAAAAACGTAACAATGAAGGGTTTATCTCTCCAAGACAAACAGCAAAACGTGTCTTACTTGAAAACCCAAGCTTCCAAATTAACTTGGAAAATCGATTCTCCTTACCTACTACAATAAATTCAAGTGGATTCCTAGCACTTTTCACTTCACAACAAACAACAGCTCAACAAAATGCACAAGCTGGAGGGACAACCTCGTCCTCCACTGCCGCAAACATGAACACCACTCAAACTGGAGTGACACCCTCGTCGCAAAAAACCCGGACTCGCCAACACATCTACACAAGGAGTTCAACCTAGAGTGACACCCTCGTCCACTCAAAATAATACACCCAAGGTACCACTGCCACCCCCGGTCATACTTTTCATCACGAAACACTACCGCGAACAACTAAAAACTTTAACAATGATATTCCCTAATCTACACACCAAAACTACTGGTGAATATCTAAAATTATACACGAATAATCATGAAGAATACCACTCACTTAAGGAAACCATCAAGCAGCTACATTACCAATTCTACGAAATTACAGCAAAAAATGACAGACCAATTAAGGTTGCAATCGAAGGTCTGCCCAAATCTACTCGTGTTGACTAAATAAAATCGGATCTTGAAGAACAAGGTTTTGAACCTGAACGCGTAGTCCAATTAATTGGCAGAAAAACCAAAAACCCCCTCCCAGTTTACATGATATCACTCCCTAGAAACATTACTAATCTCAAAATCTTCGACATCAAAACTCTCGGATACCTCAGTATCAAAGTGGAACCATATGAAGGTAGAGGTATTACTCAATGTTTTACCTGCAATAACTTCAATCATACCTCCGAAACTGCTACATAACTCCACGTTGCTTAAAATGTGGCGAAGCACATATTACCAGAGACTGTCCCATCAAACAAAAACTTGAGCAATTATATTGCATCAACTGTCAAATTTACGGCCATATGGCAAACTGGCAAGGCTGTCCCTGCTACCCAAAGCCCCCTAAGGGCGCTACTACACATAAAAACAAAAACACCTTCACAAACATCTTCAACAGTATTGTACGACCCAACACTACATTCGCGAAAGTAACTAGCACGAAACAAAACACAAATAACTACAAAAATCAACGGCAGATGGCACCACACTACAACCAACATGCTGGGAATTCACGGCAAACTGGGGCCATAAATTTACCTCCTATCACCCCTGTCCCTATTCAAAATTATCCGCTGAATCAAAACAACGCTAGCATTCAGCAAACATTACAACTCGCAATTTATGCACTTACGCAAGTATCCCAAGCCTTTAACGGGGCCACTGGGATCGGTCAAAATTTAAATCAAATATCAGCCGCTCAAGGCAACCCAAATCAGATGTATGGCCTAATAGAGGCAGCCTGTAACACCAATTATGTCTAGATCGTTACCCATTGGCCTCAGTCTGTGTTCTTGGAACGCAAATGGACTGTTGAAAAGAAGAATTGAACTCCGAATCTTCATAGAGAAGCACTCTCCTGATATTATCCTTATACAAGAAACTCACCTGAGACCTTCCCACTCTTTTAACATTGCAAACTATCGTTGTTACCGTAATGACAGAATTACGGAAGACCGCGCGGCGGGAGGCACCCTCGTTTTAATCAAAAACAACATTAAACACTATCATCTTCCCACACCCCCACTGCAAGCCATTGAAGCTACAATTGTCATCATTAATTTACCAAACCCCAATCCAATATCTATAGTTTCCTGCTACATTCCACCTAACTCCGATACGAATATATTTACAATAGACCTAGAAAATCTTATACAAACAAGTAGTGACTGCATCATCTTCGGAGATCTAAACGCAACGCACAGCGCATGGAACTGTACACACAACTTCACTAGAGGTAATAAACTTCTCGATTTTACAAATTTATTAAACCTAAATATTGCCTACCCGAATTCTCCTACGAGATTTGGACACGGCACCGCAAACACCATTGACATTGCTATCATTCGAAATTTTTATTATCCATTTGACATTTTCACAACACCCGACCTTTCTTCTGATCACAATCCAGTTTACCTTAACTTTAAACTCAAGACACCAATCTACTCTAAAAATCCCAGAGATATTTTTACGTGTTGGTCAGAATACACAAACAATTTAAATAAAAACCTATCGCTTTTTGATTATATCATCCAAATAATATTCGAAATTCCACAGACATTGACAATAAAATCAAAAATTTCACAAGTACAACTCTCGCCACGCACAGCCACGCCTCCCGTCCAATAGGAAATCAGCACCGCAGCTATACTCCGCCTCACATTCACCAGCTCATTCAACACAGAAACAGACTTCGCAAACAATACCACAGAACTCCTAATCCTGCACACAAGACAGAACTCAATCACGCACAACTTGTTAAAAATACACAAATACTCCATCGACTCATGGAATCAACGCTTATCTGCACTGGACACACAAGATAACAGCCTCTGGCACACACAAAAACTTTTTAAAAACGAACGACAAGCTATCCTTCCACTCGAATGCGACAGAGGAACTGCCATCACAGACACACAAAAAGCAAATCTACTCGCTGACACTCTTAAAGAAAATTTTACAGAAAACACTTACCAAAACAGACACGGACAATCATATTAACAATACTGTAAATACTTTCATCTCCCCTAACCCTACTACCTATCTCGACCCCGTCCTACCGGTCGAAATTATTACTTATATTAAAAAATCTAGCTCTAAAAAAGCACCCGGTAAAGACTGTATTACTAATCGTATGATTAAAAACTTTCCTATCAAAGCCATATTTATATTAACTATTCTCATTAACAAAATTTTAAAATATAATTATTTCCCTTCTGTCTGGAAGGAAGCTGTAATTTTTCCGATTCCAAAACCTGGTAAAAATACTAAATTTGCAGACTCATACCGTCCCGTTTCATTATTAACTTTAAGTAAAAAAAATTACCGAGTACATTATTCTTTCCAGACTCAAATATTTCACGTCTACTAATAATATTATAAACCCTAATCAATACGGATTCACTAAAAACCTTTCCACAATTCACCCTCTCCTTAAACTCACCGAAACTATCTCTCAGCAGGATTCCAGAAACATAAAACCACAGGGGCCGTTTTTCTCGATATCCAGAAAGCCTTTGACAGGGTCTGGAAAAACGGCCTCATGTTCAAGCTTATCTCTTATAACTTCCCACCTTCACTCACTCAACTTATACTCATATATCACTAACAGAACTTTTACAGTACGGGTTAACGACACATATTCAGATTCCAAACACACATATGCTGGAGTGGTCCAAGGTAGTTTACTTGGACCAAATCTTTTTAATTTATACTTAAACGACATCCCATCATACTCGCTCACAAATATTAATATGTACGCGGACGATACCGCAATCTCTGCATGCTTCAGAAATTCCAAAACCGTCACTCTCGCCCTCAACAAACACCTAGCTTTGCCAGAAAAAGTTTTCGATAAATGGAAGATCAAAATTATTGTTGAAAAGTCAGCTGCGATTGCTTTCACATACAAAAGAACACTACCGCCACCACCCACAATGTACAATCAAATTATTCCATGGTCTCGGGAAACTAAATATCTTTGACTGATTTTTGATAATAAACTCACCTGGAAAAAACACATCACTTATGCTCGTGATAAATTCCGAAAAGTAATGTTTAAAATATACCCCTATTAAACCGGAATTCACCCCTTGATTTAAATTGTAAATTGCTTCTCTACACAGCCGTTCTACGTCCAATCCTCTCTTACGGATGTCCTGTATGGGGTTATGCTGCTAAGACAAACATTAATATCTTCGATGTTGCTCAAAATACTTTAATCAGAATGATCTTCGGTACCTGTAGGTACATGAGAAACGACGAAATTCGCAATGCAATTAAAATTCCTTCATTTAAATTGCACATCCAAAAATTAGCTAAAAACTTCTTTAATTCTCTGAATAGTTCTGAAAATGTAAACATGCAAAACTTAGAAAACTATACTGCAAGAATCAAGAGGAAATGACCCAGAAGTATACTCCTGAACTCGTATAATCCTCCCTAGCACTTAATTTATTCTTAATCATCTAGTTATATCACTCTTTTAATTTATAATGTTTTTCTAGCATTATTTTTAAATCTCTTCATCTCCTCTCACGGCCGAGCGCTCGCCGTACTTATGTTAAAACTGCAGCAACACCGGGAGCGGTCAATGCGAGGGAGGGTGACCGCCTCGCAAACCACCCGGATGTTTCCTTTTCTACCTCATAAATTTTCGCCCCTACTGGACATCCGTCACTACACCACTCACCCCCCACATGGACAGCCATTTTTTCTGAGCCATTATCCTCACTTTTCAACAGCCAATAGGAAGACTCGCTCTTCCACTCAGATTCGTCACTGAAAACTTTGCGAGATGTCAAGATCCATGCCTCGAAGCTCCGCTTACTGGCCTGCCGCTGCTCGTCCAATTGCAATGATCTACTACCAAACATGAAAACTCAACGATCAGCCATGTCATTAAAGAGACTTTTGCCAGATACGGGATTAAGGATTCTTCGAACCCAGGTGCCCGAATAAATTCCCGCAGAACAAATGTTTGATACGTGGCGATTTGCTAAAAGTGTTTGCTTCTCTTTGACTTTTAACTTAAAGAACCACATTTGATTGGTGTGGTGTGGTAGTTAGGAGAGTGGGGTGCCAGCTCAGGTGTCGTCCACGTCACTTGACCATGGTTCAAAATTACGTGGTCCGTCGCCAAAAGCCCTCGTGTAGCTGAACAGTGCGACGTTAATATTAAATCAATCAATCAACCACATTTGATTTTAAATTAATCCTACTTTTTACATTTTCTGGCGCCCCCGGTTTTTTTAAGCATGACTGTTGAAAGTTTGAGAGTGAAGCAGCGATCGCTGTGATCAAGTTTTACCATGTGCTGCACTTCTATTGAAGAGGCGTTAAAAGGGGATACCTCATTATCCGATTTGTATGCCTTGCAAAGACAAATAATGAACAAGTTTGCAAGGCTGGATACCGTCCAGGAGCATATTTTGGAATTGCTTCTGGGTGATGAAACATTGAGTGGTGAATATGAAGATGACTTAAAAAAAAAGCGGAAAAATACCGTGATAAAATGAATCAGTTATCTGCGGAGCTGGAGTATGCTGTTAATC
Organism: Trichonephila clavipes; assembly: GCA_019973935.1. Classification (NCBI taxonomy): domain Eukaryota; kingdom Metazoa; phylum Arthropoda; class Arachnida; order Araneae; family Nephilidae; genus Trichonephila; species Trichonephila clavipes. The sequence continues at coordinate 460,745 of BMAU01018289.1, forward strand.
AAAGTCTAAATAAACCACAAAGTGAACCTGAGATCTCGCAAGGTAACTCCAGAAAATTTAAGCTTCCCAAACTGGAACTAGCAAGATTTAATGGTGATCCAAAGGAGTCTCTCAATTTTTGGTCTCAGTTCGAAAAAATTCACATCGATTCGAACATTGATGACGAGGATAAAATGCATTATCTTATTCAATGCAGTGTTCCAGATTCAAAAATGTTCAGACTGGTGAGTAGTTTTCCACCAACAAAGGAAAACTACAGCAAAGCTGTGCAACAAGTCAAGAAACGATTTGGTCGAGAAGATCTGCTAGTACAGATTTATATAAGAGACTTGCTTGGTTTAGTTATGCAAAATGCTACTGGAAAGATAAGGCTGGAACTATCCGAACTTTGATGTTTTAAAGAGCAAACTCCTAGCCTTAGAATCGCTAGGGAGAACGCAAGAAAAGTTCGCCGATTTTTTGGAGCCCCTCGTGGAGTCATGTTTACCGGAAGCTGTGCTACGGGCCTGGGAGAGGTGCAGGAATGCTGACACAACATCGGAAGGTCAAGACAGCGGCCGATCTCTCGACAAATTAATGACTTTTCTCCGCAAAGAGGTTGAATCGGAAGAAATGATTCTCCTCGCTCGCACCGGACTGGGGTCCACGCAACGTCAGAGAATCAAAGCCAACGCAGAGGAGTCATCTTTGGCTACAAGTGCTGCTCTCGTTAACACCAAAGGAGAGAGGTCGGGCAAGCTAAAATCTTGTTTATTTTGTTCTCAATCTAATCACTGGAGCTTTGACGGTCTCATTGCTAAAAAAATTGTCGTTAAATGATAAAAAGAATATTTTAATTAGAAATCGAGCATGTTTTTTGATGTTTAAATAAAGGTCATAATGCTCGTTCTTGCAGATTAAAAATGTTAAAGTGCAGGAATTGTGTGACGATAAAAGCCATCACGCATTATTATGTAATAAAAATGAGGAATTTGATTTAAAAAATGACAGTTGGGGCTACCATTAGTAACTCCCTTGCCAGTTAGTCTTTAATTGCTAGTGTGTATTTGCAAACTATAGCTTTAAAATTGTGTTATAATAATGAAATGGTTTTGCGTTGTTGTTTGCTAGAGAGAGATAATGGGTCTCAAAGATCTTACTTAACTCGGCGAGTTATTGATCATTTGAATTTAAACCCGGTATCAAAAGAAACCATTGTTCACGGTTTGTTTGGGGGAGAGAGACAGCTCTAAGGAAGCATTTCCTATACTATGTTATTAAGAGTATAGATGGCAGTTTTTCTTGTCAAATTAAAGTTTTTTCTGAAAATAAAATATGTGGATACTTACCTAAAGTAAAGGATTTTTTTGAAAGTTCTGTCTGAAATTAAAGAAAAGGGTATCATAGTGCCTGATTTATGCAATTCTGTAAATGAAATCGATATGCTTTTAGGAGCTGATGTAATTAGTGTAATTTTGTCGGGTAGAACAATAAAATTAAGGTCGGGTCTGATGGTTATTGGTACTATGTTAGGGTTCACTTTGATTGGTAAATCGAGCCAAGAAGTTAATGATAATACTGAGGTTTCCATACCGGCCATTCGGGAGAGGCAATTAAGTATGTTTTTAAATCAACTGAACGTTAAAGAATTATTGGACTTCGAAACTATAGGGATCAGAGATCCAGTAGAAAATATTAAAAGTGAGATACAGCATTCAGATATGATTGAAAGATTTCAGAAGGACATAAAGATACTTCCAAGTGGCAGATATAAAGTGGCGTTACCTTTTAAGATAGAGGGTCAACTAAGGGATAATAGAAGCTTTTAACTCTGAAAAAGCTTAAGAGGACATGTAAAAAAAAAGGGGGAGAAAAATTCTTTGAAAGAATATGCTAGTATTTTTGATGAAGGGGAAGCATTAAAAATTATAGAAAAAGTCACTGAAACTGATGCTTATTATCTTCCCCATAGAGCCGTGTTTAAAATTTCTGAAACAACAAAAATAAGACCTGTTTTTGATGCAAGTTTTTTTTTCATGAATCATTGATCAGATCACTTATAAAAACGATTGACTTTCGTCGGGTAGCAGCCAGGTTGTCTACCATGGAAGTTGACTCACCAGATGATGATGAAAACCATTCGCCATGTTACCAGAGACTTAAACTCAAGGGGAAAATTGCTACCGTTCAGATGCGACTAAAAACTTTTCATGACCTGCAAGCTACTTTTAACACCTCCAACCCAAGTCTAATGGAGACCACCAGTGCTGCAGCTGCAGAACAACAAGTGAAACTGGATGCTTTGGTGAGTGAGCGTGATTCTCTCCCCGAATGTCTAACTTTCAACTGCCAGTTCTGTAAAAATAGCGCAACCCCACTACTCCAGTGGAAGTAAATGCCCCTATTAAAAATAAAAATTCTCATATTAATAAAAAGGCTAAAACTGATAAAAATATTAATAAAACCCCTGTTAATGATAAAAATAAAACTGCTAAAATTGAAAATACTAATGGAAAAAAGAAATTTAAAAAACGTAAAATTAAGAAGGATTCCGTGGAGGACTTTGTCTTCCCCACTAAAACTGCAAGACCTGCTTCTCCTTCCAACAGCGAGCAAATCGCAATTGCAAATAATTTTTCAGATCTCACTGTAGATCAAAACCAAGTAATAGAAGAGAAAGAAGCTAAAATAGCAGACATCCCCAATCCTAGGCCCCTTCAACCTATTCATCTTAAAATTACTAAAAATTTTAGAAACCAAATTAAATCTATCTATCAAAAATTCCCAGAAACTACTAACAAAACATCAGGTAAATTCATTAAACTCTTTTCTAAAGATGTGGAGGAAAAACATAATCTTACAAAATTTCTAGAAAGCGATAAAGATTTCGAATTTTTCTGTATTAAGCCTAAACTTGACAAGCCCATTAAAGTTGTAATTAAAGGTCTCCCCATCTATACTAAAACCCAGGAAATTCTTTCTGACCTAGAGGAAGAAGGCTTTACCGTTGATAAAGTTAATCAGTTAATCTCTAAAAAACACAGAGGCCCGCTCCCATTTTTTCTAATAACCCTACCGAGAAATGCCACTAATTCAAAAATTTTCGATATTAAAACCCTCGGTTATTTACAAGTTCGCGTTGAGGGATTTCTCGTTCGAGGAATCACTCAATGCTACAATTGCAACAATTTTTTCCACACGGCCAGTGAATGCCGTTTAAAGCCAAGATGTCTTAAATGCGGAAAGGAACATCCAACCAAGCAGTGCCCAATTAAGGAGAGGCAGGAAAACCCCTTTTTTTGTATAAATTGTAAGGAACATGGCCATTCGGCCTGTTATACAAAATGTCCTCTTTTCCCCTAAACCTAAAAAGGGCGCGACCCTTCCCATGATTTCAAAATCTAAAGTTAATAATTGTAAAGATGGAATTACCTACGCTAACGTAGTTAGCGGACGTCCCCTATTCCCACCCCTAGTGCTTCAGAGACAATTCAGCAATGTGAATGTAAAAACTCTAGCAAGGGAATTCACGGAATCAATCAAGACAATAACTCAGATCTGGCTCAAGTAATTGAACTTATTAGCATAATATCTAAAATACTTAAAAGATCCCCTGAAATTTTACAAATGCTTAAAAACCTCAAAAGTGCTGAAGACGACCACTCAAAATCCTATCTAATTGTCGAAGCTTTGCTAGACAAGAAAGATATTTAATTTCCCCTCTAAAAACAAAAATTTTTCCTCTTAACTTATAATTATCATCTCTATTTAATTCAATACTATAGGTAATTTTTTCATCACCATTGAATTCTTTTCTAAAATCTGTTAGTTTTATCTGAATCCATGCTCACTCCCAACATCTATCTCATTGGTTGACCCGGTTCTCCTGGCCAGCCATCTTCCACCCCATTGGACTCCTTCTGAAACCCCGCCCACCATCAATTACCAAGTCGAAACACCAAGCCAACTTCAATACAAGATAGAGGACGGAGGAATCTTTCGATTCCAGTTCCTTGTGCAATACAGCAGTCAGTCAGTTTTTGATGCAACTGCTAGAGAAGGAAATAATCCTTCGCTTAAGGATTTTTTGCTTAAAGGTCCTAATTTAATAGAGTTAATCCCGGATATTTTGGTTATATTTCGTATGTACCCTATTGGTTTATCGGCTGACATTGAAAGGGCTTTCTTACAAATAAGTGTCGCGCCTGAACATAGGGATTTTAAGGTTTTTCTATCCTCATGAAAACAATGAAATAGTTTATCGTCATTGTCGTTTGGTGTTTGGGGTGTGTTCCAGCCCGTTTTTGTTAGCTGCTTCTATCAATCACCTACTAGATAATACTCTCTCAAAATACATGGATATCGTATCTAAGCTTCGCCATTCTTTTTATGTTGATAATTGTGTTACCGGAGTATCAGATACGCAGGACATTGAGTCATTTGTCAATAAGGTTCGAAAAATTATGTCTAATGGATGCTTTAATTTGAGGGGATGGGAAAGCAATGCCAAAAAAGAATCTATTTCGAAATGTGAAGGAGATACCAAGGTATTGGGTTTAACTTGGAATTTGGATAGAGATACTCTAAGATGTACGGTTAATAATGCAATTTTGGAAAAACTGACAGAAATGACAAAGAACAATTTTATCGGCTATTCAGGGAATATTTGATCCTTTAGGGATTTTAACGGCTGCTACTCTATTACCCAAAATGTGGTTGCAAGAAACTTGGAAAGTGAAATTAGCTTGGGACAGTCCCCTACCACTTGGATTGTGTAATAAATTTGATAAATGGTTTAAAGAAATTTTGCTGCTTCAAAATCTAGAAATCCCCAGATATTGTGAAATGAGTTCAGATTCCGACCTTCATGTTTTTGTGGATGCATCCAAAAATGCTTATGCTGCCTGCATCTTTGTTAGGACTAAATTAGCATCAGGAATTAAATTACATTTACTTAGAGCTAAGGCAAGAGTAGCACCTACTAAAAGTGTATTTAATGCCTCGGTTAGAGCTACTAGCTTGTTGTGTGGAAGCCAGATTAGCTAATTCTATTAGAAACTCGCTTGATATACCTGATTTAAAAATAACCTATTGGTCAGATTCTATGGTAGCCCTTCATTGGATAAAAAATAATGGGGAATGGTCGATTTTTGTTTCGAACCGAATTAAGGAAATAGCTAAAATTTCTTCTCCAGAAAACTGGAGGCATGTCCCAGGGCAAATGAATCCCGCTGATGTTCTATCTCGTGGATGCTCTCCACGACATCTTTTAGAAAGTAAATGGTTTGGGGAGTCCAGGGTGGCTTCTGGGGGATGCTATAACTTGGCCAACAAATGAGTCACAATGCGAGGTTAAAGTTCTCGATTGTGAGAGAAGAAAAATTAAGCTGTGTAATCTTAATCTTACAGATAAGAGAGAAACGTGGTATTCAATAAAATTCTCTGATTATCACTCTATTATTCAGATGACGGTTTGGGTTCTGAGATTTTTGAGTAGCTGTCGTAGACAATCAAGAGATAGAAATTTAGAGGAACTTTCAACATCCGAAATTGAAAAGGCGGAAAATACCTTAATATCTACTGTACAAAAAGAATATTTTCCCGAAAATAACAATATCCCACATATAAATACATTTGTAGACAATGAGGGCTTAATTCGGGTTAAAACTAGAATAAAGAGCGAAAGGATGATTTAAATTTTTTTGTCTCCTATTCTACTTCCGAATGATTGCATTTTAACTCGGAGATTAATAGAATATTACCATAGGAAAAACTGCCATGCAGGTACAAAAATGCTTGTCTTGATCCTTAGAGAAAAATTTTGTATTTTGAGGGCAATGACAGTCGGAAATATCATTCAAAATTGTGTAAAATGTAAAAGATACAACGCGGGACCAGTTAAAAGTGAATCTGTACCTTTACCAGCTGATAGGGTAAGGGATGCTGATGTGTTTGAAGTGATAGGCATTGATCTTGACGGACCTCTCTTCCTCAAAAATGGTGAAAAAGTGTGAGTTGTTCTCTACACATGTGCAGTGTATCATGCAGTGCATTTGGAGCTGGTTACAGCATTGTCAACCAATAATTTTTTTGTTGAGTTTACGTCGCTTCATAGCCAAAAGGGGAAGGCCTTCTGTCGTGTACACTGATAATGGAACTAATTTCAGGGGTGCTGTCCGGGAATTCAAAAACCTGGACTGGATAAAGATAGAACGGGAAACAGAGATTCAACGCATAAAATGGAAGTTTAATCCTCCCACTGCAGCTTGGTGGGAGAGGCTCATAAGAGTGCTTAAAGATATCTTAAAACGCACGTTAGGGAATGTAGTCTTGACGTATGTAGAGCTTCTTACCGTTTTATGTGACTGTGAATCAATTGTCAACAGTCGTCCTTTGACATATGTGTCTGAGGACTCGGACGACCTAATACCTTTGACACCTGCAATGTTCATGATAAGCAATGCATCTCTGGATGTGACTGATTTAGATCTGAGTGACTTTGCGAGATTTCAAAAAAGGGTCAAATTTCGAGCGAGGCTTTTGAAAGATCTAAGAGGGAGGTTTTTCGTAAAGAATATCTAGGGATATTAGTGCAAAAGGCTCATAAGACGACTTGAACCCTTAAGGTAGGTGAGATAGTTCTCATCGAAAAGCCCAACAAAAAGAGACTTTACTGGCCTTTGGGCAAAGTTATTGAGCTGATTCCTGGAAGGGATGGAAAAGTACGCACCCTAAAGCTGAGATGCAGTAATTCCGAGATCATCCGTCCTATCCAAAGAGTTTTTCCTTTGGAAATTCAGTCTGCTGAAATGGGAGAGTCTAATGATGTTCCGTTGGATGCTAAAGCACTTAAAATTCCTTCTGCTAGCGTTGATGTCTCGGAAAGTGCAATGATACCTGTGAATATACGCCTCCTAGTATGCCTGAAGTGTCGAGATATGGACGTACTATCCAGAGACCCAGGAGACTAAACGTCTTCAATGTCACTACTGTTTTTGAGTCTGAGTAGACTCAAAAAGGGGGAGGATGCTGTGTTCCAAACCCGAGGCTCATCAACCACCAGGCCATGTGAGCTCCCCTCCATTGCGTGAGTTGAGCAACTACTCAACTCTCACTGGAGGGTTAATTGTAATCTGTTTCGTTTTTTCTACCACTACTCGTGTGGTGATTGGCTTGTGGGTTGTATATAAGAAGTGTTCTTAATAAAATGTTTGATACGTGGCGATTTGCTAAAAGTGTTTGCTTCTCTTTGACTTTTAGTTTAACTTAAAGAACCACATTTGTGTGTGTGATTTTTTTAAAAATTAATCATGCTTTTTACACCGGCCATCGTGCGACTGAATAACGATGTCCCGAGATGCAGTTCGTTCACTACTAACTACTACGGCAGCTATTTCATTTGTGGTCGGGGCATTGAATCGTCTTTCGTATTCACCACGAGGTACACGGATCTGGGTGTATCACTACCTTGTAATTATCGCTAGTCACTCTATCTTTAGCCATTTTAAATTCATGCACTAAAATGTTGTGATCATGTAGAAATTGTATTTTTTTTTAACCGCGTTTCTTTCCACACCTTATTCTTACTCAGAACGCCTATTAACTTGGGCTTCCTTATCGCCATGAAATAGGCTTGCAAAAAATTTGGTTGCGTATTGGTAGCAGGAAGCAAAGAGCCAATTGTGTGGTATATTTGCCCCTGGATTGTGAAAGTCGGGCAAAATCCATGCATCGAAACAATGTTATCCGCCCCAAAAGATGTCATAAGGAAGCATGTATAATATGTTTTTTTTAGAAAACGGCGAGACTGGTCTGTTTCATAAGAGATAAGTTCTTGAAGAGGTTCAACTGGCTCGTCTATTGAAGGAAGGGCTACTCTCCCCTCCCCCGAACAACAAATGCCTGCAGATTCCTACGCAAAATCTGCATTCTTTATTCATCGCTTCTAATTTTATAAGCTTTTGGCTTTCGTAATCAAAAGTTTCGTCATACTCAAATGCAGCTTTATCGAATACCCCCGACGTGTTTCTTGTGAATATTAGACGTCGCTGTTGTGCCCTTTCAGCAACAGCGCGTTTGCGAGATTCAGCTGCTTCAATGGTTTCTGTATCTCGCTGAGACGCCATGTAAGTCGCCTGCTGAAGACGCCGAGTTTGGGACTGTACGGGTGTCTCAGCAGCCCTTTGAGTTGCCATATATTCAGCATGACGTCGACGCTTGGGACTGCTCTGGTGTCTCGGCAGCTCTGTGAGCTGCCTCACGCTCCGCCTGTTCAAGCCTCCGCAGTTCGGCTTGTGGAAACGTTTCGTTAAATCTAGTTACTTTCTTAGCTCGAGCTATGGTTGTGACTTGGTCTATTAATTATTAGTGTCTTTTGTGTTTAAGTTAACACCATCGGATAACACACACACACACACACACTTATTAATCTCGAGAACGGCAAGACCCTCTGTGGTTCATAGCCTCGGAGTAACTGCTCGAAACTGAACCAGTAGGGTTTCCAGATACAATATAAATATTTACAAAGAAATGCTACAGCACCAGGCGCCACAGTACCCCTCTCCCAGTGTCCAAACTGGTACAGGAGGTCTTAAAACAATCAGGTTGACACGTATCTTTGTGGAAAATGCACTCGGTGACCGGAGCGGGAGGTTTGAGTAGCAGGAACCTCTTTTGATTTAGGAATAAAAGAAGGTTGGTTTGACTATTGTGTCAAACAACATGAATGCTGGCTTGACTCTATCGATGGAGACACACATTTCTTTTCCTTGTCGTTGCAGAGTGATGAGTTTTTCAGAACGTTTAATTACAGCGAAAGGTCCATCGTAGGGAGGCTGTATGGCTTTTCTGATAGCATCATGTCGTAAAAATACGTGTGTACATTGGGAGAGTTCTGGGTGTACAAAAACTGTTCTACGTCCGTGCGAAGACGTAGGAACGGGTTTGAGATCATGCATAGTTTGTTTTAGTTGTTGCACAAACTCAGAAACATTGTTCGTACCCATATCTTGGGAAAAAATCGCTGTGTAGACGAATAGTTGTTCCGTACACTAGTTCAGTAGCATTAATGTCCTCTTTAATGACAGAGCGTAAGCCAAGGAGAACAAAAGGAAGTACTTGTGTCCAACGTGGAGTGGCGTGAGCCATGAGAGCGGCTTTGAGAGAAGTGTGTGACCTCTCCACGAGTCCATTGGACGAAGGGTGGTACGACGTGGTTCTTATCCTGCTAATTTCTAAGCACGCACATAATTTCCTACTGAGGTGAGACTCAAATTGACGACCTTGGTCTGTTGTAATCCGACCAGGAACTCCAAGTACCAGCATGAAGAGACTTTATGATGCACGTCTAACATCCGGCCGTTTATGGATAGGATGAAGCTTCATATTTCTGAACTCGACCTACCTAACGTGCGTCCAGCAAAGGAACCTTTTCCTATTCCAACCTTGGAATACGCCACGGTTCCTTTATATCAACCCTTTTGCCACTTACAGTAAATCCACTGTAGCGCCTGTCGTCTTTCAACGCGTCTTCGCCTACCACCGCAGTCAGTATAGTCGTTATTCGGCCATCTACACTGATGGTTCGAAACGTGCAGATTACGTTGGCTGTGGAGTCGTGATTGAAGATATTATGCACGGTTATAGGCTTGACACTTCTTGCAGCATTTTCACTGCCGAAGCTGTCGCCATTTACCGTGCAGTAATCGACTCCACTATGCCCCCGTAAATACTGCATCTATACTGACAGCATGAGTGTACTCGAAGCGCTTGAAAACTGACCACGATCGCTGCCATCCAGTGGTATGCACAATACTCGTGATTACGAGTCGACTCTACACAAGGGTTTCGATATCGTGTTTTGCTGGCTACCAAGTACGTAGGAATCATAGGCAACGAGCAAGCGGACAGCGCGGCAAAATCGGCGACGACGCATCTGCCGCTAGCTGTTCCGCTATCGGATATGAAGCGCGTCATCATGCATCATATTTTTAAGATCTGGCAGGAATCATGGAGTCAGCAGTTGGATAACAAACTGCACTCTGTGAAACCTGTCATAGGAGCATGGCCTGTGATGCCAATGCGAAGAACTGATGTCAAATTGACTCGTCTTCGCATTGGCCATACTTCACACACAGGCATTTGTTGTTTGGAGAACGTGCTCCTGAATGTCCTTCATGCCATGTCTCTTACACTGTTCATCACATTTTAATACATTGTCCTGTTTTTAATAATTATCGCATCACCTTTTTTACTTCATCACATTTAACTTTACCTGACTTAGTGGGAGAAATACCCCACCAAAACCTTCAGAAGAATTGGATTTTTATATTTAATTTGACTTTTTCAAATGTTTTAACTTTAACTTTTATTTTTTATATATGTGCGTGCAGGCATGCACATATATAATAATTATTTTTATGTAATTATATTTTTCATGTGTATTTTTACATGATTTTATTCTTTTAACAAACGTGTGGCGCAGTATAGCCAAATTTGGCTCTTGCGCCATTAAACCCTACACTCACTCACTCACACCAGGAACTCCAAATCGTGGAATCCACTCACGGATTACTCTTGCTGCCACTGTCTCTGCTGTCATATCAGAAATAGGATATGCCTCTGGCCAACAAGATAAACGATTAAGGGCCATAAGGCAATAAGAAAATTCTTAGGATGGAGGAAGGGATCCAATAATATCCAAATGGAGGTGGTGAAATCGAGCATCTGGAACCTAGAATTGACCAAGTTCACTATTTGTATGCTGTTGAATTTTAACTCTCTGACAGAGAATGAAGCTACGGGTTCAACTGTGGATATCTTTATTCATGGAAGTCCACACGAAACTTTTGGAGATAAGCTTTGCAGTAGTACGAATTTCAGGATGTGAAAGGTAGTGCACTGCAAGAAAGACGTTTCGCCGGAGAACTTGGGGCACGTAAGGGCGTACTGTACCCGTGGAAATATCACAATAGATTTCGGTAGTTGATCCAGGCATTCGTAACTGTTTAAGCTGAAGAGTTTGGTTCGTGGCAGAAAGTAGTGCTTTTAATTCATCATCACCCTATTGCATTTGTGCAAATTCCTCATAATCTATGGTACTGGGTGTTACAATTGCTGATATCCGAGAAAATGCGTCCGCTGGCCTATTATCAATGCCTGGGACGTATTTAAAATCGGTGAATTGCGAAATGAAATCTAAGTGGCACAGTTGGCGTGGGCTAGCCTTATCTAGTTTTTGATTAAAGGCGAATGTTAAAGGTTTATGGTCGGTGTATAATATTAGTACGCGACCCTCGATCATATGTCGGAAGTAGTTGATAGCGGAATAAGCTGCCAGAAGTTCACGGTCAAAAGCACTGTACTTAGTTTGAGCTGGTGTTAATTTTTTAGAGAAAAATCCTAAAGGTTTGAAACTATCGCTGGTGATCTCAATTAAGGAGGAATCAAGACCAAAGTCACTAGCATCAGTCTTCAATGCGAGATCAGCATCCTATGAAAGATGAGCTAAAAGAGTAATGTTAGCTAGTTGATTTTTACGTTGTTTAAATGCATTGATAGCTTCCGGGTTCCATTGTATTTCTCGCTTATCATTTATCTTCGAGTTTGAGAAATTCATGTAAAGGAGCTTATGTGTGTGCTGCCTTAGGTAATAATTTTCGATAAAAGTTAAAAATATCTAAAAATTTTCTGAGGTCGCGAACGGTGGCAGGTTGCTTATAATTAGCGATGAGTTCTGTTTTTTAGGAAGGGGTAAGATACCATCTTTATTTACAAGGTAACCTACAAAGGGGACTTCGGAGCATCCGAGGCCGCGGTAGCCGAGTGGTATGGGCATCGGATCGTGGCTGGATTTGTCACGAGTTCGAGCCCAGTACCACTAAAGACCCGCCGTGTAGGGCAGCAATGCACGCTAAATCTGTCGAGAGCTGAAACGTCCTCCCGTTGGTGTGGTAGTTAGGAGAGGGGGTGCCAGCTCAGGTGTCGTCCACGTCACTTGACCATGGTTCAAAATTACGTGGTCCGTCGCCAAAAGCCCTCGTGCAGCTGAACAGTGCGCCGTTAATCTTCACTCACTCACTCGGAGCATCCGAACATGCATTTACTGCAGTGTTTCTCAAACTTTCAATACTGGCGACCCAATTTTCAATCATAATTTTTGTCGCCCCCCCTGTACAACAATAATGTATTTACTGCAATAAAAATGCACTTTGACGCTAAAGCTACAATGCGATCTCAATTATAAACTGTATAAGTATTAAATTTCGTTTATGTTACTTTTAAGTAATATATATTTTAAGAAAATTACTTGAAATATTTATTACTTACTTATTATTATATTTCTTTCTCTAATTTTTAAATTGGAACAGATCACAAAATGATGTATTTAATTAAGATTTATTTCCTTCAGCATCCATTTCTCAAAGTACAAATGTCATTAGAAAAATAGTCTAGTCTATGTTGCTCTCTATCATATCCATCACATCTGGCATTATCGGGTACATTTGCGTGAGTCTGGGCAACCTATCCGACGTCTGCGCAAAACATGTAAAAATACTTTTCTTCGTACAATTCCAGTCAGTTTTGGTCGACTCGATACTTCTATAGTTACCGAATCTAGCTTGAATGTACATTTTTTAATTTGCACGTTAATTGTAATTAACGGTAATTAAGTATTTACGGCAGTAGTTTAAAACAAAATCATACATATATTTTAAGTCGTAAGTAAACATTCGACGATAATAAAGGATCAACAAGTACACAGACGAGCATGGTTCCGAAAATTAAATCAAGGAAATATTCTCAAAAATACTTAAATTTTGGATTTACCACTACTGAAGTAAATGATGGGGGGAAATGCCCCAGCTCGTTATGTGTTAAAACTTACAAATCTGAAGAACAACATGTGAAAGTTGTTTTTAACACCATGTAAAATCATTTAGCCATGTTGGCAAAGAATTTTAAAAAGTATTTTCTTGATGAGGACAACTTGGTAGCAAGTTACGAGTGGATTATAAAGAGTGTTTTTTTTTCCAGGTATGGAAGTTTAAGTTGGCATTACTTTCCAAGATGGTGACCGATTTAACAGCTGTCAAGTGATTTATTCTCAGTTTGGTTTGGCAATTCATCAAAACGATCATCAAGCAAGGCGTAGATTCGTCGAATTTGCCCAAAACGAGATTGCCGTTGTTCCCGATTTTCATAAGCGAATTTGTTTAGCGATAAAGCGCACTTCTGGTTAAATGGCTACGTCAACAAACAAAACTGCCGCATTTGGAGTGAAGCTAATCCACAAATGTATGTCGAAACACCGTTACATCCAGAAAAACTGACTGTATGGTGCGCTTTATGGGCTGGTGGAATCATTGGTCCGTACTTCAAAAACGATGAAGGCCACAACGTTACAGTCAATGGTGATCGGTATAGAGCCACGATAACTAACTTTTTCATTCCTGAATTGAACAATCATGATGTCCAGGAGCTGTGGTTCCAACAAGACGGCGCAACATGTCACTCAGCTCGTGCCACAATCGATTTATTGAAAGACACGTTTGGTGATCGCCTAATTTCACGTTTTGGACCTGTGAATTGGCCTCCAAGATCTTGGGATTTAACACCACTAGACTATTTTTTTTGTGGGGCTATGTAAAGTCATTGGTCTATGCGGATAAGCCACAAACGCTTGACCATTTGGAAGACAACATTCGCCGTGTTATTGCCTATATACGGCCACAAATGTAGGAAAAAGTCATCGAAAATTGGACGTCCAGATTGGACTACATCCGAGCCAGGCGTGGCAGTCATATGCCAGAAATCATATTTAAAATGTAATGCCACAAGATTATCTTTCGAATAAAAAAAATTCATATCAATCGAATACATCGCTGTTTTATTGCAATTTAAAATTCTATACCTCTAAAGAAAACACCCTTTAGATCTATTTCAAGATACTCCAGAAGGGCTCTCAACTTCTGAAGAAGAAATCTTCATAGATTGCACATCCAGTGAAAAATTAAAAGGCAATTTTGTAATAAATCCCTCTTTGAATTTTGGGTAGAGGTGGATGCTGAATTTTTTGTACTGAAAACAAAAGCACTTCGTATACTATTACCATTTTCAACAATCTATCTTTGTTAAACAGGATTTTCTGTGGTGGTGGCTTTGAAGACAAAATATAGATCTCAGCTAAATATAGAAAAATAACTCTAAGTGTCAATTTCTGATATTATAAACCTTCCTTTGAAGAACTTTGCTCTACAAGACAAGCCCATGGAAGTCACTAATAATTATTAAACTTGTTCTTAATTTAGTATTTAGAAATTATTTATAAAATACCTTCTTCAGTACTGATACATTAAACGTATACTGGCTGAAACACCGGCTCTTCGCACGAGTTTATTTTTAAAAAAAATAAAACATTCTTGATATAATAGCTGAACTGTAAATAGAGTAAAACTGCGTGCACGACATTGTATTCAAAAATGTAAAATGATTTTTTTTAAAGATAAATGCTCTCTATATAATTGAAAATAACTGTTTAAAAGAACTGTAATTTTAAACCTCCCAGAATTAGCATTGAGAATTAATGTTAAATAATGAAAAAGAATATAAAATTCCGATGAATAATAATTGTGTTACACTTTTTAATATTTAAAGTGAGAAGACTTCAAAATGTTTTAACCCAGGAGCAGGCACGCACTCGATGCTAACGCAAATGGTACTGCGGGGGGACTCAGTCATCCCAATCATTTGTTTATAATTATTTTTACTGCACACGATACAAATCAGAAAATTCCAGTGAATAATTTAATTAAGAGAAAGTATACTTACCGGCTTTAAAGGACTATTCAATTTTTCTTTGATGATTTGATAAAAAAATCCAATAAAACTGAACTAAAATAATTCAAAAGTGCAAGAGACCTTAATAAAGGACGCAGATAAGAGACACTTTTCACTAATATTACAGAAATGTTATTTGCTGGTAAAGCTGTCATATTTTGTTCCAAGTTATTGTAGTTTTAATGAGCTTTCATGATCGAGAGAGAGTGAGTAAATATTAACGTCGCACTGTTCAGCTACACGAGGGCTTTTGGAGACGGACCTCGTAATTTTGAAGCATGGTTAAGTGACGAAGACGACACTTAAGATTTGTGGCCTCTTTTAACTACCACATCACTCCAACAAGAGGACGTTTGAGCTCTCGACAGATTTAACGAGCATCTCTCCCATACACGGCGGATCTTTAGTGGTACTGGGCTCGAACTCGTAACACCTTTAATGATCAACAAATAGCAAGTTGAACTTTTCTTTCTTGTGTCTTTTTGACAAGGTGAACTGAACCTTGAGGTTATGATTTCATATTTTAATTGATGGAGTTCCTTAGGAAGCATTTGAAAATTTTCCTTTCGTTTCATGTTCATCGCATATTATATGCATGCATGCATATACATGTGTACATATATTTTTATACATATATATTTTTAAAAAATATGACATTCTCTCTCTCTCTCTCTCTCTCTCTTTTAACAAGTGTTTGGCGCAGCTTGGCCAAAGTTGGCCCTTGCGCCACTAAACCTCACATTCACATTCATGTTCATCGCGTTTCTCAATCATGAATAATATTCATTCTTTCAACAAGTTCTTCTTTTGCTTTTGATCATTTTCAACTTACTTTAATTGAGATCACAGATGCCCCGCTCCCGGGTTAAAAGTGTATTCAGAAAAAAATACGGATGTTCTAAAAAGGATTATGATGTTTTTCACTAAAAAAAAATCTTGGCCAAATAATCCTTCAAATAAATCAATTATTTTCCAAATATCGTAAAACTCTCTATTATTTACAATTTCCCTCAGCGAAAAACAAGCACATAAAAGATGGAATGGAACTAATGTAGAACTCAGCATACCAGTAAGTTTAAAGGTCAATCAAATGATCAGCGAATGCATTATGCTGCCTGGCTGAAAAGTTAATGTCTTCCTTTTCTTTCTACAACTAATGTACAGTATTTCACTAATAATTACAGTGATGAATTATCTTAGAATTTTTCTCAGCGTCTGGATTTCGTTTTTCTTTTAACAAGTAATATTTTATGTTAAAACGTAATAAAAAAATCTCTCATTGAGGAAATACACCAAATTAAACAATGTTTTTTTCTTCTTTAATTTAGTTTTGGAATCAAAGATATCTATTTGATGAAGGAAAAACGCCAGATGATAAACATAAATTATATCAGTGTTGTTGTGTATTTTTTTTATTATGGAAGAAAGTATTTCGTTTTACTTTCCGGTTGTTTTTATTAAATCTTTTAATTTTCGATATGCTCGCGCCCCCTTGTAGGGCTATCACGCCTCACACTTTGAGAAACCCTGATATACTGGCGTTGATGGTCAAACCATAATCATCAATCCTTTGTAAAACTTCTCTCGCATGTTTTTTGAGAGTTGGTGTCTGTCGATGCAATTAATATGTCGTCCAAGTAGACGAAACAATAGTCTAAGCCCCTTTAACACCTCGTGGATGAATCGCATCCACGTTTGAGCGAAGTTACACAATCCGAATGGCATAAATACAAATTCGAAAGTTCCGAAGTTTGTAATTATTGCCGTTTTATGCCTGTCGGCAGGATGAATAGGAATATGATGGTAAGCTCTTTGAATATACAGCTTTGTGAAAATTGTTTTACCTTTGAGAATTTCGTTAAAACTTGTTAAATTTGGAATTGAGTATCGGTCGGGTCTAGTTTGTTTGCTTAGGGCACGATAATCACTGCAAGGACGCCACAAGTTCGTGTCTTTTTAGGAAACCATGTGCAATGGAGAACACCAATTTGATTTAGAAGGGATAATAATACCCTGATCGAGCATATATTGAAGTTCTTGTTTTGCAGCTTCAGATTGTTGTGAATTTAACTTTCGCGCTCGAGCATGCACTGGAGGACCAAATGTGTCAATGTAATGAAAAGTATTATGTTTAATTTTTTTTCATTAAATGGTCGGGGTCTAGTAAGATCTGGAAAATCTCGTAGGATGGCAGCATATTCCGAATCAAGTGATGCAGCTAAGGTCTTAAATCAGTAAAACGTTCTCCTTTTGTTGATGATTTTGTCAAGGGATCGATAAGACGCTTGTTTTTATGTCGATTATCAATCCGTACTTATTTAAAGAATCGGAACCGATAATCGCTGTGTTAACATCTGCTATTATGAAATTCCACGGAAATGATCGCAATAAATTTAAGTTTACTGTAAGTTTTGATTTTAGAATCATTGGCTGCAAAAAGTTCAAATTTATTTGGTTTCATATTTTTGTTTGGTTTCGGAATAATGCTGACGTCTGCGCCTGAATCAACTAAATAACGTTGATTGGTATGTTTGTCAAAAACAAATAGGCGACATTTTTAGCGAGAGCATTTACATGACTACAAGACGCCGTTGTAGTCATGTTTCCTAGTTTTCCGACTGAGAGCTAGGTCTATCACGAGATTGGTGATGTAAGAAGTCGCAAGGTGGGACACAGTTATGAGCGTTCTCACGAAAACGTTTGTGATAAGAACAAATAGCCTCACGGTTTGTTGTTCTGTTCCTATTTCGCAATAACTTCCGACGAAAGAATTGTTTATTTCGGGGCGCGACATACGAGATATTTGAAGTTTTAATTCTACAATTTGTTTGGCTAATTCTTGAATTTCAGCGGATGGGTTGGGTTCAGGTGTGGACGTGGCGGAATAAACCGCGGTGGGCAAAGCAACGTCTGCTACCTTGTCTGCGATTTCGGCTAATTTATCTAAAGTTTCCGAGGAAACTGAAAGTACAGCTTGAATTTCGGATGGGAGACGCTGTAACCATAGATCTTTTAGAAATTTATCTTGCAATTGACCACCGGACAGTTCTTTTATCTTTCGTAGCAAGTGGCTTGGTTTATCATCGCCTAATTGTAATTCGGTTAAATGTTTTCTTATTTCTTGGTGTTCCGAATCCACGAATTCTCTAATTAAGCGATCCGATAGCGTTATGTATTTATTTGCAGCCGGAGGTGAAAGAATAATATCGGAAACATGGGAAAGTGTTTCCGGATCCAACATAGATACGAGCGCTGCATATTTTGTTTCATCTTGAGTAATTTAACTCAAAACGAAAGCACTGTCACATTGCCGAATCCAAAGCACCACATTATTTCTCCAAAACACTGGAAGGCGTAACGCGATTCTTCCAATATTAGAAGAATCTTCCCCTGGTGGTGACGTCGTGTTCCTAAACACAACAGCGAGAAAGAGGGGTCAGGGAGAAAGAAAGGGATAAAAAAATGAACCGAAACCACTTGACTACGAAGGAATGCTCGTGAATTGAGAGGCAATATATCATACAGAAATGAAACATAAATGCACATTACATGTAAATAATACAAAATACATGAAATGTGAAAGGTATAAAAGCTGAAATACATTATCGCGAAAGAAATAGATAGCTAAAGTATATTTAAAATGATTATATTGAGGAGTTTAGCAGAAAGAAACAAGGCGTCACTAAGAACGCAATTACTTGTGATTTGTTTTGCCATCCAAATCTCTTAGGGATGAATTAATGTGTAGAAGGTGCTCACGTCTGCTTCAGTCACCATTATGGTTGTGACTTGGTCTGTTAACTATTAGTCTTTTGTGTTTAAGTTAACAACATCGGATAATATATACACACGCATTTATTAATCTCGAGAAGGGCAAGACCCTCTGTGGTACATTGTTTTTTGGCGCAGGACCGGAGAACCAACACATGACCTCCATCACCAAGAACGGCAACTCCGGCCATCACAAAATATTCAAACGAAAAAAGATATTAAATCGTTTATATTTCACACCTACCCTCCCTCATTCCACCCACATTGCTTTGTGGCGCAGGACCGGAGAACCAACACATGACCTCCATCACCAAGAACGACAACTCCGGCCATCACAAAATATTCAAACGAAAAAAGATATTAAATCGTTTATATTTCCCACCTAACCTCCCTCATTCCACCCTCATTCTTTTGTGGCTCAGAACCTGAGAACCAACACATGACCTCCATTACCAAGAACGACAACTCCGGCCATCACAAAATATTCAAACGAAAATACATATTAAGTCGTTTAGATTTCCCACCTACCCTCCCTCATACCACCCACATTGTTTTGTGGCGCAGGACCGGAGAACCAACACATGACCTCCATCACCAAGAACGACAACTCCGGCCATCACAAAATGTTCAAAAGAAAAAAGATATTAAATCGTTTATATTTCCCACCTACCCTCCCTCATACCACCCACATTCTTTTGTGGCGCAGGACCGGAGAACCAACACAGAATCTCCATCATCAAGAAGGACAGCCCCGGCCCTCCCATAATATTCAAAAAAAAAAAGATATATAAATCGTTTATAATTCCCATTTACCCTCCCTCATTCGTTTGTGGTGAGGCCCGGAGAACCAACACGGGACCTCAATTACCAAGAATGGCAGCTCCGGGCCCCACAAAGTATACAAAATAAAAAAAAAAACATATAATTCGTTTTTAACCCAACTACCCTACCTCATTCGTTTGAGGCGTAGGGCCGGAGAACCAACACAGGACCTCCATCACCAAGAACGAAAACTCCGGTCAGCACAAAATATTCAAACGAAAAAAGATATTAAAACGTTTATATTTCCCACCTACCCTCCCTCATACCACCCACATTGTTTTGTGGCGCAGGACCGGAGAACCAGCACATGACCTCCAACACCAAGAACGACAACTCCGGCTATCACAAAATATTCAAAAGAAAAATAGCTATATAAATCGTTTATAATTCCCATTTACCCTCCCTCATTCGTTTGTGCTGGAGGCCCGGAGAACCAACACGGGACCTGCATTATCAAGAATGACAGCTCCGGGCCTCACAAAGTATACAAAATAAAAAACATATAATTCGTTTTTAACCCAAATACCCTACCTCATTCGTTTGAGGTGTAGGGCCGGAGAACCAACACATGACCTCCATCCCCAAGAACGACAACTCCAGCCATCACAAAATATTCAAACGAAAAAAGATATTAAATCGTTTATATTTCCCACCTACCCTCCCTCATACCACCCACATTGTTTTGTGGCGCAATACCGGAGAACCAACACATGACCTCCATCAACAAGAACGACAACTCCGCCATCACAAAATATTCAAACGAAAAAAGATATTAAATCGTTTATATTTCCCACCTACCCTCCCTCATACCACCCACATTGTTTTGTGGCGCAATACCGGAGAACCAACACATGACCTCTCTTGCCAAGAACGACAACTCCGGCCATCACAAAATATTCAAACCAAAAAGATATTAAATCGTTTATATTTCCCACCTACCCTCCCTCATACCACCCCCCCCCTCAGGGGGTTCACCTCCTTTAGGTGAGTGCGGCGTTCACGCTCCCAAAGTACCCTAGTGATCTTTTTCTCTACTTCTCTTCCCCCCTTTTCACCTCAGGGGCTCACTTTCGGGTGAGTACGGGAGGCCACGTCCCCGAGGTACCCGAGTGAACTTTGAAAAAAAAAAGAAAAACAAAAAAAATATTTGCTTGGTTAGTGTTTCAGTTACAGGTCAATATTTAACGTTATATTTAGTTCAGTTAGGGGTTGTTTTGTGATTAATTTTAATTTGGATATTTTGAGTTTAATTATTTCTACCATTTTAATTTTGGTTTATTTCTTTGGGGTATTTAAAATAAAATGAATTTTGTTTTAATTTACGAAATGTTAAGACTGGTTTTTGAGTCTGACCCGCATGTTTGCCGTGTGCGGCGACCCGTACCGGGGGAAAGTGGAGTCTGGGGTTCCTGTTGCGTGCCCTTTGGCCCATGCTTCTCCGTAGACGGGAGGCAGGAGTGAGCCCGCTCCTGTCAATCGGCTGGTGATTAGTTCTGCGGTTTCCAATACGGGTTCTTTTGGAATACCAAAGACGGTTGCTTTAGGGTTAGTATTGCAGTTAGGGGTGCCCTGGGTGAACTGGCGGATCACATCCCGAACCTGTACTACTATACTGCAGTACCACCTCTGAGGTAAGTGCCGTGCCTGACGCATGTCAGATGACCGGCGGGCTGCCTCCCCTTGTTGGGCTCCATGGGGGATGGAGGCGTACTGGGATGAACACAAAAAACACTCATGGAACCCAGCAGTAAATCTCCTTCAGTGGAGCAACAAATTGTATTGCATTTCCAATACACAGCAACAAGAATTTAGCGATTCTGCTAGATTTTTATTCTTAAAACCCCAAACACCTTTTCCACCGTATCACCTTTTCTAATCGAGAAGCGATCACGGTAGTATTGGGAGGTCAAGTCAATTCGCAAGATGCGTTCCGGGGACTTGTTCCTCGAAGTAGCATCGGCGAAACAGTCTTCCGCCCTCAAACCCTACGTAAAATGGCCATATTGACATCACTGTCGTTCCTCACAACTACTTCAACTATTCGCGAGGCGTCATCTCGGCAGCGGATTTGTTGAATGTGTCGACAGAGGAAATCAAAGAAGAATATGGTGGATCAAAAGGTCTGTGATGTTCAGGCGTATTACGATTCGGCGGGATGGACAGGTGCTGAACACAAAGCATCTCATCCTGACCTTTTCGACGCCTGAACTCCCACAGTCCGTAAAGGCCGCCTATCTCCGATTGCCCTGTTCGACCCATACATCCCAGATCCGCTGCGTTGCTTTCAATGCCAAAGATTTGGTCATTCAAAACAGTCTGCCGCGGCCAGCCAACCTGCTCTAGATGTGCAGAGGTAGGCCATGATAGCGCAGACTGTAAAGCAAAGGAACGATGTGTCAACTGTAAAGGGATCATTCATCGTTTTCTCGATCTTGCCCGACATGGATATTAGAAAAGGAGATCACGGCAGTTAAAATAAAATTAAAAATAAAATTTTATCCGGAGGCTCGGCGTGTTGCATCGTCACGCACGCCAGTTTCTGGAAAAAAGCTATGCGTCGGCAACCAGCAAAACATACGTATCAACAGCCATTCAGGTAGACGCTAAAAGATACGGCTCCAAAATCTGCACAGTCCGAATCTGTGAAACCGAAGACAATTGCAGTGGATACACGTACGACTGTATCCACTCCACCCACTGTTAAAAAGAAAAAAAGCACGCATCAAGGAATCGGGGGTGCATGCTCACAAAAAAAAGAGGTCGAACCTCTCTAAAAAACCCCATGACATGGGAGACGATGTCATGGAAATTCATGCATTCCAAAGCGACGAAAGTCTGATGGACGATCTGTCGCCCAGACCTTCGTCTTCTGGCTCCTTGCGGGGAGCACGTGCGAAGACTTGATGACCTCCTTTATCTCCTGGAACTGCCGTGGTCTAAGAACTCGACTTGATGATCTCAAATCCATCATATCCACGTACCAGCCCGCATGCGTTGCTCTTCAGGAGACATTTCTGAAGAGTACCATGACAATGCGAGTACGTGGTTATAATTGTGTACGACGGGATGTCGATGGCGATACATCTCCAACCGGAGGTGTATGCCTCTTCACATCTAATCTGTATCCCAGTACTGTCGTCACACTGCACACATCGTTACAGGCTGTGGCTGTTCGGATTCACATCCATTCTTTAGTCACAGTCTGTTGTGTTTATTTACCGCCCAACGATGTTGTGCCACAAGTGGATTTGAATCATTTAGTCAGTCAATTGCCAGCTCCTTTTATTTTGCTCGGTGACTTTAACGGACGCAGCCTTTGTGGGGCATGATGATACAAACTCTCGTGGGCGACAGATTGAACAGTTGATCTCGGATCACTGTCTCTGTCTGCTCAACAACGACGAGAAAACATATTTCCATGCACCCACGAGGACGTTTCACTCCCTCGATCTTGCCATTTGTTCGCCAAGTCTGCTACCGATGTTGAATTTGAGGTTGCAAACGATCTGCATAACAGCGATCATTTCCCTCTCCTAGTCTCGCATGTTAATGGTACGGGTACGTTTTCGCCCTCCCACATATCATTTTCATCGCGCAGACTGGGATACATTCACACGGTTAGCGATTATAACCGGCACAATGGTTCAGAACAGGACTATTGATGATGCAGTTTTAAAACGTCATTGAAGCAATTCGGAATGCTGCCGATGCAGCGATTCCTAAGACATACGAACTTTAGTCGAAAGCTGTGCAAACCATGGTGGAACGCTTCCTGCCAACAAGCCAAAAAAGGAACAAAGGAGGGCGTGGGGTATTTTCAACGGTACCCCACCACTGATAATCTCATAGCGTTCAAACGTGCGAAAGCGTTAGCTCGTAAAATACGTCGTCAATGCCAGAGAGAATCTTGGATCCAGTATGTGTCTTCAATCACATCGTCAACTACCAGTCAACAGTTATGGAGAAAGGTCAAAACAGCGAATGGCCTTTATCGGGATTTTAACATTCCGATATTGGAAACATCGACTGCTTTGTATTCGTCACCTTTAGATGTGGCCAACGTGATTTGCCAAACATTTGTTAGTGTGTCCAGCACCGATTCATATAGCCCTGCATTTCAGGCAACTAAGAATCGTTTAGAGCGGACCAATATCAACTTAGGTGCCGACAACCTTTACCATATAACTGTGACTTTGACATGTTTGAATTGAAGAGAGCCTTATCATCGGCCCACAATACTAGTCCAGGTCCTGATGGAGTATCCTATGAATATCTTCGCCATTTGAACGAGGATTCACTAGTAAGTCTCCTTTACCTATTCAACCGAATATGGAGGGAGCAGGTGTATCCTACTCAATGGCAAGAAGCCATAGTGATCCCCATTCTAAGACCTGGAAAAGATCCCAAGAACCCTCTCAGCTATCGACCGATAGCACTCACGAGCTGCCTTTGTAAGACACTAGAACGTGTGGTCAATGCCCGTCTCGTTTATCAGTTAGAAAAGAACAAATGCATTCCTCTGTTTCAGAGTGGCTTCCGTAAAGGAAGATCCACTCTCGATAACATTATTACAGCTGGAAAGCAAAATTAGAAACGCTTTTGTCCGGAGGAATCATTTAGTTTCTATTTTTTTGATATCGAGAAGGCATATGATCGTACTTGGCGCTATGGGATACTTCGCACTTTATTTAATTTTGGATTAAGAGGCAATTTGCCTACTTTTATTAAAAGTTTTTAAATCTTCGTACTTTTAGAGTGAGACTGGGTGGCACTCTCTCTGCTCCTTTTACCCAAGCTGAGGGAGTTCCTCAGGGGAGTATCTTGAGTGTCACCCTTTTTATATGTCATATCTCTCACATTTTAAATGTTTTATCGCCTTCTATACAGGCTTCACTATACGTGGACGATCTACAGATCAGTTGTGAAGGTTCGGACATGCGCCTGATTGAACGGCAGTTGCAAACTGCCGTCAACAACATTGTAAAATGGTGCGACAACAACGGTCATAGTATTTCTGCGAGCAAGAGTTGCTGCGTGCACTTTTGCCGCAAACGGGGTATTCATCCCGACCCCGAAATACGCATCCGTGCTGTACAAATTGCCGTAGTTCCCGACGTACGATTCCTCGGAGTAATTTTCGACCGCCGGCTCACTTTCCTTCCGCATATTTTACAATTGCGGAAGAGGTGTGAAAAGTCTTTAAACCTCTTGAAGGTGTTGTCAAACACCTCTTGGGGGGGCGGATCGAACATCATTACTCCGAGTGTATCAGGCAATCGTACTCTCTCGCATCGACTACGGATGTGTTGTATACGGATCAGCGTGCAACTCTACTCTGAAAAAACTTGACCCCGTCCACATTATGGCACTGAGAATCTGCTCGGGTGCGTTTCGCACATCACCGGTGCAGAGTCTCTATGTTAACTGTCATCAGCTTCCTCTAGATCTTCGACGGAGGAAGCTGTCTCTTGCGTTTTATTTTAAGATCTTGTCCGTGCCTTCACATCCTCTGCAGAATGTGTATATGAGTACCAGCATGAAGAGACTTTATGATGCACGGCCGTCTAACATCCGGCCGTTTATGGATAGGATGAAGCTTCATATTTCTGAACTCGACCTACCTAACGTGCGTATCCAGCAAAGGAACCTTTTCCTATTCCAACCTTGGAATACGCCACGGTTCCATTATATCAACCCTTTTGCCACTTACAGTAAATCCACTGTAGCGCCTGTCGTCTTTCAACGCGTCTTCGCCTACCACCGCAGTCAGTATAGTCGTTATTCGGCCATCTACACTGATGGTTCGAAACGTGCAGATTACGTTGGCTGTGGAGTCGTGATTGAAGATATTATGCACGGTTATAGGCTCGACACTTCTTGCAGCATTTTCACTGCCGAAGCTGTCGCCATTTACCGTGCACTTCAATTAATCGACTCCAATATGCCCCGTAAATACTGCATCTATACTGACAGCATGAGTGTACTAGAAGCGCTTGAAAACTATAACGATCGATGCCATCCAGTGGTATGTACAATACTCGACATTACGAGTCGACTGTACAGCAAGGGTTTCGATATCGTGTTTTGCTGGCTACCAAGTCACGTAGGAATCATAGGCAACGAGCAAGCGGACAGCGCGGCAAAGTCGGCGACGACGCATCTGCCGCTAGCGGTTCCGCTATCGGATATGAAGCGCGTCATCATGCATCATATTTTTAAGATCTGGCAGGAATCATGGAGTCAGCAGTTGGATAACAAACTGCACTCTGTGAAACCTGTCATAGGAGCATGGCCTGTGATGCCAATGCGAAGAACTGATGTCAAATTGACTCGTCTTCGCATTGGTCATACTCGCTTCACTCACAGGCATTTGTTGTTTGGAGAACGCGCTCCTGAATGTCCTTCATGCCATGTCTCTTACACTGTTCATCACATTTTAATTGATTGTCCAGTTTTTAACCATCATCGCATCACGTTTTTTTTCATCAATCTATTTTAACCTTATCTGACTTGGTGGGGGAATCTCCCCACCAAAATCTATTTGCTTTTATAAAGAAAATTGGATTTTTATATTTAATTTGACTTTTTTAAAATGTTTTATCTTTCCCTTTATTTTTTATATATGTGCATGCCTGCATGCACATATATAAATTATTTTTATGTAATTGTATTTTTATATGTATTTTTAACATAGTTTTAATATTTTAACAAACGTTTGGCGCAGTATAGCCAATTTTGGCTCTTGCGCCAAAAACCCAAATTCACTCACTCACTCACTGACCAGGGTCATTCCACCAGAAGAATTAAGATAAAAAAAGAAACGTCCCTTTTTCCTACTAAACATTTGAATTTTAACTTTCAATAGCCCTAAATTACCATCAAATATTAAAGCTGGTTACCTAAATTGTAAATTACGTCCATATATACCGAATCCTCTGCGCTGCTTTAAGTGCCAGAGGTTCGGTCATTCCCAAAATTCCTGCCCTCATTCAACTCACATATTTAGGTGTGCAGCTGTAGGGCATTCTTCTACAGATTGTACCCTAGAACCAAAATGCATTAACTGTTCTCAACCGCATACTGCTGATTCCAAACTTTGCCCGAAGTGGAAAACCGAAAAGCAAATTCAAGAAATTAAAGCTAATAGAAATATAACATATGTAGAAGCCCGAAAATTAATCGTCCCACAAACGTCTCACACTTATGCTCAAGCTGCTAAATCCTCTAATAAAACCAGTTCTACTCAAACAGATGAAAATATAACGAAAATTAAATGTCCACCAAGAACGACAACCCTTTCATCCACGACAAAGAACAAATGTATCCAAACCCTGATATTACATCGTCATTTTCCCAAGCCCAACTCTTGCCCTCCTCATTTAATATCCAATAGTAACTCAGAGTTCAACCACCTATTCCGGAGAACTGATGCACCTTTCACCAACAATATGGTCACCCCTATTGAATCATCTTCCTCCATCATAAACTTTCATCACAGTCCGTTCTTCAACCACCTCTGATTCTAATACAGTACAGGATGCCAAGAAACTTGCAAAAGCACGATCGAGGAAAAGAAAAAAAAGAATTACTGAAAAAAATGAAAGAAGCAATAATAGACATTAAAATGAATCCTCATAGACCTAAAAAACCGGCCTCTGATGAGTCTACAACGGATGAGGAAGAAATGATTGTTACGACGTGGAAGATGAAATTGAATCAAACCCGATTACGTGAAACAAAATTAAAGACCTATTAAATACGTTTAACTCCAACGAAACACAGAAAATAACTTTTTTTCCCTATACCTGTCAACTTCCACAAAAATCTGTATTTTAACATCTTTGATATTAACTTTTATAACCATAAATTTTTAGAATTTAAAATTTTTTTTTTTTACAAGACATATTATAAACTTTTAATGTTTTAACAAAATGTTTCACCAAAAGCTCTTTGCTCCAACAAAATTCAACTCCGGCCATCACAAAAGCTATTGAAAAAAATATTAAACGTTTATATTGAAAAACCCCCCTCAGGAACAAAGGAGGGCGTGGGGTATTTTCACCAAGGTACAACTCCGGCCAACTGATAATCTCATAGCGTTCAAACGAAAAGATATTAAAGCGTTTTATTTCCCAATACGTCGTCAATGCCAGAGATTGTTCTTGGATCCAGTATGACCTCTTCAATCAAGAACGTCAACTACCGGCCATCACAAAATATTCAAACGAAAAAAGATATCGAAATTTTTCCGATATTTCCCACCTACCCTCCCTCATTCCACCCACATTTTTTGTGGCCAACTTGATTGGCAGAACCAACACATTGACCTACCTTTCCCTCATTCCAAGAACTTTTTTGTTCCGAGCCATCACAAAATATTCAAACGACAAACCATATTAAAACTTTATATTTTGAATTACCCTTATCATTCCCCACATTGTTTTGTGGCCAGGTCCTGAGAATAACACATGAATTCTTTCCAAGAACGATGATTCAAAATACTCAAAGTAAGTCATCCAACCTATTCCCGAAAAAAGAATTAAAACGTTTATATTTCTCACCTACCCTCCTCAAAGGAGAACCAACACGTGACCTCTTTCAAAGAACGACAACTCCGGCCATCACAAAATATTCAAACCCATTTTCAAAAATCGTTTATCGACCGATTTCCCACGGAGAACTACCCTCCCTCGTTTATTCCACAAATTTTTGTTTGTTTTGTGGTGGAGGACCGATACCGGAGAACCAACAACATGAAACCTCCGGAGGAATCATTTAGATTTCACCATAGAACGACAACTGGCGCGGGAACATCACAAAATATTATTCAAACGAAAAAGATATTAAAAGTTTATAAACCCTCTCATTCCACCCACATTTTTTGTGCGCCGGACCGGAGAACCAACACATGACCTCTTTTACCCAAGAACGACAACTCCGGCCATCACAAAATATTCAAACGAAAAAGATAATCTTTTTAAAAGATATTAAAACGTTTATATTTCCCACCTACCCTCCTCATTCCACCCACATTTTTTGGTTGACTATACAGAACCAACACATGACCTCTGAAGGTTCACGCCTGATTGAAGAACGACAACATTCCACCTAAAATGGGCGACATCACAAAATATTCGAAACGACGACAACTCCGTGCAAAAAGATATTAAATCGTTTATATTTCCGTTACCATATTTCCCAAATTGTTTTGTAGTTCCCGGAGACGTACGATTCCTCTAAGAACGACAACGCCGGCTCACTTTCCTTCCGCATATTTTAAATTCGTTTATATTTTCCAGTACCCTCTCAAACCCTTGTTTTGAGAACCACCAACATGACCTCTTTTCACCAAGAACGACAACTCCGGCCATCACAAAATATTCAAACGAAAAAAAAAAGATATTAAATCGTTTATATTTCCCACCTACCCTCCCTCATTCCACCCACATTGTTTTGTTGCGCGGATACGAGAACCAACACGACCTCTTTCACCAAGCAACCTCTTTCACTCTGAAAAACTCCGGCCATCACAAAATATTCAAACGAAAAAAAGATATTAAATCGTTTTATTTCCCACCTTTCTCATTCCACCACACATTGTTTTGTGGCGCCGGACCGGAGTCCAACACATGACCTCTTTCACTCAAGAACGACAACTTCCCATCACAAAATATTCAAACGAAAAAAGATATTAAATCGTTTATATTTCCCATCTTGTCCCCCATTCCACCCACATTTTTTTGTTGCAGAATGGTATAGAACCAACATGACCTTTTCACCAAGAACGACAACTCCGGCCGTTTATCACAAAATATTACCTAAACGAAAAAATTCCAATAATAAATCGATTTTTTTATATATTTCCCACCTGTCGTCTTTCAACGATATTTCATTCCACCGCATTCCACCCAGTTTTTTGTTGCGCCGGACCGGAGAACCAACACATGACCTCTTACACCAATGGAACGAAACGTTTATATTTCCACCTACCATCCCTCATTCCGGCCATCACAAAATGGCTTGAAACGAAAAAGATATTAAACGGTTAAACTTCTTGCGTTTATACTGAACCACCTACCCATTTCCACTTCATTCCCTACCCCCGTAAATACTGTTTTTGTGGCGCCGGACCGGAGAACCAACACATGACCTCTTAAGAACGACAACTTGAAAACTACAAATCCTGCCATCCAGTTTTGTATGTACAAAATATTACGTCGAAAAAAGATATTTCGTTTATATTTCCCGTCCCTCATTCCACCCACATTCACGTAGGAATTTGTGGCAACGAGCAAGCGGACCGCAGAACCGAACACATGACCGCTCACCAAGAACGACTTTCCGGCCATCACAAAATATTCAAACGAAAAAGATATTAAATTTTTATATTTGCATCATACCCTTTTTAATTGATTTGGCGCCGGACCGGAGAACCAGCATTGGATAACGAAACTCCGGCCAAAACCTCGTTTATAGAGCATGGCCTGTGATGCCAAAAGAATATTCAAATTGTCCAAATTTTTTGGCCATACTCGCCTTCCAAAACACAGGCATTGTTGTTTGGAGAACGTCCCTCATTCCACCCACATTGTTTTGTGCGCCTTACCGGAGAACCAACACATGACCTCTTTCACCAAGAACGACAACTCCGGCCATCACAAAATATTCAAACGAAAAAGATATTAAATCGTTTATATTTCCCACCTACCCTCCCTCATTCCACCCACATTGTTTTGTGGCGCCGGACCGGAGAACCAACACATGACCTCTTTCACCAAGAACGACAACTCCGGCCATCACAAAATATTCAAACGAAAAAGATATTAAATCGTTTATATTTCCCACCTACCCTCCCTCATTCCACCCATTTTTTTGTGGCGCCGGACCGGAGAACCAACACATGACCTCTTTCACCAAGAACGACAACTCCGGCCATCACAAAATATTCAAACGAAAAATGTTTTTATAATTTTCCACCCACAAATCAGAACCAACACATGACCTCTTTTTCTTGCGCCAAAATATTATTAAATCGTTTATATTTCCTCCTCATTCCACCCACATTGTTTTGTGGGGGAATCCCCACCAACACATGACTATTTCTTTTATAAAGAAACTCCGGATTTTCATATTTTGATATTAAAACGTTTATGCAGGCATTTCCCACCATTGTATCTTTCATTCCACCCATGTTTTTATAATTTTTTGTGGCGCCGGACACAAAACCAACACATGACCTCTTTCACCAAAAACTCCGGCCATCACAAAATATTCAAACAAAAAAGATATTAAATCGTTTATATTTCCCACCTACCCTCCCTCATTCCACCCACATTGTTTTGTGGCGCCGGACCGGAGAACCAACACATGACCTCTTTCACCAAGAACGACAACTCCGGCCATCACAAAATATTCAAACGAAAAAGATATTAAATTTTTTATATTTCCCACCTACCCTCCCTCATTCCACCCACATTGTTTTGTGGCGCAATACCGGAGAACCAACACATGACCTCTCTCACCAAGAACGACAACTCCGGCCATCACAAAATATTCAAACAAAAAAAGATATTAAATTTTTTATATTTCCCACCTACCCTCCCTCATTCCACCCACATTGTTTTTGTTGTGCCGGACTGGAGAACCAACACATGACCTCTTTCACCAAGAACGACAACTCCGGCCATCACAAAATATTGAAACGAAAAAAGATATTAAAACGTTTATATTTCCCACCTACCCTCCCTCATTCCACCCACATTGTTTTGTGGCGCCGGACCGGAGAACCAACACATGACCTCTTTCACCAAGAACGACAACTCCGGCCATCACAAAATATTCAAACGAAAAAAGATATTAAATCGTTTATATTTCCCACCTACCCTCCCTCATTCCACCCACATTGTTTTGTGGCGCCGGACCGGAGAACCAACACATGACCTCTTTCACCAAGAACGACAACTCCGGCCATCACAAAATATTCAAACGAAAAAGATATTAAATCGTTTATATTTCCCACCTACCCTCCCTCATTCCACCCACATTGTTTTGTGGCGCCGGACCGGAGAACCAACACATGACCTCTTTCACCAAGAACGACAACTCCGGCCATCACAAAATATTCAAACGAAAAAAGATATTAAATCGTTTATATTTCCCACCTACCCTCCCTCATTCCACCCACATTGTTTTGTGGCGCAATACCGGAGAACCAACACATGACCTCTTTCACCAAGAACGACAACTCCGGCCATCACAAAATATTCAAACGAAAAAGATATTAAATCGTTTATATTTCCCACCTACCCTCCCTCATTCCACCCACATTTTTTTGTTGTGCCGGACCGGAGAACCAACACATGACCTCTTTCACCAAGAACGACAACTCCGGCCATCACAAAATATTCAAACAAAAAAAGATATTAAAACGTTTATATTTCCCACCTACCCTCCCTCATTCCACCCACATTGTTTTGTGGCGCCGGACCGGAGAACCAACACATGACCTCTTTCACCAAGAACGACAACTCCGGCCATCACAAAATATTCAAACGAAAAAAGATATTAAATCGTTTATATTTCCCACCTACCCTCCCTCATTCCACCCACATTGTTTTGTGGCGCCGGACCGGAGAACCAACACATGACCTCTTTCACCAAGAACGACAACTCCGGCCATCACAAAATATTCAAACAAAAAAGATATTAAATCGTTTATATTTCCCACCTACCCTCCCTCATTCCACCCACACATTTTTTGTTGTGCCGGACTGGAGAACCAACACATGACCTCTTTCACCAAGAACGACAACTCCGGCCATCACAAAATATTCAAACGAAAAAAGATATTAAAACGTTTATATTTCCCACCTACCCTCCCTCATTCCACCCACATTGTTTTGTGGCGCCGGACCGGAGAACCAACACATGACCTCTTTCACCAAGAACGACAACTCCGGCCATCACAAAATATTCAAACGAAAAAGATATTAAAACGTTTATATTTCCCACCTACCCTCCCTCATTCCACCCACATTGTTTTGTGGCGCCGGACCGGAGAACCAACACATGACCTCTTTCACCAAGAACGACAACTCCGGCCATCACAAAATATTCAAACGAAAAAAGATATTAAATCGTTTATATTTCCCACCTACCCTCCCTCATTCCACCCACATTGTTTTGTTGCGCCGGACCGGAGAACCAACACATGACCTCTTTCACCAAGAACGACAACTCCGGCCATCACAAAATATTCAAACGAAAAAGATATTAAATCGTTTATATTTCCCACCTACCCTCCCTCATTCCACCCACATTGTTTTGTGGCGCCGGACCGGAGAACCAACACATGACCTCTTTCACCAAGAACGACAACTCCGGCCATCACAAAATATTCAAACGAAAAAAGATATTAAATCGTTTATATTTCCCACCTACCCTCCCTCATTCCACCCACATTTTTTGTTGTGCCGGACTGGAGAACCAACACATGACCTCTTTCACCAAGAACGACAACTCCGGCCATCACAAAATATTCAAACGAAAAAAGATATTAAATCGTTTATATTTCCCACCTACCCTCCCTCATTCCACCCACATTGTTTTGTTGCGCAATACCGGAGAACCAACACATGACCTCTTCTCACCAAGAACGACAACTCCGGCCATCACAAAATATTCAAACAAAAAAAAAAGATATTAAATCGTTTATATTTCCCACCTACCC
Source organism: Trichonephila clavipes (assembly GCA_019973935.1). Classification (NCBI taxonomy): domain Eukaryota; kingdom Metazoa; phylum Arthropoda; class Arachnida; order Araneae; family Nephilidae; genus Trichonephila; species Trichonephila clavipes. The sequence goes on from BMAU01018289.1 coordinate 493,884, forward strand.
TCCCTCATTCCACCCACATTTTTTTGTTGTGCCGGACTGGAGAACCAACACATGACCTCTTTCACCAAGAACGACAACTCCGGCCATCACAAAATATTGAAACGAAAAAAAGATATTAAAACGTTTATATTTCCCACCTACCCTCCCTCATTCCACCCACATTGTTTTGTGGCGCCGGACCGGAGAACCAACACATGACCTCTTTCACCAAGAACGACAACTCCGGCCATCACAAAATATTCAAACGAAAAAAGATATTAAATCGTTTATATTTCCCACCTACCCTCCCTCATTCCACCCACATTGTTTTGTTGCGCCGGACCGGAGAACCAACACATGACCTCTTTCACCAAGAACGACAACTCCGGCCATCACAAAATATTCAAACGAAAAAAAGATATTAAATCGTTTATATTTCCCACCTACCCTCCCTCATTCCACCCACATTGTTTTGTGGCGCCGGACCGGAGAACCAACACATGACCTCTTTCACCAAGAACGACAACTCCGGCCATCACAAAATATTCAAACGAAAAAAGATATTAAATCGTTTATATTTCCCACCTACCCTCCCTCATTCCACCCACATTGTTTTGTGGCGCCGGACCGGAGAACCAACACATGACCTCTTTCACCAAGAACGACAACTCCGGCCATCACAAAATATTCAAACGAAAAAGATATTAAATCGTTTATATTTCCCACCTACCCTCCCTCATTCCACCCACATTGTTTTTGGCGCCGGACCGGAGAACCAACACATGACCTCTTTCACCAAGAACGACAACTCCGGCCATCACAAAATATTCAAACGAAAAAGATATTAAATCGTTTATATTTCCCACCTACCCTCCCTCATTCCACCCACATTGTTTTGTGGCGCCGGACCGGAGAACCAACACATGACCTCTTTCACCAAGAACGACAACTCCGGCCATCACAAAATATTCAAACGAAAAAAGATATTAAATCGTTTATATTTCCCACCTACCCTCCCTCATTCCACCCACATTTTTTTGTGGCGCCGGACCGGAGAACCAACACATGACCTCTTTCACCAAGAACGACAACTCCGGCCATCACAAAATATTCAAACGAAAAAGATATTAAATCGTTTATATTTCCCACCTACCCTCCCTCATTCCACCCACATTGTTTTGTTGCGCAATACCGGAGAACCAACACATGACCTCTCTCACCAAGAACGACAACTCCGGCCATCACAAAATATTCAAACAAAAAAGATATTAAATCGTTTATATTTCCCACCTACCCTCCCTCATTCCACCCACATTTTTTGTTGTGCCGGACTGGAGAACCAACACATGACCTCTTTCACCAAGAACGACAACTCCGGCCATCACAAAATATTCAAACGAAAAAGATATTAAAACGTTTATATTTCCCACCTACCCTCCCTCATTCCACCCACATTGTTTTGTGGCGCCGGACCGGAGAACCAACACATGACCTCTTTCACCAAGAACGACAACTCCGGCCATCACAAAATATTCAAACGAAAAAGATATTAAATCGTTTATATTTCCCACCTACCCTCCCTCATTCCACCCACATTGTTTTGTGGCGCCGGACCGGAGAACCAACACATGACCTCTTTCACCAAGAGAACCAACACATGACCTCTTTCACCAAGAACGACAACTCCGGCCATCACAAAATATTCAAACGAAAAAGATATTAAATCGTTTATATTTCCCACCTACCCTCCCTCATTCCACCCACATTTTTTTGTGCGCCGGACCGGGAGAACCAACACATCAAACGAAAAAGATATTAAATCGTTTATATTTCCCATTGTTTTGTTGTTTTCTCTTTATTGATTTTGTTTATATTTCCTTCCGGAGAACCAACACCCTCACCAAGAAGAACGACAAAATATTCAAACGGTTTATATTTCCCACCTACCCTCCCTCACAAAATTTTTCGGAGAAACGACCTCTTTCAAAAAGACAACTCCGGCCATCACAAAATATTAAAACGATATTAAATCGTTTATATTTCCCACCTACCCTCCCTCATTCCACCCACATTGTTTTGTGGCGCCGGACCGGAGAACCAACACATGACCTCTTTCACCAAGAACGACAACTCCGGCCATCACAAAATATTCAAACAAAAAAGATATTAAATCGTTTATATTTCCCACCTACCCTCCCTCATTCCACCCACATTGTTTTGTTGCGCAATACCGGAGAACCAACACATGACCTCTCTCACCAAGAACGACAACTCCGGCCATCACAAAATATTCAAACGAAAAAAAGATATTAAAACGTTTATATTTTTATATTTCGGACCGGAGAACCAACACATGACCTCTTTCACCAAGAACGACAACTCCGGCCATCACAAAATATTCAAACGAAAAAAAAAATTTTTTTATATTTCCCACCTACCCTCCCTCATTCCACCCACATTGTTTTGTGGCGCCGGACCGGAGAACCAACACATGACCTCTTTCACCAAGAACGACAACTCCGGCCATCACAAAATATTCAAACGAAAAAATATTAAAAAAAGATATTAAATCGTTTATATTTCCCACCTACCCTCCCTCATTCCACCCACATTGTTTTGTTGCCGGACCGGAGAACCAACACATGACCTCTTTCACCAAGAACGACAACTCCGGCCATCACAAAATATTCAAACGAAAAAGATATTAAATCGTTTATATTTCCCACCTACCCTCCCTCATTCCACCCACATTGTTTTGTGGCGCCGGACCGGAGAACCAACACATGACCTCTTTCACCAAGAACGACAACTCCGGCCATCACAAAATATTCAAACGAAAAAGATATTAAATCGTTTATATTTCCCACCTACCCTCCCTCATTCCACCCACATTGTTTTGTGGCGCCGGACCGAGACTGACCTCTTTCACCAAGAACGAACCAACACGAAAAAGATATTAAATGACCTCTCATTCACCAAGAACGACAACGACAACTCCGGCCATCACAAAATATTCAAACGAAAAAGATATTAAATCGTTTATATTTCCCACCTACCCTCCCTCATTCCACCCACATTGTTTTGTGGCGCCGGACCGGAGAACCAACACATGACCTCTTTCACCAAGAACGACAACTCCGGCCATCACAAAATATTCAAACGAAAAAAGATATTAAATCGTTTATATTTCCCACCTACCCTCCCTCATTCCACCCATTTTTTTGTTGCGCAATACCGGAGAACCAACACATGACCTCTTTCACCAAGAACGACAACTCCGGCCATCACAAAATATTCAAACAAAAAAGATATTAAATCGTTTATATTTCCCACCTACCCTCCCTCATTCCACCCACATTGTTTTGTTGTGCGGACCGGAGAACCAACACATGACCTCTTTCACCAAGAACGACAACTCCGGCCATCACAAAATATTCAAACGAAAAAAGATATTAAATCGTTTATATTTCCCACCTACCCTCCCTCATTCCACCCACATTGTTTTGTGGCGCCGGACCGGAGAACCAACACATGACCTCTTTCACCAAGAACGACAACTCCGGCCATCACAAAATATTCAAACGAAAAAAAAAAGATATTAAATCGTTTATATTTCCCACCTACCCTCCCTCATTCCACCCACATTGTTTTGTTGCGCCGGACCGGAGAACCAACACATGACCTCTTTCACCAAGAACGACAACTCCGGCCATCACAAAATATTCAAACGAAAAAAGATATTAAATTTTTTTTATTTCCCACCTAGCCTCCCTCATTCCACCCACATTGTTTTGTGCGCCGGACCGGAGAACCAACACATGACCTCTTTCACCAAGAACGACAACTCCGGCCATCACAAAATATTCAAACGAAAAAAGATATTAAATCGTTTATATTTCCCACCTACCCTCCCTCATTCCACCCACATTTTTTTGTTGTGCCGGACCGGAGAACCAACACATGACCTCTTTCACCAAGAACGACAACTCCGGCCATCACAAAATATTCAAACGAAAAAAGATATTAAAACGTTTATATTTCCCACCTACCCTCCCTCATTCCACCCACATTGTTTTGTGGCGCCGGACCGGAGAACCAACACATGACCTCTTTCACCAAGAACGACAACTCCGGCCATCACAAAATATTCAAACGAAAAAGATATTAAATCGTTTATATTTCCCACCTACCCTCCCTCATTCCACCCACATTGTTTTGTGGCGCGGACCGGAGAACCAACACATGACCTCTTTCACCAAGAACGACAACTCCGGCCATCACAAAATATTCAAACAAAAAAAGATATTTAATTTTTTATATTTCCCACCTACCCTCCCTCATTCCACCCACATTTTTTGTTGCGCCGGACCGGAGAACCAACACATGACCTCTTTCACCAAGAACGACAACTCCGGCCATCACAAAATATTCAAACAAAAAAGATATTAAATCGTTTATATTTCCCACCTACCCTCCCTCATTCCACCCACATTGTTTTGTGGCGCCGGACCGGAGAACCAACACATGACCTCTTTCACCAAGAACGACAACTCCGGCCATCACAAAATATTCAAACGAAAAAAGATATTAAATCGTTTATATTTCCCACCTACCCTCCCTCATTCCACCCACATTGTTTTGTGGCGCCGGACCGGAGAACCAACACATGACCTCTTTCACCAAGAACGACAACTCCGGCCATCACAAAATATTCAAACGAAAAAGATATTAAATCGTTTATATTTCCCACCTACCCTCCCTCATTCCACCCACATTGTTTTGTTGCGCAATACCGGAGAACCAACACATGACCTCTTTCACCAAGAACGACAACTCCGGCCATCACAAAATATTCAAATTCGAAAAAAAAAAGATATTAAATCGTTTATATTTCCCACCTACCCTCCCTCATTCCACCCACATTTTTTGTTGCGCCGGACCGGAGAACCAACACATGACCTCTTTCACCAAGAACGACAACTCCGGCCATCACAAAATATTCAAACGAAAAAAGATATTAAATCGTTTATATTTCCCACCTACCCTCCCTCATTCCACCCACATTGTTTTGTGGCGCCGGACCGGAGAACCAACACATGACCTCTTTCACCAAGAACGACAACTCCGGCCATCACAAAATATTCAAACGAAAAAAAAGATATTAAATCGTTTATATTTCCCACCTACCCTCCCTCATTCCACCCACATTGTTTTGTTGCGCCGGACCGGAGAACCAACACATGACCTCTTTCACCAAGAACGACAACTCCGGCCATCACAAAATATTCAAACGAAAAAGATATTAAATCGTTTATATTTCCCACCTACCCTCCCTCATTCCACCCACATTGTTTTGTTGCGCCGGACCGGAGAACCAACACATGACCTCTTTCACCAAGAACGACAACTCCGGCCATCACAAAATATTCAAACAAAAAAGATATTAAATCGTTTATATTTCCCACCTACCCTCCCTCATTCCACCCACATTTTTTGTGGCGCCGGACCGGAGAACCAACACATGACCTCTTTCACCAAGAACGACAACTCCGGCCATCACAAAATATTGAAACGAAAAAAAAGATATTAAATCGTTTATATTTCCCACCTACCCTCCCTCATTCCACCCACATTGTTTTGTGGCGCCGGACCGGAGAACCAACACATGACCTCTTTCACCAAGAACGACAACTCCGGCCATCACAAAATATTCAAACGAAAAAAAAAGATATTAAATCGTTTATATTTCCCACCTACCCTCCCTCATTCCACCCACATTGTTTTGTTGCGCCGGACCGGAGAACCAACACATGACCTCTTTCACCAAGAACGACAACTCCGGCCATCACAAAATATTCAAACGAAAAAAGATATTAAATCGTTTATATTTCCCACCTACCCTCCCTCATTCCACCCACATTGTTTTGTGGCGCCGGACCGGAGAACCAACACATGACCTCTTTCACCAAGAACGACAACTCCGGCCATCACAAAATATTCAAACGAAAAAAGATATTAAATCGTTTATATTTCCCACCTACCCTCCCTCATTCCACCCACATTGTTTTGTGGCGCCGGACCGGAGAACCAACACATGACCTCTTTCACCAAGAACGACAACTCCGGCCATCACAAAATATTCAAAAAAAAAAAAGATATTTAATTTTTTATATTTCCCACCTACCCTCCCTCATTCCACCCACATTGTTTTTGTGCGCCGGACCGGAGAACCAACACATGACCTCTTTCACCAAGAACGACAACTCCGGCCATCACAAAATATTCAAACGAAAAAGATATTAAAACGTTTATATTTCCCACCTACCCTCCCTCATTCCACCCACATTGTTTTGTGGCGCCGGACCGGAGAACCAACACATGACCTCTTTCACCAAGAACGACAACTCCGGCCATCACAAAATATTCAAACGAAAAAGATATTAAATCGTTTATATTTCCCACCTACCCTCCCTCATTCCACCCACATTGTTTTGTGGCGCCGGACCGGAGAACCAACACATGACCTCTTTCACCAAGAACGACAACTCCGGCCATCACAAAATATTCAAACGAAAAAAAAGATATTAAATCGTTTATATTTCCCACCTACCCTCCCTCATTCCACCCACATTGTTTTGTTGCGCAATACCGGAGAACCAACACATGACCTCTTTCACCAAGAACGACAACTCCGGCCATCACAAAATATTCAAACAAAAAAGATATTAAATCGTTTATATTTCCCACCTACCCTCCCTCATTCCACCCACATTTTTTGTTGTGCCGGACTGGAGAACCAACACATGACCTCTTTCACCAAGAACGACAACTCCGGCCATCACAAAATATTCAAACGAAAAAGATATTAAAACGTTTATATTTCCCACCTACCCTCCCTCATTCCACCCACATTGTTTTGTGGCGCCGGACCGGAGAACCAACACATGACCTCTTTTCACCAAGAACGACAACTCCGGCCATCACAAAATATTCAAACGAAAAAGATATTAAATCGTTTATATTTCCCACCTACCCTTCCTCATTCCACCCACATTGTTTTGTTGCGCCGGACCGGAGAACCAACACATGACCTCTTTCACCAAGAACGACAACTCCGGCCATCACAAAATATTCAAACAAAAAAGATATTAAATCGTTTATATTTCCCACCTACCCTCCCTCATTCCACCCACATTTTTTTGTTGTGCCGGACTGGAGAACCAACACATGACCTCTTTCACCAAGAACGACAACTCCGGCCATCACAAAATATTGAAACGAAAAAGATATTAAAACGTTTATATTTCCCACCTACCCTCCCTCATTCCACCCACATTGTTTTGTGGCGCCGGACCGGAGAACCAACACATGACCTCTTTCACCAAGAACGACAACTCCGGCCATCACAAAATATTCAAACGAAAAAAGATATTAAATCGTTTATATTTCCCACCTACCCTCCCTCATTCCACCCACATTGTTTTGTGGCGCCGGACCGGAGAACCAACACATGACCTCTTTCACCAAGAACGACAACTCCGGCCATCACAAAATATTCAAACGAAAAAAGATATTAAATCGTTTATATTTCCCACCTACCCTCCCTCATTCCACCCACATTGTTTTGTGCGCGGACCGGAGAACCAACACATGACCTCTTTCACCAAGAACGACAACTCCGGCCATCACAAAATATTCAAACGAAAAAAGATATTAAAACGTTTATATTTCCCACCTACCCTCCCTCATTCCACCCACATTGTTTTGTGGCGCCGGACCGGATATATTAAACCAACACATGACCTCTTTCACCAAGAACGACAACTCCGGCCATCACAAAATATTCAAACGAAAAAAAGATATTAAATCGTTTATATTTCCCACCTACCCTCCCTCATTCCACCCACATTGTTTTGTGGCGCCGGACCGGAGAACCAACACATGACCTCTTTCACCAAGAACGACAACTCCGGCCATCACAAAATATTCAAACGAAAAAAAAGATATTAAAACGTTTATATTTCCCACCTACCCTCCCTCATTCCACCCACATTTTTTGTGGCGCCGGACCGGAGAACCAACACATGACCTCTTTCACCAAGAACGACAACTCCGGCCATCACAAAATATTCAAACGAAAAAGATATTAAATCGTTTATATTTCCCACCTACCCTCCCTCATTCCACCCACATTGTTTTGTGGCGCCGGACCGGAGAACCAACACATGACCTCTTTCACCAAGAACGACAACTCCGGCCATCACAAAATATTCAAACGAAAAAAGATATTAAATCGTTTATATTTCCCACCTACCCTCCATCATTCCACCCACATTGTTTTGTTGCGCAATACCGGAGAACCAACACATGACCTCTCTCACCAAGAACGACAACTCCGGCCATCACAAAATATTCAAACAAAAAAGATATTAAATCGTTTATATTTCCCACCTACCTCCCTCATTCCACCCACATTTTTTTGTTGTGCCGGACCGGAGAACCAACACATGACCTCTTTCACCAAGAACGACAACTCCGGCCATCACAAAATATTGAAACGAAAAAAGATATTAAAACGTTTATATTTCCCACCTACCCTCCCTCATTCCACCCACATTGTTTTGTGGCGCCGGACCGGAGAACCAACACATGACCTCTTTCACCAAGAACGACAACTCCGGCCATCACAAAATATTCAAACAAAAAAAAAGATATTAAATCGTTTATATTTCCCACCTACCCTCCCTCATTCCACCCACATTTTTTTGTGGCGCCGACCGGAGAACCAACACATGACCTCTTTCACCAAGAACCGGAGAACCAACACATGACCTCTTTCACCAAGAACGACAACTCCGGCCATCACAAAATATTCAAACAAAAAAGATATTAAATCGTTTATATTTCCCACCTACCCTCCCTCATTCCACCCACATTGTTTTGTGGCGCCGGACCGGAGAACCAACACATGACCTCTTTCACCAAGAACGACAACTCCGGCCATCACAAAATATTCAAACGAAAAAAGATATTAAATCGTTTATATTTCCCACCTACCCTCCTCATTCCACCCACATTGTTTTGTTGCGCAATACCGGAGAACCAACACGAAAAAGATATTAAATGACCTCTTTCATTCACCACAGAAACACAACTCCGGCCATCACAAAATATTCAAACGAAAAAAAGATATTAAATCGTTTATATTTCCCACCTACCCTCCCTCATTACCCACATTGTTTTGTGGTGCCGGACTGGAGAACCAACACATAACCTCTTTC